>OY723394.1:2234764-2834764 GCA_963210295.1 Ophion ellenae
TCTCTCTCTCTGTCTCTCTTTCTCTCTCTCTCACTCTCTCTCGCCTGCTCCAGCAAATCGCTCGTGGATACATAGACGCGTATTACTTCATCGAAGCGTACGTGCTTTTCTCCGACGCACGCACGCACCCCTCATCTCATTACCCGAATACCAAAGAAACCCTACATGCACGCGTGACTATATATACATACGCATCGTCGCCCAGTCGCTCGGGTTCTGATGGTAAAACATCTATGGATTTTCATAATGAATTATTAATTGTTATGTTTCTGGAAAAAGATTTTCATTGTTTTTAAAACTACTTTTACAATAAATGAAAATAACATAGCCCGGTGGTAATTTTATGTAATCAAGAATAGACATCGTCTTTCATCAAAATGAAAATGTGAATTTCCATGAACTCTTCGTAGTAATGGTTCTACGTACCCATGGTATATACGTCATTCAACGTGAATAATATTTCAGATAAATCCACCGCGGCGATCGAACAGATTTTATTGTTTAAAAATTTCAGTATTCTTGTGGCCTTATATACCATTAAAAAATAAGTGTGTCGTTTTTTATTGGCTTAAATGACGTAAAAACGTCCAAGATGATACGCACGGAAAAAAGGAAACAGCAAAAATCACAGTATAAACCGCATAAAAAACAGGGTGCCATATTTCATTTTACAGTAAAACAGAGTAATGTAAATCCTGTCCGACAAAAGTAACGAATTTTCCTGTACACACTGAGATTTTTACAGTTACACTGGCTTATTTACAGTTCGGTATTGTGAATACATCAGTGTTTTTAGTGAAAATATTCAACTGTACATGTTACATGAGATCACTGATTTTTATACTGTACGCAAACTGCAAGCGTTACAGTGTACACTGTATTGAGTGCAGAGTGATTCATTAAATTATACAGTGTGGCGCGGTAGTTTTACTTTTCTTTCGACAGTTCGTGACGTAATCTGTGCACTCTGAGATTTTTACAGTTACACTGGTTTATTTGCAGTTTGATATTGTGAATACATCAGTGATTTCAGTAAAAATATTCAACTGTAAAATTTAAATGTGATCACTGATTTTTATACTGTACGCAATTGAGGCACGAGGTGAGGCACGCGGCCAGGACACAAAGGATTGTCAGTTAGTAGTGCGCGTTCGATAGGATGCGAACGTTGAAATTTGTGTGACATAATTCAAGAAATTATAAAAAAGAGAGAATTATTTACAAAAAGGTACGTTCTTGTGTATGTTACCGATTTTTTTAATATTTTCTACACATATTTTTCAAACTTCTTTTATGGATCAACTTTTTTTTGTGTGTCTACATAAACTCTATCGATATAACTGGCGCATTCATTGTACATAATACAGATTAACCAACTGTCAAACTACAAGTTTTGTTAAATTTATATTACAGTGTTGTCAAAATTTACTTTGAGCACACTGTATTTTGAGCACCGTGTTTCAGTAAATATCGCTGTGCAACCGCTCGAGTCCAATGCGAACTCTGTAGCCCCTGTATTTTGTACTGTTTCTTTTTTTCCGTACGATGGATATGTATAAACCTCCCAAGATGATATGGTTTGAAATTATTTGAAAACTTTAAATGCGTTTTTCTTTAAACCTATTTTCAAGATCGGGCGGACTCGTAGCTCTTACAATTTCGAACTGACATACGATTTTGACGATCGATTAACAATTACGGTTTTGATAAACAAATGAAGGCCGTTTTTAGTCGGAAATGCGACCTTCTTCCGAAATGATGGCAAATTTGCTAAGATCTCTATATTGTAATAATCGTGTGTCCTTCGCTATTAAAAATCATGTGGATTGCGATTTTCTTTTTAATTCTAGGTGCTCAAGTGCGGCTTCAAAAAAGAGGCGTTCTCTTTCTATCGACCACTGGACCGCCATTTTGTATTTAAAAAAAAATGATTAGAGTGCCTACAAATGTGTTAAATAAACCGTACATACCTCATTTTGCTTGCTTTTTAGGAATAAAAAAAATATTCCAAAAAGCCTTGTATTCCGACCATTCAAAGGTAATGAGGCCTTGAGTCTATTTTGGGTTTGAGAAATCTTTCACATTATTGTAAAAAATCTGTTTACGTATAACGTTACAAAAAAGTGTTGATACATATTGTGTCGGTAAAAGTTTATTTTTCAATTTAATTATGTGCATTTGCTTCAATTTAATAATTTATTTCATTTTTATTTTTGTTAGTTATTTATAACTAAAATCTGAACGACAGTAAAGATTTGTGTCGCAATTAGAAAGTGGTAATTCGCAATTCGTTAAGATTTCTTTTGTTCGGTTCAAAATAAGCGACTGCCAATTGAATCTGCGGCGAATTATTTGATAAGCAACTGTGCTTCATGGTGTACCTTGAAATTCGTTTTACACGCGGATTCGTTACCTTTTTAATGTGAAAACGGTTGAATACGGCAAACTGGTTTTAAAAAATCGGCCGTTCACAGTGCTGTTGCACGTTGCCTTCTGCTTGAAGCAAAGAGTGCAGGTCGAACGATGTCTCAGTCCGTTTACGAAGACAAAAGAGCCAGAAGAAAAGTGGCCACTTTTGCAAGGGCACTGCCGAAATATGGTTTACGACGACTGTGTACAAATATGGCAAGCTAATAAACCATCCAACTTATATAGGACCGGTCGTCTATTCGTATTTGTTCATTGGGATTTTGCCTTTTACAGCATCGTCTCGTTGGAAAGTGTTTTGACAGTTCGCGGGATCCGCCTCTTAGTTTTATGGTCGAATCGAATGCCGTTCCTTCAGACGGCACGTACTGTTGCCCTGTTTTCTTTTCCAATCCGTCTTTTCAGGTCAACTTTGCGACATTTTGTACCAAGGCGATATTTCTCATTTGTTTTATTTCAATATCGAGGACGTTTGATTGCAGGGAGGTTCCGTAAAAAAAGACTAAAGATTTTTCGTGGATTATAGGGAAAAAATCAACATTTATTTTCATATTTATACAGACACGTGTCCGCTCACCCAACTTCGTGTCTTATTACGTTTATAATATATTCTAAGCGGCGAATATATTCATTATATTTTGCATCATTCATACTTTCAATAAATTATCTGTTTTATCTCGTTGTTCAATCTATATATACACAACGTTACGTACGCCGAAAGATACAGGTATTTTTTGTTGTTCTATTTCGCGTTGACTGGTCGCGCAGTGCTGTTGCGCGCTGCGCAAATTTATAGATACAGTCGATGAGTATTATCTTTCATAATACAAGATAGCTATTTGTAGAAGTGTAAAAAGAGAAAATGGATTTTTCTTGCTTTTCTTTATGTACAATATATTACTCTACTATAAAATAACATACATCACTCGGGAGGCGTTGATAAAAATAATAATGATAATATGCCTCGTATTTTGGTAATGGGCGCTTGTGTTCGACAAAGCGCCCCATTCAGCCGTTGATCAGGCCTTTCAATCCAAGTTGAAGGAAACGGTCGAATATAAATTCTTTTTTTTTCAAACAGTCAACGATCCAAGCGTTTCCTTGTAAAAGAGGCACATGAAATTCAACGTACGATTGGATCAAGCGAATGAACATAACGAAATCCGCGCGACAATGAATCACCGTGTGTCTTCTACTTTCGAAACAATTGGCAACGAACTAATCGATTCGTGCGCAAATTTCTTGGACTAATCGAAAGAACAATGTCTTTCCTCGTGAATATGTCGATGGAGTATGCGACGATTTACCGGCCATTCCGGTTCCCCGCATCTTGGAGCCGCGCACTTGCAAACACACCCGGAATCGATGATTTTCACTGGTTCCGGGTTGTATTTGGCAGAGATTCTCGAGTTCCAACTCGAGCCTCTTCAATGGCTGTATACCGTGTCTTGACGGATGAAGATAAGAGCTCAACGCGTGTCACGGGATACGGTTCAACTCTGTCTGCCGGTGAGAACGGTGATCGGCTTGAGGAGCAATTGGGGCGGACTGTGCGGATGGTGTTGCCTCTGTTGTCCGACGGAGCTGCAGATTGTGACCGAGGTTGGGGAGTGTGGGCTCATGGGTTCGGGGCTGCTGCCAGGCGATGCCGTCGTGGACGTAGGTTGCCTCGGCGCATGCTGCGACTGCTGCTGTTGGCTCATTAGATAACGTTGCTGCTGTTGTCCAAACATGACTTGATGGTGATGATGCTGTTGCTGCTGTTGATGCTGCTGTTGCTGCTGTTGGTGCGCAGCGAGATTTCTCAGAGTAGTGTAAAAATCGTAGGGATTCGCTGGAGCAGGAAGCCCCGGCGTCCCGATTCCGCTGGCATACGTAGTTGGCGCTTGAAGAAGCCTCTCCATGGAGAAACCTCCGTGGGTCGGGGGCGCGGTATTGGCTGGCAGGGCCTGAGGTTTGCAAGGCATCCCGGAGGTTGTCGTCGCTGCGGCACCGGGCAAAAGACTAGCCGGATATCCAGCTGGAGTCGCGTAAGGACCGGGCGCCGTTGGATAACAGCTCGTGGCTCGATGAAGATACGGCAGGGTGTAGAGCGACGCTGGCCATCCGGGTGGTGGATAAGGTGTCGGATAGAGACCGCCAAGTACGACACTTCGCTTGAAGGCGGCAAGGCGCGACCTGGAGGCGGCCGTTGTTCTTCTACGCAACTTTCCGGTAGTACCGCCGATCACAACATCCTCGGAACTCGGGTCCAACATCCAGTAGTTGCCCTTTCCCGGATCGTCGTAATGACGGGGTACCTTGACGAAGCACTTGTTCAACGAAAGATTGTGCCTTATCGAATTTTGCCAACCCTGCTTGTTGTTTTCGTAGTAAGGGAAATGTCTCATTATGTACTCGTATATTCCGTTGAGCGTCAAACGCTTTTCCGGACTCTGACGTATCGCCATCATGATGAGTGCGTTATAACTGTACGGAGGTTTCTTCGATTTTTTGTCTTCCTCGGACTGTTCGTCACGACCGTTTGCCTTTCTCGACTGATCCGCCGAGCTGGCCGATGAACCATTTCGCGAACAATCCAACGGTGGTGTTTCAGCACCGTCACCGGTAACATCGAGATCGCTCGATTCCTCGCTATCATCGACGTGCGACACATCTGGGCTGCTTACGGCACAAGCCTCCGGTACAATGCAACGAATGCTAAAATCACTTTTGCCGAGAGACGAACGGATCGGCGGCGGCGAGACTGTGACCGTTTGCTGTTCACCCGAACTCTCCATGTTCACCATATTTGTACGATTGTTCGTCACTAGCTTCTACCGATTTACGAACTCGTTCCGATCTCGCGACGAAACTCGCTCGAAATATTTTCTAAGTTGGTAGAGCACACACACTTATTCTTATCACTCGTATGTCGTACAACACTCTGATTCTTGTCGTTTTTTGCTTCGATTCTCCTTTGCACTTTGACGTATCATCCGACAAGTTTGTAAATTCTTTATTTCGAGGGACTGAACGACGCGTGAGAATCCAGCTGGTGCAAGAACGGGAAGAAGCTTACGAAGTGTACCGTCGAAGCGGTCACGCGTATCTACCGGCTCCCCACCTCCGCCGATCCTTTATACGTATGGCAGGGCCACGCCTACTCGAAACACGGACGCGCCCGACGAGCTTCTCGTCCAATGAGTTTCATCCTCGTGTATAAGGTATCCCTCGTACTACGGCAGCCCCACTCTCTGTTTGCTTCCAATGTTTGACAGCAAACAATGCAAACAGAAGAGGGCACGGGCTTTGGCTCGCCTGCTCTGTACGCGAGAGAGCGCTTGCAGCACCTCTATCAGCGAAAATACGCGTTACCCGTAGTGGGGAGCGCAGCCGCAACACACTGCGAAATACAAACAAATCCGAGGGCAATCCCCCTTCTCTCCTCGTTGAAAATCTCGTTCGGCCTTTCGTATTCTCTCTCTCTCTCTCTCTCTCTCTCTCTCTCTCTCTCTCTCTCTCTCTTTCTTTCTAGATTTGCCTCTCTCTCTCCCCCTGCTTTAGAAGGAGCTGTTCGTGCGGAAACCTCGCCAGCATCATTTCGTTGCTTCTACTATTTACAAACGAAACGACCAGCGGTACGCGATATCACCATGTCCGAAGCAGCGTTTTTTGTAAATAAAAATATTCGCGTGAATTGAGACCCGTAAATAACTCAGCAGATATGGCTGGATTTCCTTTCTTCGAAAGAATCCTTCCGGCGAGCGTTATGTATATGCTTCTGTAAATAAAGAAGGTATATCTCTTCCTGCATTTTCCTAACCATTATACGTGAATACGAGATACCGATTAGATATTCCAGTATACTTATAATATTTGTACATATAGGTAGATGGAGTACAAATAGTCTATAGTCGAAGAAATTGTACCTGCTTACTTTTTTGGTAATACGTGTAGGTATCATTGAGAGAGGAAAGTCACAAATATATGGAACTGTTTAGCAGAGCCTGAACCATCTCTGTGTTTTTTTATAAATAATATATAATAACAAGTTGCATCGCCTTATGTATAATAAAAAAACGAACCTTCTTGCAGTGGCCATGAGGTTCTTTTGAAATTTAGAATCGCGTCGGTCACCCAAAACAAACAATATAAATATACATCTCCGGTATAGGCATTAATGTTCAAACTTTTCCGACTATCGGTACTAAATCGGTAGCACATATCTAATTTGAGACGATAATCACATGGGGGAGAGAACATTATGAGAAGACAGGAGTTCAAACCGGATAGAGTTTAGCCACAGGAATTGTAAGCCTATTGGACCCTAACAGGATTAACTCGAAAACAAAAGGCTAGTAAAAAGGGGGTGGCGATACGAAGAGGCGCTTGAAAATTCCACCGGCAAGTGCATCAGCACTCGTACTGACCTCGACCTGCGACTTAATGTGAATATAAAATTTTACCATGTTTCGCCCTCGGATATGACGTGATGGCCCACGTCCCTTTCTTAGACAATATTATTGTACCTGAGATTATACCTGGGTTATAAATACACCGTGTTTTCCGTATCGCAATCCAATTATGCACAAAGAAGGCGCCAGGCGGAAATCCCATTTCCAATGACTTTTGTACGAAGCTCGGATATTATATAAATGTAGGTCAATCCGCACGAGCCTCAACTAATTTTCATCGCAAAAACAAATGCGTAAAGAATACGGGATCCTGTTGGGAAATAAATTAAAGTTAGCGCGAGGTAAATAATATTTTGGACATTCAGTGGGAGTTGATCTACGAATTTGACAGTTCTTAGATTCGAGCGGTATACCGGAACTGAATATAGACGATGATCCGTCTTAAGGCTCTGAATTTGTCTAATCAGCGTAATGGTTTAATCCGACATTAACATTCGTAGAACGCAAAAAGCCCTATGTTTCTTGATTCAATAAACAATACCGAAATCTTTGTTTTTCTGACAACCTAAAGCCAGCTGCAAGCTTTATTCTTTAGGAAGGGTGGAATTCAAAATCATATTCTGGCATATCTCCAACTTAACTTGTTACAAACAAGAACAACAGAGCGGTGGTGTAGAGAGGACAAATACAGGATCATTATTTAATACGTGTCTCAGCTTCCGTGACTTGTGTGGTATGCACAAAATATCCAGGAGTACCGGAGACCCACCAGAAGATCCCCTACAAAATAAGTCTGTTTAAAATCCCTAACGCGTAGCCTGATACCGATCATGGTGATTTTTTTACCCCAAAACTGTTGGTTGACTTGAAAGAAGCCGCCGCTGTGTGGGTCCTGGGATGACTAATAGCGCTAAGGATTATCGCCTGCTCGATCCTCGGCATATCGATGACCTATGGGGTTGATGCACGCTGCAACTCATACTATATCCAGCGAATTACGTTTGCGTAACCTTCTCGAACGCATCTTCTCAGGAATGCTGTTTAAAACGTTACGTCTGAGTAGGGAAAATATTTTACCTTTTTCATTGGTTTAAATTATGTATAAACATCACAAGAATGATACGCAAAAGGAATTAGACGCGAAAAATTGAAGAAAAAAAACCTTTTCGAACTTATTTTCCGAAGCGCCTTTCAGCGTTCCGAAACGCAACACACAGCATCGACGGTGGAAGTAGCAATTTGGAGTCGTTCGTGCACTCCAGTCGTTTTACAGAAAATATACAACGACCTAACAACCGAAGGCTTACTATCAAAATGCCTCCGCAGGTACACGCAGAATTCAAATGAGAGCTTCCATTCCGTCGTGTGGAAGATGGCTCCTAAATCAGTTTTGAAATTGTAAACGCGTATTTCTCCAAATCACGTTTTTGAAGTCGAGACGACGCATAATTCCGGCAGTTTTCACCCAACAGACATGAAATGTTTACGATTCATTATCAATTATCGTTTTTTAATAAACAAATGAAAGTCGATACCTTAGCAAAGACAACATTTTTATTCAAAATTATCGCATTTTGTTTTTTTGTAAACCATATTTTGAAATAATTGTGTATACTCCTCTAGCAAAACTAATGTAAATAACGAGAATTTCATTATTTTCGTTTTAGGCGCTAATCCATAAAGTTCTGCACCCTCCCGGAGAGCGCCAAAAAATCTTGTTGTAGCTACGGCTAAGCCGCCGTTTTGTATTTTTTCAGATTTCTTGTTGCGTCAACACATGTAGAATAAACTGTTGAAACTTAATTTCGATTGCATTGTTAGTTTACTCGCAAAAAAGTCTCATTATTCGGTGACCCACGTAGATGTAACGCCTCAAGGGTTGCAGCGCATCCACAACTTTGCTACCGGAATGACTCGAACGCTTTCAGACCTTCGAGAGTTCAATATTCGCATACGGATGCGAATATTGAACCGGCCGAGAATATGTGCGTGTTGTTTTTTTATGTTTTTTTTTGTTGAGAAAATACCGCCGCGCTCCGCGGGTAGAACGAGAAAAAAAGCGGCATCGGTAACGCGGAGTTTTAGAGGCAAGAGCGTGTCTTTTGGCCGCCAGAATGACGTCTTTATACACGCGACCTCGGGTTTAACCTCTCCCGCCGCGAAAATGTCGTCGCCCCGTAGCGATCCATAGATTTGCTTGTACCCTGCTCTGTTCCGTCCCATTGTGGCCCTATACGACTCTGCGCACTTTCTCATCCCCTCTACGCGCTGCTCCCTTGGAAACTCTAGACGAAATGAGCGAAAGACTCGAGTCGCTATAATGTCCGAACAACTTTTACAAGCGGGCACAATTTTCATATCGGGCTCATTCATACACCTACTGCCGACTCCGCGAATGGAAAAATCCTTTCTATAAATGAAAGTGATCGGTGCTTCGATAGAAAAAATACATAAGGAATATATCGTTTTATTTTAAAGTGAACCAATATGAATAAGCGTCCCTGAGATCTTATTGATACGAATTTTCCTCTATTTGTGAAAATCAGACTTATTATTATTGTTCGTTATGAACTGCCAATTACATTTGACGAGTAGAAAACGAAAACTGTACAAGAAGTTCTCAAAATTGAATATATACTGGATTTCCAAACCGAAAATAAATAGGTACCTACAACTAGAAACTCATTCAAGGGAGACTAGCAGTCTAGAACCCGGAAAAAGGGTGAATTTCGATTATATAAATATCCAGTTGATGCGATGGAAATTCCGTTTCGTCGCCTTTCTTTTAAATATCTTCGAGTACCATTGCAATTTTTTCACAACATTTTGTAACAAAATGGCGTCGCTGCAGCTGGATGAAGCGAGTCACCATTGTCTGATAGTGTCCTGCGGCCGACAAGAGTTCAGCTCCAATTTTTTTACCGCGTACGGAAAGTCAAAGGCATTTGAGTTGTAGATAAGATTTGCCTTCGAAGCGTGTAAGGAATCGAAAGATATTGATTTTTGATAGAACGGTGTATGTTTCAAAGAAAAATTGTCTTCGGTAAACACAATCGCGGAAAATATTTGTTTTAAAAAAAGTTGTATATATAATGTCGCCGGCAGCAGGACACTGTCAGACAAAAAAAGGTGACTCGCTTCATCCAGCTTCAGCGGCGCCGTTTTGTGACAAATTCTTGTGAAATAATTGGTAAAACCTCTCGATGATGTGCAGAATAAAGACTACTGAATGAAATGACCGTTCTATCAGCTGGGTATTCATTTAAAAAATGGCTGAAATTCATCTTCTTCTTTATGCTCGAGGCTGGTAGTCTCCCTTAATGATTCAGAGAGTATCGAAGTAGAGGGTTTCAGCCACAGAAATAGTCACTCAGCCAATTTTACATAGGTTTTCCGAGGAAAATCTTGAAAAGCTTCTGTGCATGCGTAACATGAAAATAAAATCTGTGTGCGTGCTATGCTATGTGTGTGTATATAACGTTGATAATTCGCGGCAAGCAATTTACCGTTAAGTCTATGGTAGCCTCGTTATTCTTACTTTTGATTGCATCAGACGGAAGATTTTCATTCGAAAAACGCTAGTCCATGTCTTTATGCAATCGTAAAAGAAAGTATTTAACATTTTGTTGTCAGTCTAAATTTGAAAAAAAAACAGATATCTTTACAAGAGGATAGTCGAGAAACGAATCGTTTTCCTTCAAATTTGATAAATGAAAGAGAAAAAATGTAGCTGTTCCCAATATGTTTCGATTTCTTTGATATATTCACAGCTAGGTGGCTGCCCAAGATATCGAGTCACGATCACCGACAATGAGACCAAAGTGAACTCTGTTATGTAGAATCTCACGTTTTCTCAATGATAATGTTAACTTATCACCCCGTCCAGTACAACTTACATATGTAGATATCGATAAAAATCAGCGAGGCTTCCGCAACAAATTTGGCGCGAAGAAAAGGGAAAAGACTGATGTAAAATGAAATCCGATTTGTTAGTAGAAAAGTCCGTTTTATATAGTCAAGAAATTAAACAAAAAATCAACTTTTCAACCTGTGAGTGAAATATTAACAATAATAATAATAATTGTTACGAGAAAAATATTTGGAAAAGTGCGGAGAAATTGGAGTTGTTTGGACTTGAAGCCGGTTCGATGCTTTCGCTGACCACCGTGGAAGATTGAGAGTTCGGACAGGCGTAGCCAATCGGAGGCCTATGTCACTCATTACATCATTATCGTGTAGGAGCACGCCGCTTTTGCCACACCCCTGAAAACCCCGGGATATTGTGTCGTCACCCTCTTCGAATTCTAACCACCCGCGCCCCGTGCCCGATGCACCGGTATAGCCCTTTGTACATACGTATATGTATATTGGTGGCACAAGAAAGACACGCTTTCCGCTCCTGGCGGAAGTCCCGGACGCCCGTGGGTTCACAAAAAGCCAAGCCGGTTTTTCTTCCACGCACTCTTTCGAAAGAGGAGAAGAAAATCCTCGCTCAATTGTCCTCGTTCCACGCTACGTTATTTCATTGGTCCTGCTTGTTGGCTTTTACGACTAGGCCGCAGGCCTCTGATTGCGGACTTGAACCAAAGATGAGAATTCAGGTATTCACAAGGGATCCATGGTGGACCAACAAACGGGAGCCTGTTTGCCCAGCGGAGATCGGGCTCTATACGAATGCCCCTGCATTCGTTATTTCGCCGGATACGGAAATGAAAAAAAATGTTATACCGTAGATCACTTCACGTACTTGAGAAAAGTGTGCACTAGTGTATGCTAATTATTTCAAATTCAAGGGCATCATCAATGTCTAACAAAGTACGAGGGAGTCAAATTGGTACGCCACTTTGATTGCTCTCTCAATACAATTATTCTAGCTGAGGATTTGGTAATGTAGCGACTCGTATAGTTAACGTACACCCTCGGCTATAACAGCCTCCAGTGACACGCATATCAGATATAAAAGGAAGATAAAACAGACCACAAGGAAGAAGAAGAAGAATTGTGAAAGGCAAGGATCTTAAGGACATGCTAAAAGATCAAGCTCCAGGAATGGATTTGAGAAAGGGGGAATTCGCGGGAGACTTTGACTTTGTGTTTGAGAATCGGTGACGCGTAGGTGTATGCAGTCTACAAATAAAGGACGATTTGGACAGCCGAGTTACGGATATAGACTATTGGCTGCGTAAG
The DNA here is from genome assembly GCA_963210295.1 of Ophion ellenae. Taxonomy (NCBI): domain Eukaryota; kingdom Metazoa; phylum Arthropoda; class Insecta; order Hymenoptera; family Ichneumonidae; genus Ophion; species Ophion ellenae. The sequence goes on from OY723394.1 coordinate 2,246,776, forward strand.
CCTTTCCTGGATGACCTTTCGAACGAGAGAGAACGAGAGAGAGAGTTAAGCTCCATTCACATCAGATGCGAATGAAAATGGCACAGAAAGGGAAAGAAAAAAAACGTTTTCTTTTTTCGTTTCGATGTCGATGCTTTCTCTATCCGAAGGAAAGAAGTCAAGCGTTCTGACTCTACGCTGTATGCTCTCCTCACTTTTGCTTCTCGCACGCTGTGCCCAACAAGTCCAAGTGTATGCGTATAGATATCCTCGTGTCTGACAGTGCTGCGACTGACCACAGTCCGCCGTCACAGCATCGTCGAAATAGAGATTTCAGCGACCCAATGCGATTTTCAAACTTAAAAAGTTAAGCAGGTTAGCGACGTAAGCGGTTAATCTGTTGAAATCTCCCAGTCGCTGGGTAACATCCTCGACCCGCAGGAAACGCTCGTACAGCAAGGAACACCTATACCAGCTATGCATTTCCACTCTCAATACACATGCGCGCGCAAACGCACACATATATCGTTCTCTATTCGACTGATTTTTAGTCACACCGAGGACACAGATGCGAGCCAGGTGCGAAAGCTTCATTCGTCTACACCAGCATTTCCATTCCGCGTATAATAAATACGGAAAAATAGCTTCGTAGGAAAAGTAAACATTTACATTACAGATTCTTGTGGTTGTCAGCGCTCGGTCGCTTCGCATCTAGTAGCCAAATATTCTGACATCTGTCCCATCGAATAACGCCCAATGGCATCCCTACGCAAACGGAACATTGACGGTGATATCATCATTTGTTGGAACAGTTCTGCGAATTAATGCAAATTTTGTGATTGCGCACCAATAACGTCGCACTTCAAATGCGTACTTTCTAAAATATACATACAGCAAGATCGCGATTTAGAAAACCGCGGGGGGTATTCATCGAGCTGCGGCTCTGTGGTAGATGCAGTATCAGTCCAGTAAAATAGCAATAAATTGTTGCCCCTCAACTCGACCCAACCCTCAGAAATAGGGGTTGAAAGCTTAAAAATCGCCGTATCTCGATAATTAATAGCCCGATTAAAAAATGTTTAAAACAAAAGTTGTTTGGAATAATAAAATACGTATAACGTTATCTGATGTCCAATCCCCTATCTTTAAAAATAGCGGCACGGAAACACGAGAGCACCACTGACCCAGACAAGGACGCAGCGATATGTGCACTCCACTCGCACACGCATTAACCCCGAATTTTCGAATCATTTTTGTGCCTCTATTTTCAAAGATAGGGGACTGGATGTAAGACAACTATATACAAATTTTATTGTTCCAAAAAACTTTTGTTTACAACCTTTTTTCATCGAACTATTAATTATCGAGATACGGCGCTTTTTAAGTTTTCAACCCCTATTTCTTAGGGTTGGGGCGAGTTGAGGGGCAACGTTTATTGGGGTTACTTTCAATATGCAGCTATTGACCTTCAGTCAAAAATTCATATTCTACGCTAAAAAGTGCTGGGTTTTCGTCTCTATTACTGTAACTATATGCCTTCCCCAACGTTGCTTCCTAGCCCTCTATATGGGGCACGGAGTGGGAAGCGGCGCGAATCGATCCCGCCGTTTTCTAAATCGAGCCGCTAGCTGCACAAGCGCGAAGGATCAAAACTGCGAGTCGGTCAGTTTTTCGCGATAATCCTGCGGTCGAACTTTTAATCTGTCGGATTTGTCAAAAGCCGTTCGACACCATGCCTGGGGTAAAAGAAGCGACGATGTAAACGACAATGCTGAAAATAAAAATAATGACGACACAATAACGCGCGGCTCTGCACTATGAATACCTCGGGGGTGGTCTGTTGTCCGAGACGAGAACTAAACACGGGGCGTTTTGGACTTTGTTGGAATTAGAAAACTTTTGTGCACTTTCAACGAGAGACTGGGGACTTGGCTATGAGACTGAGCTCATCGTGGATTTGGAGCTTGGCTCGATCCTGTTTGTCAGGTTGGAGCAAAACGGTATAGGATTTTGCGTGGGTGCGAGAGGGTTGAGAATTCGGGAGAACGAGCCGGAGAATCTTGTTACTTCCAAAGCATCGCGATCGGTCGTTCAAGAGTGGCCCCGATTTTCGGGGATAAACCTCTTTGACGCGACTCCGGAGGGCTTAATCCTACGATCTCCGCGCTCATCCGTAGCCTCAAGTCAGAGTGAATAATAGAAACGTGGTGTGTGAATCTTGCCTCCAGCGACAATAACGCTCGCCCATCGGGTGTAGACACATATCGGTCCACCATTCTCGTCCACGTTTTTTCTCTCAACTTCACCTTTGCTGTAGAATTATTTATCAATGTAGCCATCACCAGAAATTTTGGCAAAAATGGTTTTTTATTTTTTCCAAAGTAGACGTCTCGACATTCCCTTTGACGCCTTGTATACCTTTGGATGATTGAAAAACCAGGCCTTTTTGGACGTTTGTTAAAAAATACTTATAAATTAATCAAATTGAGGTCCGGAGGGTTTATTTTTCATATATGTAGGTACTCAAATCGATTTTTATTTTCCAAAAAAATACAAGTTGGCGCCCCACTGGTCGGTATAGCAACGGAACGCCTTTTGCTTTAAAAGCCCTTCGCGGGCCGACTTGTTAGAGACGCACATGAGCTACTAGAACAATTTTTTTTTTCGTAATCTACATGAGTTTTGTTAGCGGAGTTCACAGGATTGTTACAATATATTTATTTTTCGCAAATTTGCCACCGCTTCGAAAAAAGTCGCATTCTCAACTAAAAAACGGCTTTCATTCATTTATGAAAACCGTAATCGTTAATTGATCATAAAAATCGTGTGTACTTCGCTATAAAGTGTATCAAAAAAGCTACAATTCAAATTGGAAGTCAATCGGTTAAAAATTGTATGAGCTACGGAGTCCGCCCGATTTTGAAAACATGGTGTCAAGAAAAACGCGTTTGAAGTTTAAAAACCATTTTTCTTTGGACCATATCACTCTTGGGAGGTTTATACATATGAACTATATCTTTATTGGGATGTTTTTATACATCCCTTAAGTCAATAAGAGAAAAGCAATATTTTTTTCGCAAGTTTTAATAAGTCCCAAAGGCGGGATATGCATTTAGACGGAAAAAACATTAGACAATTTTGATGGTTTCTTTAAACTAAGAAATAATTATTCTACATGTATCAAACAGTAGGTATACTTTAAGAGCATATTTAAGTATACGAAGCAACTTTTTTAAATTCATCTATCATCAAAATGGCGGAGCTGTGACCGCAAGGTTGCCGCGGGAGTTGTGAATTGGCGTGCAGTCCAGCTTTCCGTAGATTTAGATTTGAGACAAAAGTCAAAAAAAAATTCAGTTAGAATATGTACAGTTTTTATTTGACAGTAATTGGAATGAAGAAAATACAAATTTGAGAGAATGGTACGCATTTACAACAACAAAAAATCGAAGTTTCGTGCAACATTTTTGTAAAATTTTTATTTAAAAAAAGTAGTTTTTTAGCATTGAAAATGCTTTTAAGGCCTTAGGCCACTCTGGAGGCCGAAAAAATAGGCTTTTTGGGAATTTTTTTCAGAAAAACTACAAAATAAATCGAGATTACAAAAAAGGGTGTTTATCACATATATCAGTGACTGTATGCAATAATTTTTTTGAAGCGATCAATTTCAAAATGGCGTCTGTGCAGCATTCATCTGAAAACTGCAATTTTTAAGTTGGCTGGAAACATAATTCTGACAATTTTCAACCGATTCATTTGAAATGTTGAATATATCTTGAAAAATACATTATTTATGGAAGTACGTAGGATTTTTTTTTATATTGCATAGTTCATTTGTTATTAACAATTATCTGACGATTTTTCAAGCAAATATTTCACTTTCCAAATATTTGCCAAAAAAATTATCAGATAATTGTTAATAACAAATGAACTATGCAATATAAAAAAAAATCCTACGTTCTTCCATAGACAATGTATTTTTCAAGATATATTCAATATTTCAAGTGAATCGGTTGAAAATTGTCTGAGTTATGTTTCCGGCCAACTTAAAATATGCAGTTTTGAGATAAACGCTGCACAGCCGCCATTTTGAAATTAATCGCTTCAAAAAAATGTTTGTATACAGTCACTGATAAGTATGATAAACACCCTTTTTTGCAATCTCGATTTATTTTGTAGTTTTGCTGAAAAAAATTCCCAAGAAGCCTATTTTTTCGGCCTCCAGAGTGGCCTAAGGCCTTAAAAGCATTTTCAATGCTAAAAAACTACTTTTTTAAATCTCGTTTTATTTTGTATTTTTTTTTCTTTTTAAATCCCCAAAAAGCCTATTTTTCAGCCTCTTGAGTAGCCTAACCCCTTAATACTGTATATGTTTGTTGAAATAGGCTGTGTAGACACACTAAACTAACGAAACCCCCACTCCGCGGCCACTGTGTTGTGTTGCCAAATTTATTACAAAAAGTATTTAACAATCATTATACAAACAAACCCAAACAAACTCAAAACAAACGCGAACAAACCCAAAATAATTCCAAACAAACGCAATTAGGTACATACCTCAATGCATCAATAATCTTTGAAAAATGATAAAAACCAACTCATATTATTTACATGTACCTGTTTTTTATTGCCCGAAAAGTCTGATTACATTCCCAATGCCATGAAATAGATGCACTTTGTGTAATATCTATAGATTTTTTTACTAATTTTTCAAAAACAATTCCCGTCAAGTAGACGATAGCAATATTATCAATATTTCTACCAACTTTCAACTCAACCGGCTTAACAGTTTTTGAGTGATCCTACACGCCAATTTCGAAAATGCATTTTTGAGAAAAACGCGTTAAAAGTTTACATATAATTTTAATTAAATTGCATTAGATATTTTTGGTAACTAATTACTTAAGTAATCGGTTACAAAGTAATGAAATAATCAATTACAGCAGTAATTATAATTTTTAGTTGTTAATTTGTTTAATTTTTACCCATCTCTGCCTGGCCCTCTGCGCTCTCGCTCCTACACTGCCAAAAAAATGAATTTATATAGGATCTATTTAAATCAACTAGCTGTTTTTCTTGTCTTACGGCCTACCATGATCTTGTTCGTTTCAAAGATATTTTTTAATTTGTTTCAGCTATTCTTTTTAAATATTAAAAACATTCAAATTAAGTAAATAAAGATTCGATCACAATAAATTTTTATTTGCTCACAATATCCAATATCAATCTAAGTGTACTATATGCATCAAATATTTCATAATATCCAAAATATAGTGAAATACTCAATTGACAGTTTTACCTCTGGTCTTCTGGAATGATTTTTTTTTTTGAAGAAAATGTTTCACCTATGTGGAATCGAACCTAGAATAGGTTCTACCTATTCTACCTACTCATAGCTACCTACGCACGCTGCCCCTATGCTACCGAGTGCTTGTAACATCTTGGTCGAAGATATGTCATAAGAGACCAAATGAATTGCTCTAATTATTCGTTGTATCACATAAACTATATCAATTAGTTAATATCATTGTGATAAATAGAGAGTTTTATCGAATAACATGCTATAGATTTTTAAAACATAACCTATATAATATATATGTGTATATATATATATATATATATATATATATATATATATATATATATATATATATATATATATATATATATATATATATATGGAGAGGTTTATGACGGGACCATTTCGGAGGTGTGGCGGTTCATAGGGGGACATTCGGCACATACGGGGACGGTACTGGTATTTTTCTATATGCCACGGTTTATAATGGCACCGGTCCCAATTTGTTATAGCGTTTGAAATGAGGACCGTCCGAGTTACTTATTGAAAGATATTTACGGGGACCAGAGATAATATAACAGGCATGTACGAAAATGTACACTCGACTAAAAACTATGACCACAATTATGTCCAGATTTACGGAGAGATCGCAGCGATCGATTGTGCTTTTAAACCGTCATAACGGTTATTAGATGACTATTGGCAGAATACATAAATGATCCATCTTCTCAACTTTACATAATCATAGTAATCTACAGGGGTGTGCGGGTACTCGATTCACTCGGGTACCCGATGTTCGGGTCGGGTTGTGTACCCAACGGGTTACGTTTTTGCATTACCCGCCACTATTGGGTACCCAACTTTGGTTATCAGGTACTCTCAAATTTGGGGTACTCGTAAACTTCGAGCACTCTTAAACTTCCGGTATTCGTAAACTTTGAATATTCATAAATGACTCGGAAATCCATATCTATTATTTGTATTTACGTTTATTTTTATCTAGGTGTATCGATCAAATAATGGGACAAACGAAAACTCGAAGATGCCAATAAAATGAATAAATGATAATGCTGTCAAAACCTTTTTTTCGTCTCACTTTTCTATTCTGTGTGTGTGTGTGTGCGTGCGTGTGTATGTGTGTCTGTTAGGGCGGAGTGAAAAACGGTCAATTGTGGCATCACTAAAAAGTGTGCGAAAGGACAAAATTTACAATAAATATCTTCAGTTCCAGCAAACGTCTTAAAGTTTTGAATTTTTTAACGTGGGTTTTAAATGGAGAAAGAACCCAAAGAGGTCAAGATTCAACACCCTGCGTTTATTCGAAGTGAGAAGAATGTAGCTTCCATTTGATGTTTTAAAATTGAAAATATCTTGATTAGTTTCAGAGATATAAGCGTTTGAAGAACAAGTTTTTTCTAGGATTTTTGTCAAAATGACAACAAATTAAATTAAGAAGAATGAATCGCCGAAATTACCAGTTAGCACTAGACAGAATTAATGAAAAATCGATGAAGAATCTTGCTTTTATTCAGTTTTTTGACATTCAAATATCTCAGTATTTCCTGAAATGCGAGTCTCTTAAAAGAAGTTGGCCGGAAAAAATGGTAAATATACACATAACAAAAATACTAAAATTATTGAATCAATTATGTGTATTTCTTATGAACTCCAACCTATCGGCGAAGGGTAGAGGACATAAAACTGGAGTCTGTTTCATCCGTTTTGGTACGTTTTCGTGGCGTTATCTGCTATGAAACGAAATTTGAAATTTTATTCCGGAAACACGGCTTATCGAGCATCCGATGTGAGGCGAGTACTCGAAAACTCGAGTACTCGATAAAGTTCGAGTATACCCGTCCGATCACGGGTACCCGAAAAGTTCGGGTACTCGATCCGAATCATAGTCTAATTACCCGACCCGATCCGACCAATTCTGCTACCCGCACACCCCTAGTAATCTACTTCGATTATCATGCTAAAAACGTATTTACGAATTTGTAACGTTTCATACGAGGACCGGTACCCGTACGTACCAGTACATACGGATGTACGCATCTATATGTAATGGTACGTATAAGTACCGGTCCTCGTATGAAACGTTACGAATTAGCGCCGGTACCCATACGTACCATTGCATATAGATGCGTACATCTGTATGTAATGGTTCGTAAGGGTACTGGACCTCGTATGAAACGTTACGAATTTGTTAATACGAGAACGTTAGCTATGAACCTTAACGACAATGTAGAATACATCGACGAGGAAAAGAATACACATGTTTTTTAGCATGATAAGCGACGTAGATTACTATGATTATGTAAAGTTGAGAAGACGGATAATTTGTACATTCTGCCAAACCTCATCTAATAATCGTTATGACGGTTTCAAAGCATAGTCGGTTGCAGCGCTCTCCCCGTAAATCTGGACTATCCATTGTAGAGGTAAAAACTAGGACCATACACTGAAAAAAAAATTCGTTCATCCAACCAAAATTCAGTTGGTTGAAAAAAATGTATCTTTAAATACGTTCTACTTGATTTTTGATTGGCATAACGAACGTTTTGTTAATCTAACTGATAGTTTTAGTGGTGTGAACGGTAGCTTATTTAGCATGTCTGAGCAACTGTTAAAGCAACAAAATTTCGAGAGAACAAAATGCATTTTGCACATTCAACGATTTCTTTTTCTCAGTGTAAATGACACGGTCCTTGTATGAGACGTTACGAATTAGCGCCTGTACACATACGTACCAATATATATAAATGTACGCATCAATATGCAACGGTACGTATGGGTACCGGCGCTAATTCGTAACGTTTCATACGAGGACCGGTACTTATACGTACCATTACATATAGATGCGTACATCCGTATGTACTGGTACGTACGGGTACCGGTCCTCGTATGAAACGTTACGAATTCGTGAATACGTTTTTTAGCACGATAATCGAAGTAGATTACTAGGGGTGTGCGGGTAGCAGAATTGGTCGGGTCGGGTCGGGTAATTAGACTATGATTCGGATCGAGTACCCGAACTTTTCGGGTACCCGTGATCGGACGGGTATACTCGAACTTTATCGGGTACTCGAGTTTTAGAGTACGCGCCGCACATCGGGTGCTTGATAAGCCGTGTTGCCGAAACAAAATTTCAAATTTCGTTTCATAGTAGATAACGCCACGAAAACGTACCGAAACGGATGAAATAGTCTCTACCTTTATGTCCTCTACCCTTCGCCGGTAGGTTGGAGTTCATAAGAGATACAAATAATTGATTTGAAAATTTACAATTTTTTCCGGCAAACTTCTTTTAATACACTCGCATTTCAGGAAATAACGAGATACCCGAGTAGAAATTTCTTAGGGTTGGCCTGACCAGGATCAGGCCCCGATCGGGGTGTGATAGGGGTAACACCTATCACGGACATCCTGATCCGGCCCCGATCGGGCCGGAAGTATTAAGGCCCTACATCAGGCTATACTAAAATGGCCCTACTAAGGCCGTCCCTGATAAGATCCTACTAAGGCTTTCCCCGATAGGGCCCTACCAGGGCTTGCCCTGATAGGCCCTACCCGAGTAGAAATTTCTTAGGGTTAGCCTGACCAGGATGAGGCCCCGATCGGGGTGTGATAGGGGTAACACCTATCACGGACATCCTGATCCGGCCCCGATCGGGCCGGAAGTATTAAGGCCCTACATCAGGCTATACTAAAATGGCCCTACTAAGGCCGTCCCTGATAAGATCCTACTAAGGCTTTCCCCGATAGGGCCCTACCAAGGCTTGCCCTGATAGGCCCTACTAAGGCTTTCCATGATAGGGCCTTACTAAGGCTGTCCCTAATGTGGCCCTATTAAGGCTTTCCCCGATAGGGCCCTACCAAGGCTTGCCCTGATAGGCCGTACTATGGCTTTCCTTGATGAGGCCATAAATAGGCTTGCCCTATCCCTGCCTCAGCAGTCGCTAGATGCACATAACCTCTCATTTTTCACATGGAAACTTCGATTTTACAGCATCGTAGCTTCGGAGTTTCGATGCATTCCTGAATTCTATTTAAAAAAAGGTGCTGCTATAGACTGTCACGACAAAAAACGTTATGCAACTCGGATGCGCGTTAGAAGATTTCGGCAGCTTTGTAAGGCGAAGAGAGAGAGAGAGGAACTATATATCTTTTTTTTTTTAATTATTTTTATTATATATATAAGGTTAAGTTTCAAAAATCTATAGCATGTTATTCGATAAACCTCTTTAATTGTCACAATGATATTAACTAATTGATATACTTGATGTGATACAACAAATAATTATAGGAATTCATTTGGTCTGTTATGCCATATCTGGGACCAAGATGTTACAAGGACTCGGTAGCATAGGGGCAGCGTGCCTAGCTTTGGGTAGGAAGGTACGAGGTTCGATTCCCATATAGGCGTAATATTTTCTTCGAACAAAAACGTTTCAGCAGGCCAGGGAATGACGAATTATGATACAAAATCATTGTAGTGGAACTCTAAATTAAGTGGTTCATTCCATTTTGGTTTTTTGAAATATTATATGCATTTCTTTCTGATCAGGCAACCTGATAGGGGCCTGATCAGGAAACCAGATCAGGCCCATATGTGACACAACGTTACATTTCCTAGTAGGGCCCTTTCAGGCTGCCTTATTAGTGCCCTACCAGGGCAGTCAGGCAACCTGATCGGGCCCTGATCTGGGCCCCATCGAAATTTCTACGCGGGTACACACACATAGAATAGAAAAGTAAGACGAAAAAAGATTTTTACAGCATTATCATTTATTCGTTTCATCGGCTTCTTCGAGTTTTCGTTTTCTCCCATTATTTGATCGATACACCCAGATAAAAATAAATATAAATGATAGATACGGATCTCCGAGTCGTTTACGGATATTCAAAGTTTACGAATACCCGAAGTTTAAGAGTACCCAAAATTTGAGGGTACCCGATGACCAAATTTGGGTACCCGATAGTGGCGGGTAATGCAAAAACTTAACCCGTCGGATATCCGACCCGAATATCGGGTACCCAAGTGAATCGAGTACCCGCACACCCCTATAGATTACTATGATTATGTAAAGTTGAGTAGACAGATCATATGTATATCCTGCCAAACCTCATCTAATAACCGTTATGACGGTTTCAAAGCACAACCGATCGCTGCGATCTCCCCGTAAATCTTAATTATCCATTGTAGAGGTAAAAACTAGGACCGTAAATGACACGGTCCTCGTATGTGACGTTACGAATTAGCGCAGGTACCCATATGTACCATTACATATAGATGTACGCATCTATACGCAATGGTACGTATGGGTACCAACGCTAATTCGTAACGTTTCATACGCGGACCGGTACCCATACGTACCATTACATACAGATGTACGCATCTATATGTAATAGGACGTATGGGTACCGGTCCTCGTATGAAACGTTACAAATCAGCGCGCGGTACCCATACGTACCATTACATATACAAGGTGTATCTCAACTACGTCCTGTCCGTTCGTGAGCATATGGTGTTTTCTGTTTCTTTCCGAGACACGATATGCGACACGATACGAAAACGATATTTTCAAATGCTGTGCGACAAAAATTGGCCATGATATTCACGAGTGAATTTTGACGCTGAGTGAACAATGGCACAGTAGTTTCGGCGGCAGGCCGGACCGAGCGCGGGTTCGAATCCACGTTCAAGCAACTCTTTTTGTTTTTCTCATTTTTTGTAGTGTCAAATAAGAAAGGCCTGTAATTTTTCTTTAAGCTGACAAGATCGCACAGTAATGTTTATCTATTAATTAAAAGGCCATCCTCCAGTTTGCAGATTATGAATAGGTTTCGCGGACAATTGCCAACAGATAATTGTTCGCGAATTGTTGCGAATGTTTCTGTACCATCGTTTACTCAGTTTACTGTACCATTGTTTACTCAGCGTCGAACTTTATTCTCACGATATATCAGCCAATTTTTGTCGCGCGACTTAAAAAAAGCGTTTTGCTCGCAAAGAGACGACCTATATGGTCACGAACAGAAAAGACGTAGTTGAGATACACCCTGTACATGTACGCATCTATATGTAATGGTACATATGGGTGCCGGCGCTAATTCGGCTATGTCTATAAAGGTGATTTCAAATCTCAGCTCAGAGATTCCAACAGTGGCGAATATCGATAAAGAAAGCAACCGTCAACCGACGGTGACACCATCCAGACTGGATTCAACGATTCAGAGCGTTGCTGAATCTTATGTGGCGTCCAAAACCATTCATGTTTTGTTTATCCAGCTTCACCCTACGAGCAACGTAAGCGAGTGTGCTGGATGCCTGAAGAAAAAAGAAACATCATTCTAAAAGAATTTAAAGAGAGTATTGGAACCAACAAACTACCGCCACTCAGAGAAATCTAAGTAGTATTCGACAAACATCAAGTATTAAGGAAAAGAAATTTGGCTTCAATAATGTGGATATGTAATCAGATTGAAAAAAGCATAATAAAACAAGTAAAACGGTGACTATCAGTAACTTCATGACTGTTTAAAAAAAAACTTAATTATAATTCTGCATATCGTACATATGCATAGATGAAAAACACATACGACTGTAATATTTTGTTTGTAATCATTATGTAATACTATGTTTGTAATTAAAGGTCATAAATATTGATAAATTATTTCTGCCCATATGTACCAATACGTACAACACTAAGGCCCCGCTTTTAACCGTTCCATATATAATGCAAAAATTTCGAATATCGTCCTTCATTTTGTATACATTAATAGACAAATTCAACTCTAAGTGCAATTGTAAACTTATGTATACCTCTTCTGCGATATGTACAATCGGTCTCCATATAAACCTCGCCACATATATATATATATATATATATATATATATATATATATATATATATATATATATATACATACATACAGGGCGGATCAATAACTATTAGCACCTTGGATATCTTCGAAACTATAAGGTTCATAGAAATATTTGCTGACATGAAATTGCACAGTACGAACGGGTCCATTCGATAGCGATAATAGTTTTTTTGCAGGTGGAGGTACTTCGGACATTTGAAGGTCAACTCCATTTTTTAAAATGGATCGGTATGTTTTTTTTTCTGTATCATGAAAGAGGAGCTTAAAACGAGTTCAACGACCTATAACATAAGGTCATTGAAGGTCATAGAATGTAGAGAAAGGCGATAATACTTACAATTTCGGTAGTAAATAAAATGACTACGTTTACAGTAAGTGTTCGAAATGACGACCATCAATATCAATGCGTACGTTATTATGTACGTTTACACATTTCTTAGACAGGTACAGAAAGTACAGAAAGGCGATAATACTCACGGTTTACTTCACTGAAAAGAAACACTGTTTCAAGGACACTTTAATAAGTTTGCAGGATAAGATAAACATGATAAGATTAGTATCGATAAATCGGTCAATCGAGTACAATGTATCCGTTTGAAGAGCAAGTCAATATGCTTCTTATTTATGGCGGATGCCAACAAAATTCTGTAAGGGCAAAAACCTTGTATGGTGAACGATATGCACATCGGTCTCAGCCTTCGCGTCAAACATTTAAAAATGTGTGTGATAAACTTAGGCGAACCGGTAGTGTAAGTGTCCGTAGTAGTGTACGCCAGAAACGCGTAACGAATGAAGAAATGGAATTCGGTGTGCTCGCAAGTGTGTCTCGAGATCCTCACATTAGTTTGCGACAAATTGAAAATGAATCTGGCATTAGTAGGAGCAGCGTACTTCGCATTTTGCACCGTCATAAATTTCACCCGTACCATATTAGTCTTCACCAAGAATTGCATGGGAACGACTTCATGAATCGCGTAGAGTTTTGTCGAATGGTTCAACATCAGATCGAAAACAACGAGTCATTTATTAATACCGTTTTATTTACTGATGAGGCAACATTCACAAATCATGGGAACGTTAATTTGCATAACATGCATTTATGGGCAACGGAAAATCCACCAGAGACAATGGTCTGTGAATGTATGGTGCGGAATCATAGGTGCTAAAATTATTGGTCCTTTTTTTATCAATGGAAATTTGAATGGCAATATCTACTGTAATTTTATCAAAGATACATTGGGTCTATTTCTCGAAGAGTTGCCTTTACTTACACGACAAACCATGTGGTGTCAACATGACGGATGTCCAGCACATTATTCATTGATTGCACGAAGGCAACTCGACGAATAATTTCGAAATCGTCGGATTGAACGCGGTGTTCCAATATCGTGACCAGCTCGTTCCTCAGACCTAACACTTTTAGACTTCGTTCTATGGGGAGCATTGAAAGATAAAGTGTACAAAAAAGTACCAACTACACTTGACGACATGCAACAAAGAATTATTACAGCCTGTGCATCAATAAGTTCTGACGCTGTAAAACTTGCAAGTCAATCAATCGAAAAAATAATCCAATGTTGCATTAATACTGATGGTCGTCATTTTGAACACTTACTATAAACGTAGTAATTTCATTTACTACCGAAACTGTAAGTATTATCGCCTTTCTGTACTTTCTATGACCTTATGTTATAGGTCGTTGAACTCGTTTTAAGCTCATTTTTCATAATACAGAAGAAAAACACACTGATCCATTTTTAAAAATGGAGTTGACCTTCAAATGTCCGAAGTACCTCCACCTGCAAAAAAAACTATTATCGCTATCGGATGGCCCCTTTCGTACTGTGCAATTTCATTTCAGCAAATATTTCTATGAGCCTTATAGTTTCGAAGATATCCAAGGTGTTAATAGTTATTGATGCACCCTGTGTATACAGGGTGAGGCACATAAAGTGTTACAGAGCAATAGCACTCAAATTATTGATCATATCCGAAAATATTTCAGACAAAAGTTTCAGTGGTCGAGAAGGCCGTCATACTGGACCACCCTATTTTTTTATCGGCGGAGGCGCTGAAGCTACGTCAAGGTCAACTCCACTTTTTTTTTAATGGAATGCTACATCTTCAACCATCTTGTGGAGCACCTCAAGCCGCATAAAAAACATTAGGGGGTCAAAGTCGTTCAAGGTCATTCAAGGTCACCTATTAAAATGAAATACAAAAGTAAATATCTCGGATCACTACCAAATATTCGGTAGTGATTCGAGATATTTAGATTTGTATGATCAATACTGACCTTGAATAACCGTGAAAGACTTTGACCCTCTAATGTTTTTTATGCGGCTTGAGGTGCTCCACAAGATGGTTGAAAAAAAAATGTACCATTCCATTTAAAAAAGTGGAGTTGACCTTGACGTAGCTTCAGAGCCTCCACCGTTAAAAAAAATAGGGTGGTACAGTATGACGGCCTTCTCGAACACTGAAACTTTTGTCTGAAACATTTTTGGATATGATCAATAGTTTGAGTTGATATGTGCGTTGCAATAAAGACAGACCATTAGTTCAATCAAATAGAAAAATGTTTGACTCTACGAAAATTCTATTTGTTTTAAAAAAAATTTAATCAAATAGATACATTTAATGGATTCAACCAAATAGTTTTTTGAAAAGATGAAACCAAATCACAAATTCATTAGGATTAAATAAAATATTTTGTTATTGGGCGACATTAAATAGATTTTGATTTGAATAAATAAATATATTGGAAATAAATAATTCCAACAATGGAATGCAATAGGAAAAATTTGATTTCACAAAAAATCTAGTTAATTCAAATTTGAAAAAATTAAATAGCCGCGTTTAGTCGATATCAATAGAATTTTTCTGTCAGTGGACCTGCGACGCGCGCTCCGAATCCGAGCGGTGCGCCACAACATTGACGGGCTGCAACGCGTTCAAAGTTTTCCGAATTTCGCTTTGGAACTTTGGGAAAATATTCTACATATATAGTTCTATTGTCTAAAGTTTGAATGAATGCATGTACATTAAACTTTGCTCGAAAAACGACCCCAGCAATATAAGAGCAAATGTTGGAAAATTAATATACAAACGTTGGACGCTAATAAAAAAGGTATTCTCGCAGGTTAATCTCTTCCAATTCCTACTGCCGAAACAGATCTTGCATATAATCATAACTTTTTTCTGCGAGTAATGTTATACTGCTTCGATATCCCTTCCGAATCTCGAATGTCTGTCGCTCCTATTTCAAACACGTGGAGGAGCATAACTCACGCACTTTCGAGGCCTGCGAATTTGAAATTAAGGGGATGCTATAAATATTGATACATATGTGTCTCGAGAGATATGCTATCCGGGTATTTGGTGTCGCTGAGGCGTATATGACTCTTTTCCATCTTTTCAGAAGGTACGTACCTTCTTTATACGTGTACTTAACAACTTGTAACCATACGCCAATTATGGGCAACCCCGAGGAAAAGCAGCTTCGAAAGAAGAAACCTTGCAAGGGATCCGATCGACGCAGTATTTCTCGCTTTCGTGATGCGAGGAGGACAGCGCGCGATATCGGACCGTCGCAAATAGGAAACATACAGATTGATAGGGCGTGCCATAAAAACATATACACAACCACGATACAGTTGGTGAAAAAAAATTATTGGCGCAGAAAATATCGTTTTTCTTCTTACAGAAAAACAAAAAAAGCTCGAAAGCTTTAGAACTGTTGCGAAAAAAAACAGGGCTCTGAAAAACCACAATTTCCAATGCCGTGTACGCTTGCGTCATGCGTGTCAATAATCCTTCCCCCGTCTAACTTAAAGGCAAAACAACCCTGCTCCATCGGACGCGGCAATAAAAAATCATAAAAGTGAGAGTCGTCTTGTATTGCTGAAACGAGAAATGCCCCTCATATTTACAGTTGTTGGTTGATGTCTGGTTTCACATAAGTCCGGAATTCGTGGCCAATAATCCACAGCTTCGTAGCACGATTCGTAAGTTTCAGGTAACACCGTAAAAACTCTGTGATTTCTATTGCGGTCGCCATCAGCAGCGGCCACATTATTTATTGTACTCTACAGTCTCGAACTCTTGGACGTGTTGGTCACTTGCAGCACCATATAACCCCATGGATTCTGTAAAAAGCCAAGAGAATATACTTGTATGTGTGTTTGGTGAGAAGAACTGACATCAATGTGCGTGCAAAGAACTCTCGGTTCGTTCAGAGATTTATTCGTCGTTGACGAGCCATTGACACTTGACCGATTCGTTCGTGCAAGAATTTCACATTTGTGACGATGTTATCGTCTCTGCCTGGCTATATCTCTGTATTCGTCAAAATCACGGAGCCGCAATTGAGAATCGGAAATCATAGTTACATAACCGCACTCTTTAACCCTCGATTTCCCTCTCTGCCATATTGCAATTACTTTTTTTAACTCATGTTACGAAAAAATCGTGGTGGTCTGAAAACAAGAAAAAAAACACGGAATCAATTAAATATCAAGATGCAGCAGCGCCAATAATTAACATCAACCCGCGCGGAAATTTGTCGGAGAGCCCCAGATGCTACCGAATCCCTATAGAGAGTTGATAAGGACGCCGCACGTAGCAAGTCCACAATGCAATCTAAGTGGATTTCCCGATTGACATAGTTTGAGAATATTGTTATTTGAAATTTACAACCGGAATTTGTTGGATTCCCCAAAAAAAAAGATCCTTTCGTTATCCCGTGCACACACTTGTTGGGGAGCCCCAAGATGTACCCACATCTCTATATTTTTTCATTAATCTTCAAAAATCGCAGCGGTATGGTGCGGTCTTCCAAACTGCATATTCAAATCTGGCGTGACGTAGGTATAGCTAAAAAACTAATCGACCGATTCTGATGAGTTTGCTATATATCTCGCCAACCGTATTGTCTGAACCATGATCCTAAATGTTAAAAAAAAAATTCAAGTATTTTTCATTCCAAAATGTAGCCTTTTTTTCGGAAGATTCAATGTTTTTGTTTTAAAGCGTACCATTTAATCGAGTTTCAACATTCCTCACTTTTATTGCTCCATATTCTGCGTATGAGTGTGAATAAAAATAAAATCTTCGTTGGTTTATTTCTGATTTATCCCGCCGACCTTTCTGGTCACGCCATCTGGCAACACCCGCCGCAACCAATTTAGAAGACCGTATCATACCTCCGCCATTTTTTAAGATTAATAAAGAAAAAATACCCTGTAACGCCAAAAGTTGTAATTAAACATACCCTAAGTCACAAAAAAAAAATCAGCAATTTTTTCCTCGTTCAAAGGTATCTCCCCCCTTAAGGCATACTTTTTTAAGATCCACTCACGTTGTGGGTATATATATATATATATATATATATATATATATATATATATATATATATATATATATATATATATATTGCTGATTTTGTTTTAAAGGAAATATATATATACATATATATTAGGGTGGCCGTTATTTTGGCTGCGGTAAAAAAAATTAACGTCTAGCAAAACCAATAATCAAGATATGAAAAAAAAATCTCTGTAAAATTTGGACACGCTGGGATGAGGAGAACACGTGCCACCGAGCAGTTTAATTTTCAAAAATACATGCATTTTTTTAATGGCCGCACTAAAATATTCATAGTCCCATAATATTAATTGAAAAATCTGGAATTGGGTACATTGATTACACATATTAAAAGGTACAAAACATAATATTTACTGATTTTTTTGCATCAATTATGTACAGTTGTGAGCAGATTGAAAAATTAATAGAAAATTTGAAAACGGACGTGGCGGTTTGGCCACATTGTGGCGGGAAATCGAAGCAGTGAATTAATTATCGGAGCGGATTTTTTATGCAAATGATAATGTAATAATTGTGTATTGAATGCTTCGAAATGATATTTTTTTTCTTGAGCCTGCGAGAAGATTTCACAACTGTAGTGGCGATAATACAAAATATAGTGCAGACAAATAGTTCGAAATTTGGTCGTGGCGCTTCGTCCGCTCCTTTTACCGACCGAGTTGGTTTGCCATTGTTGGACATAGAAAAAAATATAACACGTGAAATCTTTACGTTTCTGCAAATTTATTTCGATTTTACGATGCCGTTCCAAACGGTATCAGGTTTTCCAGTCAGACTTTACTTTTCTGCTCGATAAAGATATTGATTTCTTTCTGTATCTGTTGGGGACTCGAACGAGAGTTATCAAAAGGGCGCGCAATTGATTAAAAAAATAAGAGTCTGTAATGATATAGCGGAGCGGGGGATCAAACTTATCACCGATTATAACAATCGATTGACTTATGATGAAGATCAAATACAATTTGTTCTTCAATTTGTCGCCGAATATCAAAAAAAAAACCAAACGGAAACAAATGTACTTTACTTCAATCATTTCATAGATGAACTGCTATTACTTATGTAATATTTCATGTAAAGGTATGAATTTGCGGTACGTGATTGATGGGAAAAAATCAGTAAATAATATATTTTGTAACTCTTAACATGTATAATCAATGTACCCGAACCCAGATTTTTTAATTAATATTATAAGACTAATAAATATTTCAGTGCAGCCATTAAAAAAAAGCATGTATTTTTGAAAATTTAACTGCTCGGTGGCACGTGTTCTCCTTATCCCAGCGCGTCCAAATTTTACACAGATTTTTTTTTTCATTTCTTGATTAGTTTTTTTGCTAGACGTCAATTTTTTTTACCGAAGCCAAAATAACGGCCACCCTAATATATATACGAATATGATTCGATACGATTCTTCATGGATCCTATCGCATTCTGTACGAAAATTCAACGCCATTCGATGGCGTTGAATTTGGCATTGAATGGCGCAACGAATGCGATGAATTTTCTATATATATATATATATATATATATATATATATATATATATATATATATATATATATATATATATATATATATATATATATATTATTTAGAAAATTCAACGTACAGAATGCGATGGGATCCATGAAGAATCTGCGAATGAAGATAATGTGGGAATCGTTAGGATTTGAACTGGATTCGTACGTTGGATTCCAATAGGGAATGCCGATTAGAATCCAATGGACGAGCGTGATATTTCAGTATAGGAATCCAATGCGATGAACGATTGGTTCCCTGTCAGAACGCAGGCACAAGTATGGGAATCCAATTGAATCCCTATGACAATTTCTGCACGGGAATGCCTTCCATTCAGCTCACCCCTCAATTATGTTACTTCTCGATTTTATTCCGTTATATTTTCTTTGAGTTCAATAAATATTCTGCATTTTCACGGCAGTTAGTTTCAATATTCCCAGCTAATATACAAGTTATTTCTTTATGAAATACATAAAAGATGTGCGATGAAAGAAGATACACGGAGGTGATAAAAACCCAAGAGAAGGGTTCCACTCGCCCCGCGTGCGAAAATAGTTTGCTACGATCTGAAGTGGCCCGCCTGATGGTATTTGACTGTGAAGAGTCATCAGAGCCACTGAGTAGCGGGACTAAAATGAAGAAGTTGCCGGACGTTGAGCGAATTGAATCAGTCGGTCGGACGACATTCCATGATCCGTCCTTTGTCCATACAAATATCATATGTTTCTTAGTCCCACGAAGCTCCGTTCAAGTGTATGGGTTACATTAGATTTAAACGCGCTTTATGCTCTCTCATTCTCTCTCAACGAGTCGTTACTCGGAGCTTTGTCCATCGATAATCGACCTCGTCACAGCCATCAACGATAAGCGTATGGTTCTCGGCTTGGACGTCCCAACACCGAGCCACCCAACTTATTTTTATCTTCTTTTTCGTATCCCTCGTGGCGTATGACACGACCAACATTTCCTTCATTTTGATCAAGCGAATCCACTATAGTTGATTATTGAATGGGAATGGTTTACTATGGGGCCATAGAAGGAAGTAGCCCATTAAGCGTCTTGCTGGTGTAATGGAATAGAGATGACACCATTTCTTACCAGAGATGTTGGTCACTGAGCTCCGCCGACTCTTCCAAAAAAACAATCAACGTTAAGACAGCAGCTATATGCAATAAGTTTTTGCCGTTTGCGCCGTTGTTTCCGATGCACCACTGTCAGTTCAAGCGTTATACGCAGTTGCAAGGCCAAAAAAAGTCGTTTTTCACGATTTTTTTCTGGAAAAGGATTTCATTTGGGCAAAACGAAAAGTATTAGGCAGTGTAGTGCAATCTTTTAGCATTAGATTGGCATTTTTTATTTTCATGAATATTCATTAACGTTGCTCCTGTAGGAAGTCTCCTGGAAGTCCCCGAAAAAAAAGTCGAAGGAATAGTCGAAATTTTAATTTTTGACAAAATGGTGGCTCCGGAAAGAAACAATTTTGATTTTCGACCAAATTTTTTTCGTTCAATCGTTGAAAAAAATATAAATAATTATTGGAAATCTTATTCCTTCCATCAATACTTGAAAAATATATCTGACAAGGTTGTGTTAAAATTGCAGTCCAATCGGTTTAGCCGTTTTTGAGAAATCGTGCTCACCGACTTTGAAAACACCGTTTTGAGAAAAACGCGTTTGAAGTTTCGCGCGCTTACTCTGTAGCGCTCCGAGCGTCCTTCCAAATATGTGTGTATTTCCGAGAATATTCGCTGGATCGATTTGAAATTTTCAGGGAATATACTCACTTATTTGTACATTCCGAAAATGCAAAAAAAAAATCGATTTTTCGAAATTTCTAACCTCATATAACCCGTTAATAATACACACGAAGCTATGCGACGATCTGGCTTACTTGCTTTCGTAATACTCTGGACGCACGGACTGACCCTGTAATCCAATAGGAGTGTACACCACGAAAAAAAAGCAATACACGAGATGTGAAGGGATCACATTGAAAAAGCAAAAGCCACCATCGAGTTTCGTCTGCTTAACTTCATTCTCGTCGCTGATGAACACACAACGACCTGCTTTGTTTAGCTGCTCCGATGCGTCATCTTTCCTCAACAGTGTTAGATTTTGATGTTTGAGGACCCGACGATGCGTGGGTGTACGACTGTACGACCACCTTTACATTCGAGTGAAAAAATCGAAAACGAGGAATTATCGTTCAGAGCCCAGAACTGAAAGAAGAAAGCGGTTAGGTTGTTTTTAAAACTTTGCCTGGTCGAATTTGGTCTCGTGGTAGGCAAGCCGCATGCTGAATAGGGATACACATTCAGCCGGAAAAGAATTAAGCAATTTGGAGGGATTTTTAAAAATAAG
This sequence comes from Ophion ellenae, assembly GCA_963210295.1. Lineage (NCBI taxonomy): Eukaryota > Metazoa > Arthropoda > Insecta > Hymenoptera > Ichneumonidae > Ophion > Ophion ellenae. The sequence goes on from OY723394.1 coordinate 2,268,206, forward strand.
GAAATAATAATTCCACACTTCTCAAACTGTACTATCGTTTAGAGAAGAAAAAACAAATCGGATTTTTGATCTTTGTAAATGTATATCCCGCCTTAACGTCGGATGGAATCAGAATGCTTACGTAGGATTTTCTTTGTTATTATAAATGATTTGCATCGTTCGAAAATGATAACTTGAATTTCTCAAATGATATAAAAATATCGAATGATAAAAATATTGTTACTCTTGATTTCCTAACTTCCATTCGTTATACCTGTATTCGGCCGACCTCGTAGAGCTCATTTATTTTTTAAATGGGTCACAACAATATGCTACTTTCCGATATAAGTAGTATTTTTTATTCCCGGCCACATATTTCCTATGTATAGCAATTCAACTTTGAGTTTACATGCGACCATGCACATTTTTTAAACGTGTCAAATTATCTATTCCTTCTATTACAGCATGCAGCACTTTGTCTTCAAATAGTTGGAATACAATCTAGAAATAATTTAGCTTACACGAATCACCATTTATTGATGTTTTATTCATTCCCTCTAATCTGGAGGGACGAATTAACTGGAAGAACGGAAGCCTCCTGAAATAGGATTGAAAACCACGTTCTTTTACCGAAAACTCGACTTACGCGGAGTGACATATTTCATATGCACAGTAGCTCAAAGCATTTACGTGGTAAATAAATAATCCATTTGTCGTTGAATATTTAATTTTCAGTCTATACTCAGATTGCTGCTTGACATAAAAGAATTATAATGTACAAGTTCATCCGTACATTATAAATGATGCTCCTGAATGATGATCGTACGACTTAACATGTTCAGCTTTGGTTAAATGTTAATATTTTTGTGATTGTATTTCGAAAACAAAACGGTATTTTTTTAATGCAAATATATCGACGCGTTTAATCCCAATAAAAATTAACAGAACTGGACCGATATCAACTATCTCGAGTTAGAAGCAGTGAATCTTATTGAAATTTCACAAATGGTTATATATTCTTATAAAAGCAATCAAAAGTATTTCGAATTACCAAACTATATCTCGTTTAAAATCAAAATTACATTACAGAGTGCTGTAACTAGGTTATACATCATCACATTTCTTTGTGAATTGACAGAATTTGCTAATTTTTTTAAACGATTCCGTGTTGGTACAGCAATCTTTGATTATATATGGTACATGTATATGGTACGTACCCCGGTATACTTGTGAATAAGAGATTCCACTATTATGTGTTTGGCGGTCAAAAAGGTGTCGCGTGGTGAATTAATGGAGCTGTCAAATTGGATTCTTCTGCTTTTTAATGGTGGGAGTTTTCTTTTTCCAAAAGTCGTTGCATACGTCGTATAAGCCTGTGAGACATTCACGTGTCATTAAATTTTTTTGAACTTTGTGATATACTGTTTATATATTATCCGCGTTGATAATTATAGCATTCTCTATAGTATTGTTTGCTCCATCTGCAAGTTTAATCCTCATGATTTCTTGGTCGGAAAGAATTTATATGGGCGTTGTCTTTTTGCAGGATACGTGTAATTTTTTTTCTTCAATTTTCGTTGTTCGCTTTTCGCAAGACCCGAGAAGCTCATACTAATGTTGAGTACTTGCACGGCTAAGCCTGCCAATCGTTTATATTGAGCACGAATCTTTATATTTTGACCAGATCTAAAAATCAATATTTCTCAAAATAAGAAACGTAGGTCTAAGTATCGTCTTTTTCACGGCGTTGCGTTGATCGGGCGTGTTCTTTGATGAAAGGCAATTCGCTTTGCCTTTTTCGATTCCGGTCAAATACGTTGCATTTGATTTTGCGGAGTGTGTGCATTTCCACAAGTCACGCGACCGCAGCAGGACCATCGGGGCACAAGAATCGGCGTGACGAACGAATGGACGGGGTGCTTTATTTAGGGTTACATGTATACGTATAGCGATAATCGAAGGGACTGACTGTCAAATCGATTATTCCTCGTTTATCCGTTTGCGAAAGCGGGCCGAAATACGCTTTACACCCCATTTCAAATATGCCTCTCACCCGCTTTTTGACAATGTTCTAATAAATGAGTTCCTTAGGAGAGATCGAGGATACTCGAGGGCGCAAGTGAAGCTACAATAACAAAGATACCGTATAGTCTGACTGAGATGGCTCGATCAACATCCCCCTATCCATTACCACTATTGAATGACACGACGGGAAATGCTATTTTCAACCACGTCGAATTCTCACATATCGATACATCTAGATTTCTGGCGGGTCTAACGGTAGAAGGTCTTGTAATTCAAAGAATTGTAACTCAAAGAGCAATTATCCGATTGACTTGAAATTTGAACTGAGTACTCTTGAATATATTTAGTTAACAATCGTGTAGGATATTTTGATTGAATGAAAATTGACGATTTGGCATTGAAAAAAACGACCATTTTTAGGCAAAAAAAACTTTTTTTCATAACTACGCCATTTTGTTAGATTGTTATATTTTTCGAAAATCCTACGTCATTGTACAGAAAATACCTTCCAGTTCAACGACATTTTTTTCTTTTTCGGTTTTAGCTACACAATCGACCGGAATCATGTCAGCAGTGGAGAAACTTTTTTTTGCGCCTCTGAAGGCAGCGCATAAGTCGCTTCAATGTCAATATTGTTCTATGAAAAAATTATGTAATATAGGTCAAATATAGCCAAATATATTCTTAATTTTCCGAAACATTTAATTGAGTACTTTTCTTGCAAAAAATTCTCGAAAATCACCCAAATATTCAGCGTACACACTGGTATAGCCCCTTAAAGCAGAAAATCTAAAATAGAACATCTTACCGGGTAATTTAAAGCAGGATTATTGATTTGTGTGATTTATATATTTTAATGTGTGTACAAAAACAAAAGTTTAGTGTAATTACAGCACTAAATTTTGATGATATTATTCGATATTGTTTCGATAGATCTTCGTTACTCGGATAAAACCGGGTCGCATCTTCTATTTATTTATTCCCACAAAGCCGATTTATAAATAACATCGGCTGGTCATGTATGGGATGAAGAACTTTGAAAAGAAACAAGATTCGGATGTAAAACCTGGTGATATGAAAAAAAAATACTGTACAGCTGGGAAAAATAAAATACAGCTGGGATCTAGCTCACTGTTTTATTCTTTCAATTTCTCCTGTCACTATAACATGGTCTCCCCGTCTCTTTTTTATTTCGTCGTAGATGCTGATCCTTACATTCAATTGAACTCTCCATCACTAATAAACCAACGCAAAACGTATTTCCCCGACCACTATCTTTTCTAATTATGTTGAATTCCGATTCTGTGGAACTGTCAACATTATAAATTCTATCCGGCCCATAAAATATTGAATTGAATATGTCGAACAATGGATATTAATTTCATTTTTTAGAGTGATTATTATCATCATCACGAACCATAATATGTTGACCGTTTGCCGTTCGAATGTAGACCATTGGCAGAAGAGATATTTTTAAATGATGTTGTATCGAAATAAAGGTATTTTGCATAAGAACGTAAATATTCAGTACCAGAGATGGAGATATGCAGAATATAATTGATTAGAATAAGAAATATATATATATATATATATATATATATATATATATATATATATATATATATATATATATATATATATATATATATATAATGAAATTATGATATTTTAAAGAGGCAATATTGTGCAATTGAAGCGTTTTGAAATTAAGATCTTTCTGAACACAGATTTTTTGAGATACAAATATATTAAACGACAGGAATGTTTTAATAAAGTTACGCGACTTACCAGTTTTTTCTATAGAAATATTTGACAATACCTGTCGGCGAATAGAGAAATAAAGAATGGAGATCTTACTCTGCCTTCTGTTTATAGCCCAGTCGAATTAGTTCAAAAAACAGGCAAAGATTTACAAAAATTTTTAGCAGCAATTTTCTTTCGGAATTCGTTGGGGGCGGGGGTCACTGGTAGTCTAAATTCAAAAAGCAGAGGTACCAGACTTTTCACTTCATCCGCCATCTTGATTTAAAGGGTTATTTTTTGTTTCTTGAATAACTCGTTCATTTTCAATTTTACACGCAAATAGTCATTACGAAAGTTGTTTAAAATTAAATTTCCTACAATTTTGGTCCTTATCAATTTTTTCATAGGATCGATTTTTTTTCGATTTATACCCGAAAAAAGGGGGTGAATTTTTTGTTATCGAATAACTCGTTTATTTTCAATTTTACGCGAAAATTGTAATAAACAAAGTTGTTTAAAATTAAATTTCCTACAATTTTGATTCTTAACAATGTTTCGTAGGATCTATATTCTTCGATTTATACCTGAGAAGAGCGGGGGGTGAACCTAAGTATTCTATTATCGCGTTTATTATTGATGTATCATTATTTTTTCTGTCTGTTTTTTTGTTGCTGATTGTCGTTGTAAATTTGATGTGTTGAAAATGTTATTTGCTACAATTATGATTCCGATTTTTTCTAAAGTTTATATTTTTGGGACGCACGTTCACGGTAAAGGAAAAGAGGGGTGGAAATAATCAGTTTATCGAACGGTATAATTTTTACAATTGAAAAAATGAATTTTATTTTCTTTTCAGTACACTTTTAAAAGTCTTTCGAAATTTCAATTACGTCTGTTTGGAACGTTTAGCCGATGGCTCGGCCAAGTTTTCGTAGTTCGATTCTTCCTCGTAATTGTCGACGAATTCGTCCGGAAGCTCAGGAGGGTCGGGGGTGATTTGTTCTGAGCGGTTTTCGTCACTACCAAGGTCATCTTCATCCAGCAGCTCTCGAATTCAGACAACGTTTTCGCAGGTTTCTCCCTTGCAGTTGTGGCATAAGACGGAACATTTGAGTTCGGATTTGCGACAACCACACATTTTTCCGCACGTCGTTTTGCATTTACATGATATCGTCTTCAGCAAAAATTCTGGTGCTGGATCGGCCATTGTTACCCCCACTCTTCTCAGGTATAAATCGAAGAATATAGATCCTACGAAAAATTGTTAATAATCAAAATTGTAGTACCTTCAATTTTAAACAACTTTGTTTATAACAATTTTTCTCGTAAAATTGAAAAGAAACGTGATAATACAATGATAAGATTTTACCCCCACTCTTCTCAGGTATAAATCGAAAAATATTGATCCTACGAAAAAATTGATATGAATCAAAATTGTAGGAAATTTAATTTTAAACAACTTTTGTAATAACTATTTTGCGTGTAAGATTGAAAATGAACGAGTTATTCAAGAAACAAAAAATAACCCTTTAAATCAAGATGGCGGATGGAGTGAAAAGTCTGTTACCTCTACTTTTTGAATTTAAACTACCAGTGACCCCCCCAACGAATTCCGAAAAAGAATTGCTGCAAAAAATTTTTGTAAATCTAAAATACTAATTCGACTAGGCTATTATGCAATATAACTGTTTAGGCCATTGATATTTGAATTAAATATTAATTCAAACAAATAGTGAAAAAGCGTTATGGCTTTGTTACAAAAAGTGTAATCACAAGTATCATTTGTAATCTTCAGTGATATATACATGCTATCGAAATTGGTGAAATCTACGCTGAAAATTTAAAACATCGGTGATACGTGTCATCCCGGGCCCGGAACTCTTTCTTATTGGCCAGTAAGCTAAACAAACTTCTTATCGTTTGCATAACAAATGAAAACCGCATCTCAAACTTATATACATTTTGGCAGTGTTTGTCGAGACAAAAACATTATTTGATATACATGGCAGATAAAGTTTTGCCCCGCGCAAGAGTTAAAAACTGACACACTCAACAGACTTATGGCCACCAACTTGCTTGTAACTCGGAAATATATTAGTAAACATTTAATAATATGGAGCACATCTATTTCTGGGTGAAGGGTGTGCTCGCCCCTTCAATGGGCCCAACGTCACAAATGTAAGGTAATTTGCTAAACATGTTATTGTATTTTTTGCATGTGCTTGAATTTGTTTAAATGCAACTATTTCGTAACATGTTGCATTAAAGGTCCAACTTTTTAAATAACATATTGCCAAATCGATTAACAAAGCGTAAAAAATCCCTTCGCTCGATTTTCAATCCACCGGAAGTTTTTTTAGCTTCAAATGGTAATAAAGCTCTGAAATTTATTTTGGAATTCTTATATCTCAAACATGATTTTAACCTTCTGTTGATACACTTATCTCTGGCCACGATTTTGACACACCGGGTCCGCTTGACCCGGATGGTATAGTCGATAATTACCGAGTTACTTCGGGTGGCAGAGATAAGAGGGACACCCTGTATATAAGGTTATGTTTGAAAAATCAATAGCATGTTATTCGATAAAACTCTCAAATTATCACAATTATAATGATTGTATTAACTAATTGATATACTTTATGTGATACAACAAATAATTATATAGGAATTCATTTGGTTTCTTATGTCATATCTGCGACCGAGATGTTACAAGCACTCCGATACCCCCCATGGAAATTTATGTATGTAAAATATATGCAGAAAATATATGCTACATATATATATATATATATATATATATATATATATATATATATATATATATATATATATATATATATATATATATATATATATATATATATATATATATATATATATATATCGGTCGCATATATAGTGACGAAAAATAGAATAATACGTGTATATTCAGTACATATACCCCAAATATATGACGCATATATGACCCATATATTTTCGATATATTATTCTGACCAAAAAAATATATGCTACGTATAAACACTATATATGATGCATATATGAGGCATATACGACGCATATATTTTCGATATATTTTCAATCTATTTTTTTGTCCGAAAAATATATCAAAAATGTATGCGTCATATATGACTCATATATGTATCATTTATGCATCATATATGATGCATACATTTTTTATACATATTCCTGACAAGAAATATATGCTGTGTATAAACACTATTACAGTTAAACTTAACAAAACTTAAAACTTAAACTTAAAAAAATTTAACTTACAGTGAAAGTACACTATTACATACAAGCACATATATACAGATATGCGCCGAATACAAGTTGAGAAAGGTTAATGAAGATGCAGCTATATTGAGGCACAAACGATATATGGAACGCTAAAATAAGAAAGAAAAAAATTCAGCAATTGTACCTGATATTGTTCATACAATTAGTGAATTTGAGTCAATGACAAAGAATGCAAGTAAAAAAATAGATCAAGAATGCCAAGTTAATAGAAAATGTATGAAATTGGCATTCTTGATCTATTTTTGTACTTGCAAAATTCGAGTGCTGAGAAGGTACCAGGAAAATCATGTATTTGTAATAGATTTATATTTGACAACAAACAAATATGCGATGCTGAAGCTCAAACAGAAGTAGCAAGTAATTCAAAGACTATCAGGGATTACAAAATAACGAAACCCCAAGGATGTAATACTGTCCAAAAGATTTATGCTGATCAAGCAATTACGACAGAGAATAAATATTTTACTGGATTCCGATCAATTAATGTAGACGAGCAACTCATAGATCTTGCTGGTGTGACCCTTAAAAACTTCCGCTTTTTGTTGACAAGAATTAAAGGAAATCACAAATATATGGTTGCCAAAGAAGATAGGCTTCTTATTTGTTTTATGAAAATTAAACTTGGTGTGACATTTTCAGCTTCGAATGTTTTGTTTGGTGTTCATCGAACAACAGTATGAAGATTATTTTATTCATAGCTTGAAGAATTAGCGTCGGCAACATCTAATTTAGTGCCTTGGCCTGACAAAAGTATTGTGCAAAAAACAATGCCGGACTGCTTTCATCCAAATTACAGCAAAACTCGGGTGAATATTGATTGTACCGAGTTTCAAATAGAAGCGCCATCAACTATTGATAATCGAGTGTTGTGCTATTTACACTACAAAAAGGCTTTTACCACAAAGGTTTTCTTTCATTTGAATCAAAAGTGACAGGTGGAAGGAAAGGCGACTCACAAATAACAGTAGAATCAGGAATGGTTAATTGTTTAGAAAAAGGCGACATTGTTTCGGCTGACAAAGGATTTCCAGAAACACAAAAAAATCTTAGATGAACGTAGACAAGAAAGAGTAATTGTAATTCTTTTCTGAATAGTAATAGTAATTCTTTTTATTACTATAGAATTACTATTTCTGAATAGTAATAGTAATTCTTTTCTGAAGAATAAATCAGAATTTTCAAGAGATGAAACAGATGCTACTCATGATATAGCTAGGGTCAGGATTCACGTTGGAAGAATCATTCAACGATTGAGAATTTATCAAATATTAAATCAAAATTCCTGAGAACTTATTTTGCCATGTTGATGATATTTTACATATTTGCTAGGTATTATAAAATCTGCCATCCTCTATATTTTCAAAGAAATAATGCAGTGTATGTTTTTTCCATTTATTATTTGAAAAATATAACAGTTTCATAATAACATCCATTTTAACAACACGGCTTACTTTTATTTGAAAACAACACAACAAGTTGGCACATAAACTCCTATAATTAGGGTTAATATAATTACAGATTGGCGTTCAGACCCTAATCTAAACAAAATTAGTCAACTCTTATTATTTACATCAAACAAACTAAAATAAAATAAATATTGAATGTTAAACATCATTAATTAGCTTTTAGTAACTAACTCAGTTGTTTATTTCTTTTTAGAATTGCCTAATAGCATAATACTTAAAAATATTCTTAGGTTCCTACGCATAAAATTATATATTTGGCTTTGTTTTAAATTTTTTTAATATTTGTTGCTGATTTGGTAGAAAATTCAGTGAACAAGTCTTGGGTAAGTGCGAATACTTGCCCAAGACTTGTTTATTGGATTTTCTTCCAAGTAAACGTAGACGTGCTATTAAGAATGGAATTATTTATGTATTACCTGTAAAACTACGTTTCGGCTGAGTCTGTCTATTATTATTATTGCTTTTTATGAAATCCTCATCTCTGTCTACTGATGGTAGTGAGCAACTGCCATTTTCCACTGGAGAATAGATGAAGAGATCACACATAGTCATACCAGTAACATACATTTGTACTTGGATTTCAGTATAATATGGTTTACTTTTTTTAGTTCTATTTGACCATTTGCAAACTTCAAATACTGCACATCACAAAGTTTCTGAGCAAAATCCACAATAGGTTGTTTCTGGCAAGATACAGGGCATTTAAATTCTACCAGCTTCCTAATGCATTCATAATGTATGACAACTCCGTCTACACTTGTGCATAGCCAAGGCTGAGCTTTGCGGATGACCACTCCAACTCGTGTTCCAACAATTTCATTATTTCTACCGTAACAAGTAGCTTCGCAATCAATTAGTTTCGGGCACAGGATGTTATGCACCAGACTGTCAATTGATTTCGGTTTACGCCCTTTTATATGGTGTACATTTATACTGGACGAAATTCTTAATCTCCTACCAATATACCACTGTTTGCACTTTGATTGTTCGATGGTTTGACAACATAAATAAAAAATGTTCTCATCCTCCATCACAATATTTTCTCCATACATATTTTTTTTATTTTCTGTAATTTCCAGATTATCACTTTTATATACTTCAAACTCTTCCCTGAAAATACAAAAGTTTTTCACATATTCCACACAATCTTCTTCGAGAAAATTAATCATAACCTGGTCGATTAAACCTTCGACAACTTTGGTAACAGATGCTTCATTATCTTCAGTATTACAGCTCAAAGCAGCAGCTTCCATTACATACTTTAAAGCTGTCTCTCCCTCCAATACCGAAAGATCAAAAGGTACAAGCTCGCACTTTGTTTTCTTCAACATGGGATACATTTATTCAAATGATTTCCCCTTGGAGTACTTTTCTTTAGCAAATTGTCGGGCACTCGGTCTACCCCATTACTACTCTTCACTGGTGTTTGAGAAGCTTTCGTCGTGGTTGACGGAGTAAAACAGAGCCGCAATATGTTTACATCCACCACTTTGATTATAAACACAATCACATTTTGCACTGTTAACAAAACGCATAGATTCAATCTGTAATGAAATTAAATTGTTTAATTGAAGAACTTGAGAAACATTGGCGCGTACCATACGTACTATGCCAAAGATTACAAAAAGAAACAACAAAACAGCTTACGTTCAATGACGTTACAAAAAGCATCGAAGACACCGAAGCCTGGCGATTAATACGAGCTTTGATGGTGTGGCTCATATCCACTGCTCGTACTTCTTCCGCATCTCGAATATGTTGAGCAAGAACCAATTTTTTTTCCTTTTATTTACGTCTGACGTTGGAAAGCGATGTCGTGTGCGACTGCTTGAATCTCCATTTTAAGACGTTACCCCCACTTGTAGCGCAAAAAAAGGCCTTTTTCATGAATTTTTTTAAAGAAAACTACAAAACTTTTTTAATCGATCAATATACCATCTTGAAGAACACATCCTGAAGAACTTTCAGTAATTTTTTTATTGAAAAATATTACATTGTTTAGTGGCAAATGGTCGTCAATGAAATAATGTTTTTATATACACGGTTTGCGGTGACCAACATTGCGGCGAAGTGGATCATCTGAAGAAAAAAATGCGGATGGATTTAGTCAAATATAAGTATAAACTAGTCTTTCACCGAGGGATTTTAAAAAATATTCACTTTTCACAAAATGGCGGACAGTTAAAGTTAATGGTTCGATTCTAACGAAAAAAACGGCCATTTTTTGGCTATAAAATGGTCATTTTTTTCGAAAAAAAAAATCGAACAATTAAAGACTACATTTTTATGTATTAAATAAACCTGCAAAATTTCAAGAAGATCGGTTCATTAGTGTTCGAGTAATCTTGGTCACCGACTTCAGAAATGCCATTTTGAGAAAAACGCGTTCAAAGCTTCTCTTTCAACGCTCTTTCAACGCGGATTCTTCTCTTTCAACGCTCATATCTCGGTCAATTTTGTTCGGATCGACTTGAAATTTTCAGGACATATTCTCAGATACTTATACTTCAAAAAAAATGCAATAAAAAAATTGATTTTTTCAAAATCGCAAGTGGGGGTAACCCCTTAATTATCAATAGGCTCATTTTTAACTGAAAACAAAAATGTATGTATTATTAACGACGCTATCGTCATAAACAAATATCTCAAAATATATAATATTACGATATGGTATTAAAATGATTTGTTTGTTAACTTACTTCTCGTTTTGACAGCTATTTCAATGTCCGCTTCATTTGTGACCGCTAGTTAGCGCTGTCTTCCCACACCCAGCGAATAGGTAGGTAGGTTAAATTCCATAGAGGCGAAATATTTTCTTCGAAAAAAATAATTTTAAAAGGCCGGGTAATGACCAATTATGATACAAAATCATTGTAGTAGAACTGTGAATTAAGTGTTTCATTTAATTTTGGATTTAAAAAATATTTTACGCACATAGTATTCTTGGATTTACGGTGTATATTGTAAGCAAATAAAGATTTATTCAAAACGAATCTTTATTTATTTAATTTAGATATATATATAATATTCAAAAAGAATAGCTGAATCAAATAAGATCATAGAAATCGTGAAATGTTGAATTGCTGAGCACGATGGCAAATCGAGGTGGAAGGACTTTCATCAACCCTTGCACTCACTGCGGCTATGTTTTCATTCGACCGACCAGTAAGAGGACGGCCACTGCTTTTCGCGGACAGCAGTGAAACAGTAACCTCAAATTTTGTGATTAAAGTCACCACAGTGTTACGAGATGGGGCGTTATGATGACCAAAAGACGTGCGGACTTTTCAAACCGTCTCTGCAAAATTTTCACCATTTTTGTAGTGAATTTTCACCATACCTATGCCGTGCCCGATCGTGTATCATTTTCTATGACTAAACCTCAATACTTCCTGATGCCAGTGCGTTTTTCAGTCCAAAAAGCAGATTTTGTATCGCCAATCGCGTTCGTATCCCCGTCGTCTGCGGGTCGAAAATACGCCGTGTGCACAGGCCCAGCGGTGGATTCCGGTGCCCCCCCCCCCCAAGCCATAAAATCGATATTCCTGCATCATCGTTAGATTTTTTATAAAGAAATTATGGTCTCACCTCTTATGATCGTTTGAACGAAAAAGCACCTTCCAATCCACATTCTTACAAATATTTGATGTTATGTCTAAGTAATGCACCAAATAACGATTAAACATTCTTCAGTAAAAATTCGGTCTTATCTGGTTGGATGAAATTATTGCTGGAGAAATAAGCTTGAATGGGCCCATAGCGCATCAGTACGGTATTGAATAAACACAAATATTACATATGTCTTAAAATCTATTATTTCATAGTATATGCGTTTAACCCTTTAACCGCCATTGTAGCAAATGTGCTACGTTCACATTGACCCCGTCGGTAAAAGCGTAAGAACGCTATAGCGGACAGGCTACTCCACAGTTTCCTCAATCTATGCTACATGCAGCTACAAATGCCGGGACAGCTTGAAATTCAAACGTAAACATACGAATTATGTTAATATGGCAACAATGTTGTGAAAATTTACGACGCTCGCCCCAGCACTCGATCTGCTGCCCGTTTTTTGTCCAAAAAAGTAAGTAAATGGACATTCTTGAAATATTTTTTGATAGAATTGTGTAAAGGAAGCTTAACTGGACAACCAAGGCTTTGAAGATTTTTATTCAATTAGAATAATAGTTCGAACCAAGCGAGTAGTAGCAAATTTGCTACAGTCCGAAAATACTACTTCCCAGCCCCCTATCGACAAAATAATGGTTGGACATTTATATTTAACCCTTTTTTTTAGCTATACTACCAGGGGAAATGATTTTGCGCCATCCAGAAATGGGCGTGGCCGTTAAAGGGTTAATGATGTACAAGAAGGTCTCGAATAAGAAAATATTCAGTAATATTACGACAACAGGCGTGCGCCCAATCAAACAGCGAAATAAATGCATCGAGTGTATTAGAATTTCTTTTTAATGTATTCATTAAGATCAACATGGAATAGGCCGAGTGACAAAAGTTTGTTTTTCGATTTGAAAAAGGCTTGTTTTAGTAATTAAAAAAAAAACGAAAGGGAGAATGAAAATACGCTTCGATCGAAGACTACATTTATATAACTGGAATACGCGTCGAAAAGCACGATTGAAGTTTCAAAAAGACTTTGCAGTCAGATAAAATAATGTTACTTCTTCTTTGAATTTTCCTTGGCCACGGACACTTGGCTCACTACGTACTCCTATGGCCTCGTATATTCGTAATAGTGCCCTACAACCTTCATTGAAGGTGCGCCCGGAAATATGTGCAAGAAAGTTGCACTGTGTTCACTCCGCTGAGAGTCATTTAGGAGGTATTTTTAATAAATAAACGGAATCGTTGGTATCCATAACATATCAAGGTAGATTCTTCCAATTTGCCTGATGTGCTGCGAGTTCGTCATTAGCGGAGCTCGCTGCCACGAAGATCAAAGCTCTGTTCCGATTATACACGCAGGGTACACTTCGGAGGCTTATAGTTCCACAAATTTTCATCCAATCAGCTTAAAATTTGAACAGTATATTTTCAACATGATGTACTCGAAGGAAATGTATACAAATCTTCCGTCACGATTACAACTAAGCAACACCCCTTAACAACAAGCCCTTGAAGTATTTTAGGAACGAGGCATCGTTAAAAAATCGAAAGCATTGAAAAACTGACATGACCCGGAATGAGAGAAGAGTTTGAGGAACCTCTAAAACAACTGAACCAAAAATATAATAAACAACTAGGCCAAAAGAACAAATGAATATACCCAGAGTCAGGCCCGGTGTGCGTGCAGAAGGTACTTGACTTCGATGAGCATGTGTCCTACCCTCGAGACCACTATTTTTTAAATGTATCAGGAAATGTCGCTTACACAGCCGCGTTTTTGGCCGGAACATAAAAGATGCTTTAGTAGTCGGTACGGCCAATAAAGCAGCCACGTTACCTTACCGCAATCTCCTGAGAATACGGCCCACAAAATAAAGAGATCGCCGAAAGCTTTCCAAAAACTGCCCCGTTTCTATCCGCTTTATTCAATCATCGACCTATTCACGCCTCTTTCTTTCCGCTCTTGTAGGTCGTCTACTTCTTTTCTCATCTCAATCCGCGTTCTCGCTGGCCTTTTCTCCGAGTGTCGCTCTCTTAACTTCTTGCTCCCGGTCATTTCTGACTGATCCATCACTCTGGGCCCATTGTCCGATCCAGCATAGCCTGCGCAGAACTCTCAACATCCGGCATCCATTTCTCATTTGTCCTGCTGGCAATAAAGTTTTTTTTTTTCAGTATCACAATTTCTTTGTCAATTCTGGAGACTCTTTGCCGGAACTTACCCCCTTTAGCCAGTTAACCCCACGACTTTGATTCGACGATTGGAGCACGATCCGACGATGGTAGTGTTGTATTACTGCGTTCTCCGCTAACAGTGACCATTTTCGAACATACTCGAAAGTCTTCAATATTTTGAAAACAGTCCCGCGTTTTCGATCTTCCAAAGGTACTCGGGTGTCTTCGATTTATGATCCAGATGCTCAGAATCCTGCAGAAACGAGTCCCAAACATTTGCCCTTCGAGAGCCAAAGTTTCGCGGATTTTTAAGAACCTGGAACATGATTTATACTTTGGAATACAACAAAATGATAGTTGTAGACACAATGACAACGCACCTTCTCTCAAAGCCTGGTGGATACAACATTCATTACAACTGCTGATAGCAAGCACTACACAAAACTTACCTATAATTTTGCTAAACTCAATACTTCCCCCATCGGATATACTGATTCAAATACCGAACTAATGTTGAGTCCTGGCGGTATTAGGGAACGCTGATCAGTGGAGGATATCAAGAGCGTAGAAAAAATTCTCAGATCCACAATAATCGGAAAGATTCGTATATTCAAGATGAGTATATTTGTGGAGTGAAGAATATTTAGAGGAGACAAATATCAGCAAAGCGGTAGCCGTTAACGACACTTTCAAAACAGCCCGAACGGCGCGCTGGTTAGCTAACATCTACGAGACAAGGTATAAACTAACCGGCTGTCCACGGCACCTGTTTACACAAACTACCACAGAGGCTGTACGATGGTTCATTGCACCGTAACTCGCCTGAAATACTTATTTACATTATTTCTTTTCCATCCACCGACTTTTCGCTGTTCCTCGAGCCGCTTAATTGTGAGATTTTCGATGTAGTTTCGTATAATTGGGAGACAAAAACACCATCTGCCAACCCAATATTTTCTTAATCACTCTTTTTCGTGGGTCTACATAGAGGATGTTTTTTTAGCACCGGATCTGGCGCCTCATTATAAATAAATCTTATTAATTTGCTCACTTTCGTTGTATGCTAATACGTTATGGGAGAAAAGTATGTATTCAAAAGATTGTGAAATTAGGATACGGTATAGAACACTTGTTTAATTTGCTCAGAAATTCGTGGAGATTTATATAAATGAGCAGTGCTCTCATGTACGGGATACCAAACGGAGTGTGCCGATTGTCTCGGTCGGACACTGGTAAACTGGCTGGATTCTCGGTTAGACCGACGATAAACAAACTTTCGTGTTTTACCGACCTTTGATGCGGTGGCGTTGATTAATTTTGGCGTGATAGATGATCCGTCGGAGCTGTGGATTCTCTACTCCTTCAAGGCGAATTCTCTCTCTCTCTCTTTCTCTCTCTCTCTCTCTCTCTGCCTTCCTCTGTCTCGCACTCCTTTCGTTTCTTTCTCCCCCACATTCGTCTCTCCCTCTCCGCCATCTACAAAGTGACAGCCGCAGACAAGAGTATTCGCAGGTTGAGTATCTCGAATCGAGCGAAACTTTGGCTCGGGTTTGGTACCAAAATAAGACCTACGGGATACAAGGATGGATACAACTGGTTACAAATATATGTAACCAGTGTATAGAGAGAAAATCAAAATCGATCACTACCTACTTGTTTCATGCAACTAGTCCAAACCGAATTTAAAATAAAATCTGCAAGATTTCCATACCATCATCAGCTCTTTGCTGTAATTTCCTTTTCGATTTTTTTAAATTTTTTGTTCCAGACTCCGCGAAAACTACGCCTTATGCAAGGATGATTTTTTAACAAATCGATGATATAATATTCTTTCAGGTAAGGAAACCTAGTTTGATAACATTAACTCTTCTCAATTAAACGAGCTCTTCAGGTGAGTGGCGACGCCAATGTACTTACAATTCGAACCCCCAGTACGGTCGGGTGTATTTGTGTCTGGTATTGACTATCCCCTCACTTAGGCTCATGTAGAATAACAAGGTGAGATTTTTTTCCTTTATTCCCATGCAGGCAAGCGTGTCACGATGAATAATCGAAAATCTCGTGATGTACAGCAATGAAAAAAACAATAAACGCTACGTCCGGGGCCGTAGATCGATCGAAAAACCGTGACTTATTCAACGCGAATCATCACTTTCTGAGAGTCTAGAAATTAACTGAGAAAAGTGGAAGGACGTGGAGCCGAAAATGTAAACTGTATGTATATATAAACGCACACACTTAGATATATGTGGAAAAAAAGATTCATGATGAACAGTCATGGTCGTATAGCTCAAGATCATCAGAGGAACCACTCTTTCATAAACAACTACAATATCTCTGTTCCTGAATAAATTCTTAAAAAATACGGTTTTTGTGCCAAATTCTCGAAGGAAGTAATGACTCAAGAGGGGGTATTGTAAAATAATGAATTCCTCTTGCTTGAAGGCGAGAGGACTTTCGATTTAAAAAAGTTTCTCACAGCTTTGTTTTTATTTGTTTTTGAAGGTTTTCGGAAGTACTGATTTTTTTGTATAAAGTAGTTGGCCCAGTAATCGTAACCTTAAGCAGATCTCTCGATTTTGCAAATTTATATAGCTCAACTTGGATAGTGAGTGGAAGTTATTTTAAGCCATTCTTAATCAGTTTTTTGTTACGAAGAAGAACGTCGTTGTGAAATTCTCGTAACTGGAATAGTTTTCGAGAAAATATTTCGTAAAGGTTACAAAACGCTTGTACGGGTCATCGTCATGCCGCCATGACGATTGGTCTAGTAATCGCCATGTGAACGTCCCACTAATCGTCATATGCAATCAAACTACTTCATTATGCAAAGGTCCGCCTTTGTCGACTCGATTGTGGATTACAGAATATTTTTAGTCACTCAGTCACGAACTTTATGCTTTTTATTAAAGTATTTGTTTTATTTATTATTTTATTAAAAATTGATGTCGTAAATTTCATTTAAATACAACTTTATTCATTTTTTAAATAAAACCAATTATGTCTGTTACGTCAGAATTATAATTTTTATTCACTTTCAATAATTACGAAGAACTATTTTATCATAAATTAAATTTAACTATTTTTTCATTCGACTGACACTGATGGATGGGCGGTCAGGGTTTGGCTCCGACGGTACTCTGAGAGAAACAGCATTGTGCACAGCCAATACTTAGAGCGCTGACCGCTTAGCCGTGCAGCAGCTGGCGGATCAACCAGTGAGCGCAAGGTCAATACTTCTGATAACCTTGGTATAGATACTTGAGTTAAAATCTATGCACCAAAGAATGCTAAGAACATAGGACGACCTATACCGGTATGGGTTTTCCACCCTTTCCCCGTACCCTCGGCAAATGCGGTATAGTGTAGCTTAACGGACTACATCTACCTACGTGGGTCAAAAAATTGCATTTTGAAATATATTTTTATTCGATAGTGCCACCTTTTAGCTATATTCCCTGAATATTTCATTGAAATATTCCTAAAATTGAATGAGCTTACAGCTGCTAACAGTTGGACGGGCGAGGGGCAGCAGCATCATATACTTCAAACTTACAACGCGTTTTTCTCGAATCGCTGTCTTCAAAGTCGATGAACATGATATCTCGAGAACCACTTGATGAATTGCTTCCAAATAAGTCGCGAAAAAGATTTCATCATCTGCCGGCAGCCATGTCCTTGTGGTTTTCTTGTATTTTTTGGTGATTTTTATTAAGGCTCTCAACATATGTGACTTTTTATTTTAAAAGGGCGTTTCTTTTTCGTCAACCGTTTCCCAGATGTTTTTCTGAATTTGGCCATTTTTTTCGGGCCTCTAAGTAGATGGCGCTTCTGAAGACGGCTGACGGCGCTTCTGAACGGAAGTTAGGATAGTTGAATTGGGAAGGGCAATACGTTAAAAGCCGCAAGGGTACACGTTGAAACTCAGGAACTAATAGCAACCTCAATATACATTTTTTCGTTCGAGTGGTGTTCATCTTTGCTCAAGACGTACCCATAGTTATCGACATGGTTTATTTATATGTATATCTTTTTACCATCGCGAATATGTGTATGACGATTATTGGGCTGTGGATTCTTTAGGCAGTGCTAATTGCGGACCCAATATTAATTTTCTGATTTTCTATAAATAATATTCGATGCATAAGATTTTTTTGCCAACCTTATCCCAGTTATCGCCTGAAGTGGCGATTAATCGACAGAGTGTTTACATTGTTCAACCGGTAATCGTCATATATGAAAACTTGTTGAAATTAGCATAAAACTATAATTTTCTATGCTGAACGGAAAACTAAGATTCTTATTCGTAACTTCCCGAGTAGAAATTGTTCTAGCCTGTCTGAGTTACGACCTAGCAACTGGCTCGCCCAATTGAGCTTATACGAACTGACCAATGGTTGGCTTGCTATGAGCTATTAATATGAGGAATGTTTTGTTATCCAGCCCTTGTCGAGTCACTGCCCAGCTGATCTTGGTGACAAATGACAAAGTGAGGTTATGTGACTACGTGTAATTCCATCGAGCGAATGAATCAAGGCTGGCTAGCTAACTTGACTTTTAGATGGCTTTGCAAAAGAAAAAAATCTCAAGTGGGCATGACGCCATGACCCAGCCAACACTAGCTAACGGCCGCTATGCGCCCTTTGGCTAGTCACTTTCCCAACCGATCTTGGTCACAAATTACAAAGTGTGGTTATGTGACTACATGTAGTTCTATCGACCTATTGACTCATGGCTGGCTAAGCAACTTGAGTTACAGATGGCGTTGCAAATAAAAGCATTCGCAAGTAGGTATCTCACCATGACCTAGCTATGCCGCTGTGCACCCCTTGGCTAGTCACTGCCCAGCCGATCTTGGTCACAGATGACAAAGTGTGGTTATGTGAATACGTGTAGTTCCATCGAGCGACTAGCTAATGGTTGGTTGAGTAACTTAAATTTCAGATGACGTAGACGAATGGATAAAATCGTCAGGTCGGTATCTCGCGATGACGTAGCCAACACTTTCCAACCGCGACTGCACTAGCCGGAATAAATGATCGGACAAATACAATTTAAGGTTATGTGATTCTATGCGATAATCGTTCTCGATGCGAACGCAATTGAGTCATTGATCCGATAATGTTATATACATTTGTTAATACACCCATTTTTCAATAATCTGACATTGTGTAGTGTACCATGTGTAGACGATAAGAAAATTCAAAAATTAAACAAGTAGAACTGGCTCAGTGGAAACCATCACAGCTCATCACCCAGAGGTCCCGGGACCGAAATCACGTTACGGCGTAAGCATTTGTCTGAGATAATTTAAAATTGAACCATTAATATATTTACAGCGCAAATATCATTACCCTAATTGATGAACAACGAAGAATATCGTAAAAGGGTCTAATTATGTTAATAATGTGCCAAAAAAATCACGAAAATATAAATATATAGCCGCAGTTTTCTAAAATCTAATCGCCACCTAATTTTTTGTTCTCAGTCGCTAGCTGAAAAAACTAGGTCATGGCTAGGTCAGAAATATAATACAGCCGTGAAATATTTCTTTTACGTTCTTTTACGTTTCTTTTACTTTCTAGTCACCATCTAATTTTTTGTATTCAGTCACTAGAGAACCAAAGCGTTGCAAGGCTGGGTAGTCAATCGCTAAGACGGCTAGCTAATGGCGATTCGAAACATCACAAACATCAAGTCAAACTTACCCCATGCAAGACCCCAGATATTCTCAAATCACCCGAGATGTGACACGGTTCACTTTAACCTCCAAATGGACGATTCCGCAAAAGTCGCAGGTAGACGCCGCAGCTGAATATATTTAATTCGATTTTCCAATGCGTATACTTACGAGTGGAACAACGTAATCCAACATAATAAATAACTCCTGGAATCTAATATATCACAGATTTGCACAAACGTATGATTCTTATCTTAAAATACTTGTTTAATGTATAAACATGACGATCACGAGGACCCTGACGACCACTGGGCCGACCACCTTAATTAATTTCGAAGATTTCCACCAAATCGAAATAATCTCTTCCCTTCAAACAGCGTATCCTGGTTTAAAAGAAAACTAAATGAGGCGCCGAAGGGAAATCATAAAAAAATGTTACCTAGAAACATTCGAGAACCAAAGGCATCGAATGTAGACATTTTACGAAAACCAGTAAAAAATGTGGGCATTGCTTATTTGTTTCATCCTCGTAACGGACCACATGAGCAAGTTTTTCTATGTTTTTACCCCAAGCTACGCCTGTGAATATATCTGTATTTTAATGATCGGTACATCAGTATCGCCAATACGTCGGTTTCTCAATCTTGGGTCCCTCATAGAGAAAGTTCTATGTAAGAAAAATGACATTGTTCATATGGTCAGCTTGGGGAGGAAGATAAATTGATGAGGATGCAATGTGCAAGTTTCCGGCTTGCACAATTTTATTTTGTATAATAAAGTTCAACAATATTTTTTTACATTTAATGATTTTACCTCCGACCACCCTTTTCCAGTCCGCTAGACTAAATCACTACATTTATTTTATTTATAATACACTAATTGTGTGCCAAAAATAGTTAAAGTATCTCACATTCTAATAAAGTTGCAAAATGAAATCCCATTGCAAAGTGATCCACCTCGCAAATTTTCGGTGAAGTTTCACCAAAATTGAATCACAATAAAAAAAAATGTAATGTCATAACTTTGGTAATTTTTATATTAGAGACAATTCTTCCATTCGATTTTCCTTTAAATTATCTATCTTTGGAAAAAGCAACTCATTGTGTTAACCAACACATCAGAAAACATGGAAGGTGCCGTGAGACCTCGCTGGCGTAACGATAATTACAAAAATGTTTCCACCGGTCGTCCCCCTTGAAAGCGTCAATCTTTTGTAGAAAACATTTTTTATACGACCTTGTGTGTCCTATGTAAGATGTGTATTTTAAGTCGGACTTCCTGTCCACGCACAGCTTTACACACACACACACACACACACACACACACACACACACACACGCGCGCGCGCGCACACACACACACACGCACGCACGCACGCACGCACGCACATACACACACGCACGCACACACACACATACACTACCGGCGAAAAGTTTCCGGACAAAAGTTTAAAAGAATGTCGGAACGGTTTTCCATGCCATTTCGCCCGTAATTGATCTAGGCCAATTTCATAAACGGCATTTTAAAGAGGAGTGATTTACCTTCATTTTGGCTTTTCTAAAAAATTATTACGATTTTTTTACCCGATTTTGAAAACGACCATTTTTCGTCTTTTTTTGTTTGGGTTTGGGTGGACCCCGTTTGCAGTGAAAAAATTTTTACGCATTTCTCCGACCGAAATCATAAAAGGGGAAGCCTAAGCTTGAATTTTGTTTTAAAAAGAAAAAAAATTTCCAACCATATTTTGTTTTTTGTGAAAAAATAGATAATTTGAAAATTGCTCCGGAGTATGAAAGGGATGAGATCTACAACGAAACCGCAAGATAACAAAAAAGTTGCATTGCTTCTTGTGAGTTCACGAGAATTTCTTCAGATTTTTTTTCGAAAAAACCCCTTTCCGATTAGTCGCTTTCCAGAAGGCACAGCGTGGTTTTTTTAAATGGCGTGATATCCCTTTCGGTCCAGGATTGCCTTGATTCGGTACAGGTCCCCTGCACTAGCATACGAAAAACCGACTGATCGGAGAGGGTTTCGTTTTCCAACAAGACCACGACCCAAAACATACTTCAAAACTTTGCTCGAAGTATCTTGAATCGAAGCAAAAAACTGGCGAGTTTCGAATTATGCAATGGCCTCCTCAATCTCCCGATCTCAATCCCATAGAACGGATGTGGGATTAAATGGATCTGCAAGTGCGCAAAGTCACTTATTCATTCACCGAAAATCGAGGGGATTTCCTAGAAAAATCTTGGAAAGAAACACCTCACGAGATTTTCCAAAAACTTGTGGAGAAGATGCCGCGTATGGTGAAGAGCGTGCTGTCGTCGAAAAGTGGTTTCTTCGACGAGACCAAAGTTTAATATGTAAGTAAAAAATTTAATTATATTATTGTTATGGTATTCACATCAATCGAGCTTTGACCGGAAATGGATGAAAAAGAAAACAAATTCCGAAAAAAAAAATCAGAAAATATTCTCGTGAACTCACGAGAAGCAATGCAACTTTTTTGCTACCTTGAGGTTTTGTTGTAAATCTCATCGTTATCGTACTCCGGAGCAATTTTAAAATTATCTATTTTTTCACAAAAAAACGGAATGTTGTTGGGAAAAAAATTGGAGAAAATTTGAAAAAAAAAAACGAAATTGAAGCTTAGGCTTCTTCCTTTATGATTTTGGTCGAAGAAATGCGTAAAAGTTTTTTTTACTGCATACGGGGTCCACTCAAAAAGGAACAAAAAAAAGACGAAAAATGGTCGTTGTCAAAACCGGGTGCTAATTGTAAAAAAAATAATAGTATTTTTCTTTAGATAGCCAAAATGAAGGTAAACCCCTTCTCTTTAAAATTGCGTTAATTAAATTGGCCTAGGTTAACTACCGGCGAAATGGCATAGAAAACCGTTCCGGCACTCTTTTAAACTTTTGTCCGGAAACTTTTCGCCGGTAGTGTATATATATATATACACCCTTGGCTAAAAGTATAAAGCACCCTGTAACTTTTCTATCCGTACAAAAAATCGAATATCTCGGCGAAAAAAAATCGTAAACCGATTTACCAATCGGCGTTTTGAAAAGCATAAATCTAGCTTCATTTTGTTTTTTATTTTTATTTTTGCGATTTTTTTTGTACTCGGTACGCCATTTTGAAAATTTCGGTTTTTCACGACTTTCGCACTTTGCAGAATCGCTTGCTGGACTTAGAAAAAATAGTCATCTCACAATTTTGTGATAAGATATTCGAAAGTGAAACCGTTATCTTTAGTTTCGATTTTTTTAACGTTGCGATTTTTTTGCAGAGTAATTTAGTTTTTTCTTGAAAAAAAAACGGCAGGTTTCAAAAAAGCCGGCATCCTGCGGCATAACTTGAAAACTATGGGATTCGAACTGTTTAGTTTAACGAGTAAAAAATTGCATTTTGTTATCTTGCCGTTGTTTTCAAGAAAAAACTAAATTACTCTGCCAAAAAAAATCGCAATTTTTTTTTAAAGAACGAAACTAGAGCTAACGGTTTCCTTTTCAAAGATCTTTTCACTAATTGGTAAGAGTACTATTTTTTCTCAGCCCAGCACGCGATTCTGCAAAGTGCGAAGATCGTGAAAAACCGGCATTTTCAAAATTACGTGCCGGGTACAAAAATAAATCGAAAAAATAAAAAACCAAAATGAAGCTGGCTTTATCCTCTTCAAAACGCCGTTTGGTAAATTGGTTTGCGATTCTTTTCGCCCAGATATTTTGTCCGCATAGCAAAATTACAGGATGCTTTTTATACTTTTGGCCAAAAGTGTATATATATATATATATATATATATATATATATATATATATATATATATATATATGTATACCTCCAGTGTAAGTCCAACTCACGCTATAAAGAGTTTGCGGCGACTTCAGAGCGTTCGACATATTCTTCTTGGGCGACTGGTGGGAGGAGGGTATCGTATATATATATATATATATATATATATATATATATATATATATATATATATATATATATATATATATATATATATATATATATATATCTGTGCGTTTTATTAATATGAAAGGCCTACCGTAGGGTTCACTGAGATAACAGATGAAAATGAAATTCCTCCGATCGTGTTTCGTACATAATTTAGGACATACTGGATCGTTCTGTCCGGTGTATTGTTCTCCAACCGTAACGAAACATTTTGCACTCGCTACGTTGACGCCCATGGTCTTTCCTGTCCGTCTCGTTAAAACAGACATTCTTACCTCTCTATACTGCCGCTGTGACTTTTTACGTTAAAAGCAGAGAGGTAGAAAGAGACAAGGAGAGTGTGAGGCAGACGCTAAATTTCTGGTGGGGCACAGATATATATATATATATATTGGACGGACGTGTCGTCCTCAACCGCTCACCGGGCCATCCATTTTCGGCGAGCCGAGATGATCGGATCCTTGGTCATTGTCGCGAAGATCCCCGCGAAGGGCGCACGCTCTCGGCAAGCTCCCTCCTCCTCGGACATTGCTCTAACCCAGCGGGGAATCTTTTCGTACCTACTGTACCCTCTATGCGCTTACAACAGCTCATATATATGACTTTTGCCTCTTTCGCGAAGCCTTCCGTCCTCTCTCTCTCTTTCTCGCTTGTCAAGAAAATGTTCACGCGGAGATAGAAAAGATGAGGGCAGAAAAAAGGCGCACGAGGCCTCGGTTCGCGTGACCAAACTTTAGTGGTAGCAGCCTATATATATGTATATATGTAAGTGTGTATGTGCGTGTATATATATGTGTCTGCATATATATATATATATGTATGTATGCATATCCGTGCGTGAGTATGGTTCGCAGCTGTACTCGATGTAGGAAAAGACTCGTGCTGGGGCACGAGCCCGAATCTCCCGCCGCGAGACGTTCATGTACCTCGAAATTGCTCTTTAACCATTTTGTTAAGGGCCACGCGAAGCTAGCGACAACCGGATATTCCGTTGATTTTCTCATCGAATTTTATCCCCCGCATCGATAAAACAGCTCTACAGCCGATTTGGCGTCGCAAAACTGTACATTTTTTCGAAATATTGTCTCTATGCTAAATCCTATTTTGACGCGTACATAATATTGACATTCTACGCAAGAAAACGGCAATATACATTTTTTTAAATCTAATTTTATTGAAAAATTTACGTTTTATCAAAATGTTTACATTGAGGAGGCTACTTTTTCGTGATTTTCTTGATTGAGACTTGTCGAGACAGTCACGCACCAAACTTCAAACGCAATCAGCCATCATGTGTATATATCCCATTTTCCATGATTTTTATGTCTCGATGGAAGCATTCTCCTTGCTCTTCACCGAAGGAGCCAAAGTTTCTGCAAATTTATCTTGATTCTTTATTTCTATCCCGAAATAAGAAGAAAAAAGCACGCTTTACGGAATCTCTAATAGTTTTTCTAAATTTTTTAACAACATACTCTCCGCATGTCGACAAAATGTATTACGGTAGTTAGAACAAGCTCGTCTTCGCTTTGGTGCCGTCGACATATCGCTGAATTAGTCTATAACAGCAAATAATATTTTCGAAAAACAAAAAAGATATTTTTCCATTAATTGCTAACGACACTCACAATGAAATGAAAATACATTTAAAAACCTCATATAACTTGAAATATAGGTTGGTACAGGTCTCACCGGTAGTCACTTGTCAAAAAATCATCTCAATTTCGCCCGCAGTAAGATATGTTGTTTCCGTTGACTTGTGTAGCGCACACGAAAAAACAAAGGTTAACCAAAAGACAATTAAGTTTGTAAGAACTAGAGCACACATTTATTGGGGAGGTATTTTTGTTTATGTTGCGTTTGTTGGGTCCGTCGGCCTTCGTGATTTGCAATGGAACAATCCAATACGAGTTTCCAAAACCGAACGTGTTTCATTCACAGAAACGTAGGAAAGGATCCTTCCCGTTCTGTTGGGGTGAAATTCGAGGGGCCACAAGTCTCATATTATAGATTCTCTCCATGAGAGAGATACGGAGAGAAGGAGAGAGCAAGTCCAAGAATCGTTGGGCACACGGACCCCGATCGGTTGAGCCTTGTAACCAGGAGCCAACGAGGTGCCGTGTTCCAAGGAAAGATCCGGCTGGGTGAATGAGCAAAGGAACGAGAACGGCGACAGCGATGAAGCTACATAATGGGCCTTCCACGATACACGAAATTTTAGTATCATATGGTGGCTACCGGATCTCGTGGAAGATTTTTCCTCGCTCGTTCTTCCGACCGACGAAAAAAAAATCAGAAGGGCAATTCACAGTCAATCAGGGCGCGTATTCAAAACTACTCGAGAATGCAAATCTCGCTGGTTTGACGCTCAAACATCTTGGTTCTTTTGAATAAACATACGATACTTGTATACATATCGTGACGGCCCCAAAAGGACTTTTCCGCTGGGATTACTCGGTCATCCATCAACGTCGAGGTCGCCGCGTTACACGCAAAAAATGTTTAATAATTGGAAGCAATCGAACGTTCTTATCGAAAAATCTCAAACGTATTTGTTGCTCTTATATGTGCGATGAAAAAAATTGTTCGCCTAGTTCAAACGTATTAGCCGAAATTATAACAACTTTTCGTTGCGCAGCGTCCCTTTGGATGTGTACATACAAATGTCTACATTTTTTCGAAATATCTATTTCATTTATTGAAAATTCTTCATCTCAGAAGCGAGCGCTCTTGCTATGCGTAGAAAGACTCAACTTGCAAAACCGACATGTACGGAGATATATGTAGAAAAGGAGAGAGAGAATCTCAGGGACAGCGAGAGGGCGAGAGAGGCGAACGGGAGCACCAGGAAGCCTAAGCGCGCTCGTAAATACGCCTTAACGCAATTCCTTCGACCCGTTTCTTCTTCCCGTTAACGCCATCGTAATTCTTCCGAGCAACATTTTTAAACACACATACACATACGTATTCTTTTAACGAGAAGAGTTGAATGAGATTTCTATTTCACGCCCTCGAGTGTCAATCTACGAAAAGCCCAATTCTTGGAGACAGCCGAGGGACATTTTTTGAATGCCGGTTGGTTCGACGATCGAGGAAGTGTTTCCACCCCAAGTTACGCCGGAACCGATATATAATCTTTGCTCTAAGACGACGTGCGTTTTACATGCTCTTCGACGACGAGCTTAATCCCTTAAATCCCCGAAGCGTACCCCATAAACGATGTGAGCCATCTTGCGTTCCTATTTCTTCCCACCACTCAGACATTTCCTATTCACACTCGTGCAACGAGCTATGTTCCTTCTCTTGTGTCAGAGTGACGGATCCTAGTTCTTGTATGTACGGAAGGAGGGATGCATGGATTGTTTCAGGTACCCATGTCTTAATCACTCTGTATTCATTTTTCTTTGCACATTTGCGGAATATTTGAATTGCAGAATTTAGGGTGATCATAATACATTTTTCCGGAATATCGATCACGGTGATGGACGAATTGTAACAGATCTCTGTAAATGTTATAAATTCTTCTGTCATTGGTGAAAAAAATTGTTGAAATGAAAAAACCGCTCAACGCGCGATCTCTTCGAAGCTGAAGAAGGTATCCTGACGGCCCTGCTCATCAGGGCCTCAACGAAATCAGCGAACATCCACCCTATAACTGCATGAGGAACTTTAAACGGGTTTTTTTTTTCTCAAAACAACATTTTCAAATCGAGTGTGTATTTTCCTCAGAAACTACTAGACCGCTCAACTTTCAATTATGCACACACGTAGAGTACATATCAGGCTACCGTTTGGCCCTCCATTCTTTTCCATTTCTTTATAATTACTATTTTTCCGCGCTATCAGAAGTGAACATTTCATTGTAAAAATCAGAATACTCTTTTTCAAACGGCACCAATGTAAATTTTTCCTAAAATTTTCTATTAGGGGCCCTAACAATAACTACAATTATAAACAATAGAAGATGACAGGGACGGCCGCAATCACAACGCCCGACGATAAAGAACTGTCGCGCCATGACCTGCGCAATATCAAATATCATGTACAATCTCGAAAAAAAAATGCTTTGAAACAACTCAAGATGTTCTTTTAAACATGTATAAATATAACTGTGAAATACCAACACTGTAGATTTAGCCGTTTCTCGAAATTTAATTCCCAAAAAATCACCTTGTAAATGCATGTTTACACTAGAATACGGCCTTAAAGATTTCTCAGATTTAACAAGAGAAATTACTATCCTCCGGAAAATTCTCACTTTGTTTAAAATAGATTTTTTCAAAGAGTAGTATTTCGTTTTGTTTTGATCCCTATATCTTCTTTTCCGTGAATCTCGACCAAGTTAGGTTCCCAAATGTGCTGTATTAATTGCGCCGATCAACATGCAGGTTCAGTCAGCATGATTCATTTTTATTCCTATCTGGGTATCGGAGAGGAAATTGTGCTATTTCTCTTTTCAAAGGTCGTTTTTGTAACTAGAAGAAGGGTAATATGAAATTGGTTGAAAAAAATCAACTTAACGGGCAGGTTAAGTAGAAAAACACATAGCGTTCGAAACTGCTCCGTTCTCGATACCTTCAGAAGGTATTTAAAAAATGTATAACATCAAAGTTAAGGGAGACTTTGTCCTTGAAATGCAGCGGGAGATTTTAGCGGCTCAACATGAGCAGCTAGAAGAAGAGGAGGGCTGCCTCTATGAACCAGGCATTGCAGATTAGCGGTAATTATAAACACATTTGTGTAAACACATTACAAAACTTTAAACGCGTTTTTCTCGAAAACACGTTTTTAAAAATGGCTGACATTCTCGTGACCGCTGTAATTAACATATCGATAGATACATTTTTGCATTTATTATTTATCTTTTTATGCGAAAAAAAAACGTGAAAATTCGATTTTTAATTGCCGCCATTTTTCGAAATTTGTACCAAACGAAAAACCCATCCGTCATTCCATGACCAAAGTGTCACAGATTGATAATATGCTTTGAATTTGTGTTTCAGATCAACAAAGAGGGGGCAGTGATGCCAGCCGTTTACCTCCCGCGATTTGAGGACCTGTTTTCGCGGAGCTGCAACGGCTGCCATTTTGGTTTTGTTTTTTTCAAAATAATTTTTTTTTTTAACGTTCTGTATATCATGAATAAAAGCAAGAAAAAAACCGCACTCAAAGAGCTTTATTCGTTTCCTTAAAAAAAAAAAATGTAAACACCTGAAATATGGCACTCCAAGGACAAAGTCTCCCTTAACAGTTTTACTCTTAAATAATTCTCACGGATTAACCCCAACACACTTCCTCATCCATCAGTCACCCTCTTCCTCTCTCTTACTAGTCTCTTAGCACGGTTCTCACTTGAAAATGGGCAAATACTTGATGTTCACCAAATCGTACATTTACTGCTAAAACATTTGTACAAAATCAGATTTTCAAAATATTTTTATCCCAACCATCGAAACAGAATTTCGGAGAGAAGTTTGCAGTTTTTGACATTTTGCGGATAAAAGATCGGAAAACAGCGGTGATAACGAAGACTCAAAAATGAAATGTCGACTAGAGTTATCTCTTAATCTATGGGTTTTCAAATTTCAATGCTTCAATAACACCACAGCATGTAAGTATAATTAGGAATTTTCGCTCGGAGAAAAAAAAATGCCTCATTACGGACAGGAGACATCAAAAGTCGATCTATCTAAATCTTATCTTGTTGTTAGATAAATTTACCTAGGATAAAAAAAGAGAGAAACAAATTGACAGGCCTAACAAAATCATCAACTATCTCATTTATCTACATTATTGTTCATTTTATAAACCTACAAAGGCTCGCATTCGGTTAAATTTCCGTAGAAAGCATATTTTTAGCTCAAAAATAAAAACCCTCGAAAGAATATTGTCAACCCCGTTGACCGCCCGCCGCCGTCTGAAGTTCAAATGGTTTTTCCATTATATCTTCAAAATGATTGACTTCAGAGATGAATGTTTTTTAAAAATGAACCTTTTATGAAGCCCAACAAAAAACTTGTGTACATAATGTACATTGTTAGCGTAAATGTAATACTTTTGCCACTATATCAGAAAATAACTATATTTTCAGCACTTTCAGAACGGACAAGAAACACCAATTCGTTTGCGTTAAAACTTCGCACATAACCACAAAATATCATACAGAAGTGAATTTTCGATGTCCTACTTTTGGCTTTTGCTTGAATAAATTTTACAAATTCTGGCCTGGCCAGTATTCTTTTTCTAGCTACTTCAGTCTGCGACCTAATTAAAGCTTCTATGCAAATGTAAGAAATATTGAAATCTGTTTGGAAATGATTCTGTGCCAGCAATGAGTCCACGCCTTCCATTCCTATTAGCCCAGGTCGTGGCATCAACAAAGTCACATATCTTTACATACATTTCTATCATATAATAATAGCTATTAAGGGGTCTTCTCACTTTAGACGCTAAAAAAAGGTTATCTTCATGATTTTTTTTATAGGTTTATATTATAGATATCGATTTTTGATAGGTTTATATTATAGTTGTTACCCATAATAAATACACTTTGAAATACATTTTTTTTAAATCATCGATCTAAGTCACTATTTATAGACGAAAATAGTAGCGAAAAAATGTCCGAAAAAAATTGTACGTCTGGGCTGTTGATGAAATCTGGGAGATGGATCATCCGAAACAAAAAATCAAACGGTTTTGGATTCAGTATGTTAATGGCTATAGCGCATATCATACGATTTTTTATATATGCAAAAATAACTGAATGGCAGAGCGTTTTTCGAAAAAACAAAAAATCGTGTTTTTGCACTGTTTTTTGGCAAAAAAGTAAATATCAAAATTTAAAAAAAATCCTGGATGTGCGCTATAGCTATAGTTTTAAAGAATATGCGGTTAAAATTTCATAAGGATCGGTTCAGTAGTTTCGAAGATTTTATCAACAAGCCGTCGAAAAACGTTGTTTCGAGAAAAACGCGTTTAAAGTTTGTTTGGGTTACATAAATACATACAAAAATTAAATTCGTATGGATTTCGAAAGTGTATTGATTCAGTGTAACAACTTTAATATCAATATCTATAATATAAACCTTTAAAAAAAATCATGAAAATATCATTTTTTAGCGTCTAAGGTGAGAAGACCCCTTACACGTGTTGGAATTTCAGCTTTGCACAAATCTTCGGAACTCGTATACACAAAGGAATAAAAAGTTCATAAGAACATAATCCGACAACTTAGGCGAATATTGATGGCGTCGATGCGTTAAAACATTGGACGGAGATTCATTTGATTTATTGATAAAAGACACTGAGCCTTTTCATCCAAGAAAATCATATTTCATTGTCGTTAATGTTATGAAAATTCGGGAATAAAAAAACCTACACAAAACAAAACAGTAAAAAGAAACGCAAACAACAGTAACTATAAATATTTAATTCTTCTTGCAACAGCCAAAGTTCTGCACTTTTCACAGAAACGCATATAATCTTTTTTCCAGGGCTTCACAAAAGCATCATTTGTCAATCGAATTTTTTTTTTTTAATCAATATTTCCAAAGATATGGCAAAAGAGCATTATGAGCTGTGCATTTTGAGCTTAGGGGATTGAAGGCCCTATCGGCAAACATTCTTGGAAGGCATTTTTTAGATAACAATAATGTTTGCACAAAAGCTCAGTGCAGTCCGAGGTTAAGGCTTTTTGGAGGTGCACTTTTTTTTCGTGTGTATTTAAAATGAAGTATATATACCTAAATCTACGTATATAATGGGCGGCAAAGACGGCACGTCGTCTCCTGAGCCAGCAATTAATAAATCATGTTTGAGCAGCCGAAACGGTGGCGCTCGCGGGCTAAATGTTTACACATACGAGCGTGGGTGTCTGGACCAGAAGTGAGCGGAGCGAAAAAGAGAGAGCGTTAACGTAGACAAGCCCACCGGATCGAGAGGCGAGCGCGTCTATCTGAATAAACACTCTCTATTTCCGTATGCATACAAATCAGCTCTCCTGACGCGCGTCTTTTCCCTTCATATCTAATTAGTTTGTAGAAGAACCCAAACGATCATACATACACCGTGTATCTATGAGTATTGTTTTGTACATGTCATTATATTGGATCTACAAAAAGTGAATTTGATTGGGATAGAACTGTATGAAAAATTATGTGAACAAATATGTCTCGAGGGAGAAAAAAATACATACGAAAAATTTGACTTTTATGTGCAGAACATTTTTCAGCAAACGAAGCATATGATTATTTATTTCATATAAATCATAATTAATACGCAAGTAAATAAATTGTGAAAACGCTAACAATTTCGTTCGAAATCGACGAAAATCACTGGAATAAAATGTATGACACTTGGCACAAATTACGGAAATAAGTTCCTTATTTCACGAGATTCCCAAACAGCGGTACAAATATTATCAAGTTTTGTGCGGGTTCCTAATCTCGTGGTTTTTTTTCAATATACGAAAAAAATAATTCTTGCTACTCAAGATCTTTTATTTCTGAGATTATGGACATTTTGGGGATGCATTTTTTTTAGGGGTTACCCCCACTTGCGATTTTGAAAAAATCGATTTTTTTTATTACATTTTTTTGATGTATAAGTATCTGAGAATATGTCCCGAAAATTTCAAGTCGATCCGAACAAAATTGACTGAGATATGAGCGTTGAAAGAGAAGAATCCGCGTTGAAAGAGCGTTGAAAGAGAAACTTTAAACGCGTTTTTCTCAAAATGGCATTTCTGAAGTCGGTGACCAAGATTACTCGAACACTAATGAACCGATCTTTTTGAAATTTTGCAGGCTTATTTAATACATAAAAATGTAGTCTTTAATCGTTCGATTTTTTTTTTTTCGAAAAAAAATGGCCGTTTTATAGCCAAAAAACGGCCGTTTTTTTTCGTTAAAATCGAACCATTAACTTTGATTGTCCGCCATTTTGTGAAAAATGAATATTTTTTAAAATCCTTCGATTAAAGACTAGTTTATACTTATATTTGACTAAATCCATCCGCATTTTTTTCTTCCGATGATCCACTTCGCCGCAATGTTGGTCACCGCAAACCGTGTATATAAAAACATTATTTCATTGACGGCCATTTGCCACTAAACAATGTAATATTTTTCAATAAAAAAATTACTGAAAGTTCGTCAAGATGTGTTCTTTAAGATGGTATATTGATCGATTAAATTTTTTTTGTAGTTTTCTTCAAAAAAATTCATGAAAAAGGCCTTTTCTTTGCGCTACAAGTGGGTTAACGCCTTAAACTGACCTTTCATTTATCAGCTTTCGGAAAAATGTCAATTGAGTGTCCCGAGTGGCGGAGTTTTTTTACAAACATTTGTTTTGTTAACAAGTCTGAATAGTATTTCTACAAAATCTTAAAACCACCTTAACTCGGAAACGTCGCATTTTCGACGTCTGTTGATATAGGTTAATTTGTTGGAAATTACCTCTCTTTCAAGGAATAGGTCGAATTACCAATCACCCTGTATATATATCTATCGAAATTAGAAAATCATTGAGTTTTCATATCTCGATCGTTAATACAATATAAAGCTTATGAATGATATAAAATAAATGTACGCACAGGCAGTCACACAAACATGGTACGTGTGCGTTTCCTATACTTTGATGGTCCAGTTTAGCACCTCGACCCCATATTTTCGAATATGTACATAAGGATACAATGGAGGTGTAGGCTGGGTCTTCTTTTTCACTAGATGTCGGACGACACTGCGAGGATGCTGGGGAACATACTCTCCATCGCCGCCACGTTGCTCCTCGTTAAGAGGATCAGCTGCTGCACGCTGTGAGGGCTAACAAGCGCTAAATAGAGCACGCACACCGTTGTGCCAGCATGAGATGAGCGTTTGTCCATACGCTTCCCACTGTATGTGTATTGTATTGTAGTATGTGTGTTTGCCTCTGCTGTGTGTGTGTGTGTGTGTGTGTGTGTGTGTGTGTGTGTGTGTGCGTGTGCGTGTGCGTGTGTGTGTGTGTGTGTGTGTTCTGTAATATAGTAGATAGGTACAAAGACAGCCCGAATTAGCGAAAATCCTTTGAACGCGCATACGCCCTATCTCAACGCCGTCGAACATAAAAGAAGCTCATCGAGTGAAGAACGCGTTTTCCCAAAACGTTTATACTTGCTGTATACGTGACATCGGTGCCTCGTATGTAATGCAAGCAACTATTTCATTCGATTAATTTTGCATCCATTTTCGTTGAGAAAACAATATATACTTAGAGTGTTTTTTAAAGCAATAAAGTCAATTGTTCTGACATGTCTCAGGCCTTATATACCTTTCGACGGTCGGAAAATAAAGCTTTTGTGGGATTTTTGTTTGCAAATGCTAATAAAGCAATCAAAGTGAGGTTTAGAGGGTTTATTTCACATATCAGTAGGTACTCAAACCATTTTTTTTCCAACAAATACAAAATGGCGGCCCAGTGGCCGGTAGAAAGACAATGCCTTTTATAAGGCCCTCCACGGGCGGACTCGTTGGAGACGCACATCAACACCTAGAGATTTTTTTTTTCGTTATCTACTTAAGTTTTGCTAGCGAAGTACAAATGATTATTACAAAATATTGAATTTTCCAAATTTGGCACCATTTCGAAAAAAAAGGCGCACTATTGAGTAAAAAAACGGTTTTAATTTGTTTATAAAAATTGTAATAGTTAATCGATCATAAAAATCGTGTGTACTTCGCTAACAAAATCTATTTCAGAAGCTACAGTTGAAATTTGTATTCAATCGGTTGAAAATTGTAGGAGCTAAAAGTCCGCCCGATTTTGAAAACATGTTTTCAAGAAAAATACGTTCATAGTCGAAAAACTATTTTTCTTCGAACCATATCGTTATTGGGATGTTTGTACATCATTTAGGCCAATTAAAAAACACCAATTTTTTTTAAAGATATATATGGCTTTAAATACAAGCATTTTTTCACCGTTCAGTTTTATCATGATGGTGCGGTCGGTTATCGGGTCATGTAGAGAATTCCATGTCCGGCTATTGGTACAATTACATTTCGCGATATTTTCCACTAGAAAAGACGAAAGATAGAAACAACTATGATGTGAATTTGAAAAACAAATGTTTTCCAGCACTGCACAAGCTGCTGTCTTCGCCATGCTTAGGTGCCTTCGTTTTTATAATACTACGAGATAAATGGATTCAAACTTACAAGATATCTTGACTAGTTGGATATTGGGCAAATTACCTTAGAATGTTAATTAATACTGAGTAGCTGCGTCGGAGAAAGTAGGAAGAAAGCGAGAGAAAGAGGGAGAGGGAGAGGGAGAGATACAGAGAGGAAGAAGGAGAGAAAGGGAGAGGAGAGGAGAGGAGAGGAGAGAGAGAGAGAGAGAGAGAAAGAGAGGAGTCAGGAAGGATCGAAACGAGCGTAAAATAAGCGGGGGTCCCAAAAAAGGTTTGACGGGTCTCGGACCCTGGGGTTTCGAAGCAGGATGTCCTAACCACCCTACAGTGTAACACTATTGTATTATAGACATACATCCATGGACCAACATGTATATATGCTCTATACGAGAAACACTTGATCGTAGGACTGTCGAGGGGCTCGGCCGCGGAACGACTATATATATATATCCATAGACGTGTTAGCTCGTGCTGTTGTTGAATGTGAGAATCGAAAAGCAGCCGTTAAGTTGTTCGACAGATGTATCACCGCGTGAATCCACATGTAATAAATATCCAAGTCCCCTAGCGTTGACTAACACAAATAATTCTTCTGCTCGTTTTTGACGGAGCTGATCTATTCTTTCATCTCATTATTCCACGAATCCGAAACTTGCCGGTTGATCACGTTGTAATACGCGCGTACGACAGACAACGCTGATTATGTCGTATCTGTAGCATCGATGAGTCTCGGAGCTGACCTCGTCGCAAGGGCATGCTCCACATACTCGAAGGAAAATGGTACCTAGTTCCATAAGGTAACGTACAAGGCTGTTCGCTATTCCGTATTTATCAAGGTGGTCGAGCCCAGGGTATAAAAATTGGATCGACTGCAAGAACTTTCTAGGAACGAATGGGGGTTGTCGCATTGGTTCGAACATTGGGAAATGACATCGCTGGAATATCGACTTTTAAAGTGACATCTCACTCTGCACAGTATGGACCCTATTTTCATGCACTTCCTGTATTCTCGCGATGAGCCCAGTGAGACGCGACCAGTGTAGTACGGCGATCGGACAGGAGTGTGGCACGATCACCTGGCTGCGTCTCATTCAACCGAATCGCACGGACGGAAAAGCTTCTGGTTTGCTGCACCTTCAATTCTTGGTCGTCTAGTAGTTGACACGACGGGGTGTGATCGTCCTTAGACTTATTCTACCTGTTGTATGGGCGCGTGTGCCCAGAACGAAGGCGACCAGTGCGAAGAATAGTCCAAAAAAAACGCCGACGGCGAACCACGATTGTATATAAATCATGTCTCTTTATTGTTTGTCCGAGTGCACGATAGATTAGGACACGTGGGCGTGTATACATGCCCTAATGTGCAATTCAACGAGAGCCTCGGATGCAACCGGTAAGTATGGTGTTAATAAGACCCTGAGGGCTCTTCTACACACGTTATTCTTTACGAGTCCACGTCAATTTCCCGTTATATTCTTTTCGGCACTATACCCGCAAGGCACAGATATTTTTTTTCACGATTCGCCACAAACGCCCTTCATTAAATCTGCTTTTTGATCTCGGCACCGTTCAAACTCGTCAGAGATTTGACATCGTCGCCCTCCGAGTCTCACATTCAGCAGACCTTGGAGTTAAGGTTGGAAAAATGTTGAACACAATCGAAACATACGCTTTGAAACTGGGAGCAAATCCGTACATGAGATAAAAAAAGTAACAAAAAAAAAATGAAATTGTCACACATTTTGTATATTTGGTAGAATTCAACGCGCGGTAAATGTGACCGATAGGCGGCTCGTCGCGGCTCTACGCATACATCCGATTTGTTGCGTTGTAACGATTGGAACAACTACGTCTGGATGACGCGAGTCGCGTGGCCTGCTCCCTTTTAACCACGGGATATCGGTACTACGAGCAAACGAAAACAGCCACGTGGCCGTACATTAACACGTGCAACCCGGCCATCTCGGTGTCGTCCGAGGGCCCCCCTGCAACGATATTCTCTCGCTCTTTCGTACACATTTATATTATTATACATTGTATTCGTTACTTCACACATAATCGACTCGTCGTATACCATACACATAAAAAAACAAGG
The DNA here is from genome assembly GCA_963210295.1 of Ophion ellenae. Lineage (NCBI taxonomy): Eukaryota > Metazoa > Arthropoda > Insecta > Hymenoptera > Ichneumonidae > Ophion > Ophion ellenae. The sequence continues at coordinate 2,305,429 of OY723394.1, forward strand.
GTAAATTATACCAGACTGCGCACAGCCCTGCTTCGACGAAAGTTTTATAACAATGTTTCGCGTACACGGTCCACTTGATCGCGCTTCATAAAGTATTCCAACATTTTTCTCTGTAATGTTAAAACACTCGTAGTTTCGCAAATTTGGCGTTAATAACTATTCACCAACCGACGTTCTCGCACACGTGTCCCTTCCACCCTTTTCTTTCTTCGGTACGCCGCATTTCATAAAAATCGTTTATAACTAGGGCAATTTGTTGGCGCTAGATTCAACGATAAGAGATTGTTCCCGAGTTTAACAGTTGCCGACTGCCTGGCACGAGAGGTACGGATATTATTGCGACAAAAGTTCTGAAACATTTCGTTATTGCTTCAACGGTAATTTTTTTCGATAAACATATAAATTCCAAGTATCCAAACAAGCCCGAATAGACAAATATATTATTTGCAGTCGGTTTTCGGGTCAATATGATAATCTTGTTCATTGATCCTATGCAAGAAGAGCACACGAAAAACATTGCCGACTGATAAGAATTGTACAAGAATTTTTCTTCACAAAATTTCAAAGATTCTCGTAAAACGATGCATTGTAGGAAAGTCTCAATTGTCCTCGCGCTTCATTCACATTTTGCTTGCGGCGTTCTTAGAATTCGGAACGGAATGAATGGTACGACGGATAATAAATCAATCAAACTGACCTATTTATATTCAATCTTGAGATGTTGCAACATGAATAATCTGCGTCATCCAACGATAATAACATGGATATAAGTTCGGGTGGAATGTCTCGAAAAATATTCTCATGTAATATAAATAGAACTTCACATACGAGTTAATCCGTTTGATGGATTTATTGTATTTCGAATTTAGAGGAAGCCTCGTTTAGAGAAAGCGGTTTTTGTGTAAATGCTTTTGCCGAGACAGGGCTTATCCAGTTTAACTTATTCGGATTTTCACTCTCATATATGAGTAGGAAATCAAAAATGTATTAGGTTTATTTTCATATCTTTGTCCGCTCATTCAAGAGATTCCGATCTGTGAACCGAACGAGTTTGATTTTCTTTTATTATCATCATAGAAATTCCCATCAGATTTCGACTTATCTGAGGACGAGCGGCAACGTTGGAAACATATATGCCGATTGATTGGTTGAGAAGCTGCGATTCAAGTGCGCAAGAACATTTGACAGATCACTTGATCTTTTAATCCACTTTACAGATCTTTTGACAGATGTCAACATCATCCTCTAAAAACGATCTCGAACAAGTCTTCAAAGCAATGTTGAGGCTTCTACTACTCGCAAATGGGTACTTTGGTAGTAACATCTGTTCCAGGTTTTTGTTCCGATCATTCGTAGATCAATTAACGTGACTAGCAGGTTCGTAATATCCGCATGAGATTAAAAAAAAAGAGACGTCGACTTTTGTGATTAAGCTCAAAGTGTGGACGACGTCATATAATTTGATTGATTACACAGGTCAGCAAAAAAAAATATTCTTGGTGCCGGCACTAGTTGTATGATTTTCTCTCAAGTGACTACTGATGAGACCTATACCAACCTATATTTCAAGTTACTTCACAGGGTTTTTAAGTTCATTTTAATTTCATAGTGAGCCTCGTTAGCAGTTCATTTAAGATTGTTTCGTTTTTCTTTCTAATTATTTGCTGTTATAAATTAATTCAGTGATGTGTAGACGGCCACAAAGCGAAGACGAGCTTGTTCGAACTTCCCTAATACATTTTGTTTCATACGCGGCGAGTGTGTAATTCCTTTTCCCTCCTCTGGAGATGAAAATAAAGCGTCAAGATAAATGCGCAAAAGATCTTGGCTCCTTCTAGTAGGTATACCTACTATCTTCCAGGATTTTGATGTCTTGGCGACAGCCTTCTCCGTGCTCGTCACTGAAGGAGCCAAGATTTTTTTTCGAATCCTGATACTTTATTTTCATCTCGAAATGAAGGAAAAGATCGGGGAAGATGGAACACACGCACATGACGACTGATTACGTTTGGAGTTTGATGCGTGACAACCTCAATAAGTCTGACTAAAAAATCACCTGTAATACTCGCTGTAAAAATAATTAAAAGAAAAAAATGTTCAATAAAATTAGATTTAATTAAAAAATTACATATTTCCGTATTCTCACGTAGAACATCGATATTTAGTATTAAAATAGGATCAGTAGAGAAATAAGATTTACAAAAAAACATAGCTTTGCGGCACCAAATCGGCTATTGAGCTGTGCTATTCTCTATGAAATTCGTCGACATAAACAGCAGTGCAAAACTGAGTCAGATACTATACACGATTCTATCACCCAATAATGGTGTTCTTTATTGGTAGTAGCCGGTTCCTCATGTATGCCGAACGTAAATCTTATTGGGTGACAGTCCTCATGGATAAATTTTACCGCACACATGAGTACAATTTCCGTTCGCCTCTAGTCTGCACCTTCGCCACTATTACTTTACTCACTTATTCGTGTTGAAGAATAATCGTCTGGATTGGGCTCTCCAGTGTCTGCATTTGTATTCCCAATACGATTAAATAGTCGAAAGCTTCCTACTGTATTTCTCCAATATATCCTGCTCCGCTTTTCATCCCGAGATATATTTTGCCTTCCGATTTTCTCCATTCAATCACGGCAGTCGATGACGCCGATTATTTTTCTTTTCGCATTGATACCCCCAATGGTACGGATATCCCAAGCAGAAGGGCATGCTCCACTTATAATCGCGAAGGACGACATTCAAAATATAATAACCCCCATTAATATATATCAATAAAACTATGGCCGCGAGCCTGTACCTTTCCAACCCATTTAGCAGGACTTCAAAGACACAGTTTTCACCATCCTGACGGTAGAATAAGACGAAGATTGAAACGTTATTAGGGGTATCGATGCTCGGATTGGGAGTTAAAGTCAATTAAATATGAAGGACGATGACGTCGAGAAGGATGAATTCCTCCGTATCGCATGAACAGAATCCAGTTCCGCATAGATTTGACGTCGCGACGTCGCAACTCTGCCATTAAACTCCTCGTTATATGAACGGTGTTGTGGAAGAGAGGAAGCCATGACGCGGGCTTAGGAGAAAGTGTGAGCGAGGAAAGCGATCGTGCCAACCCGCCACCTACAACCGTCCCTTCTGTCCGACAGTCATCGAGCTGTTCACCGTAAACCATGAAACCAACGGTGGGATGATAGGATTCTGCGCCACAGATATACGCGTTATGGAGTTCCTCCACAATCGCACGAGAAGGGCCGGGTCGTTGAGCGCCCCGGGTTTCACCATGAGTTCCATGATTGGTTACATTACCGATACGCGCGTCCCGTGTCACGTCCCTCCTGCTGTTACTGCAATCGCGGTAAATCTCGCGCAAGTTCGCTCTCTCATTTGATGGGGAAAACAAGCACGGCAACCCGAGCCGAGATGAGCGTTGAAACATGTATACCCAACTCTCTTGCTTCCAGCCCGTTTTATACATAATAGGTTTACTCTCCCTCTCTCTCTCTTTCGTTCTCCCGCTTTTCCTCATCCCTCCTGCGCTCTTCCTGCCTTCCTACGTCTCTCTTCCTCACACTCTATAATAAGGTACCGTATCTGCCAGCAAGTTCCGCACGCCCTCAAGCTCATTTTCTCTCTACTTATGGAAGCTCTGCTGGTGTCCCTCGATCGAGCCAACACCCCTTGCCGATGTGCCGTTATATACCTGCAATGCGATCTGCAGACCACTGTGATATTTGGTCATTCTTGATCCGTACGAGCACCATTGAACCATTAGGTATTATTTCAGTCAACAGTTCATCTATCTTGAATGAGGCTCGATTTTACGGGTGTATTCTAAATGTGATATCACTTGAACATCAGGTCGACAGGAAAGCATCACGGGCACCGATAAACGTTATTATAGCCTCACGGCGAAAACAAAACACTTGGATCAACGAAATTTGTCATTCGCAGGTGGCCGATATACTCTAGAAGTTGCATAGCATTAGCCATTCTCCGTGAAACTCCTCGTTATTGATAGACATTTCTGTTGAAATGAAACTTGTCCAATTTATCCAATCAATACTGTATCTAGTAACGAACCTCAAAAACATGTGGATCCAAAAAATGGTTCTGCAATTAGCAATTCCTGAAGCAGCCTTACGGCCACGAGATTCAGTATTAGACTTTTATTAAAAATGTATTACATGTTAGGATGATGTAAACGCTGGTAAGTCATAGCACTTGCATCAACTGAAACCACCTACAGTGTTATATGTTTCTGTGTCAGCACAATTTGTGTTTCGACACTGCAGTGCGAAAACAGCCCCAGCCTGCGGGACCCTCACGATGACTGTACGACCCTCCACACCGCTTCTATTTTGCACACAAGAACGTAGACTCTGACTTGAAATCTCACCTCGTCTGAACCCGTGAAATTTGAAGCATCGAAGGATGTCGTTATAGCGGAGCAATAAGAGGAGGCGACCAGCGGAAAAACCTCTTACTGGCACGGGCACCACTCGCTCTTTCCAAACGTATAACTCAAATAGGCTTTGGGGAGACTCTCTTGTATGGTTGCCGCAGGCGCGAAAAACCAGACACATATGTACCTTGCCTATCCGTTGGTACGACATGAATATTATTTGTATAATGTGACGACTTCACCTCGCATCGATTGCAAACAAATTGGACCGTATCGAGATATCAAGCTCGAAAAAAAACTTGGAGAATTAAAAAAAATCGTATGCTGCTGTACGGAAAGTAGAACCGGCGAAATTATATCTAAGCGCGATGTGCCTCGAACGTGTTGTTGAAAGGACGGTCGTTTTATTGCTCGAATTCAAAGCAGCGTAAACATCGTATACCGCACGTTTCGGTACAAAAACCAGCGAGGGAAGAATATTGTTACATCGCTGTCATAAATTTTGAAATATTTATGACAACAATCGCGGTTTGACCCGCTATCCCATCAGCTTGTTCGAACAATTCTTGCCCCGATGTGTTCTCCCTTCAAGGCCAAGGGAACTTGCACCCTTAGACCAGCACCGATTGTAGCCTGTATTTTGCCACAGTATCTGCCTAGGTATGTATAACCCCGAAATATGGATTTTATTGCACATATACAGCAAACACTTTGGACCCTGACCCAAAGCGATGGCCACAAAATGGTGTAAACGCGGCTCTCTTTGTTGTGTAATTTTATGGGTACGTGGAGTCCTTCGCATAGTTTGAGGATAAAGCAGATTTGAGAATGATCGCGGTTTATATAAAAACTGTAATCTTCCTTATACAAAACGGAGCGACTTTGTCGTTAAAAAAATGATGTCCTTTACGCAAATAGTCATTCTGTGTGTACCCGGAAAAGAAGTTCAGGTTACAGAAAAATAAATACAGATACTTACAAAAAAAAAGTACAATCTATAGAAAGTACCATAAGCATGCATGCATTTCATCACACCGTGCAGACATTTGCAGAGAATGGATTACGTGTCGTTTCGCGAAAAAAAACCTGTGCTCATTTAACTTCCAATGCGTTACATCTGAGTAGGAAAAAGATGTTAACTTTTTCTTTTTACATGCTCACATTATGTATAAACATCACAGGATGGATATACAAATAGAATTTTAAGCAAAGCATAATTTTTTTATTTGTTGTGCTCATTTTCCGAAGCGGCTCCAAGCGCTCTGAAATGCACCAAACAGCCTAGACGATGAAAGTAGCAATTTGAAGTCCTTCAGTTCAGTCGTTGTACACAAAATATACAACGACCTAACAATATATAAGTACTTGGAAAAATATTGGGAAGACAAGATGATGAGAGGAGAATTGAAAGAAACGAGGGCGAGGATAAGTTATCGAAATATCGGGAAAGACGAGAAGATGGGGTATGTAGAGGCCAGATGGAGAATATGCAAGCAGGCGATACAAAATTTGAGACATAGTTGCGAGTTTATGGATATTGAGGAAAAACCAAACCGGGAAATAGTAAATAAACTCGAGCAATGGTTGGAAAGTAGTTGGGGCTTCGAAATTTACTGGAAAAAAGAAGCGCGCAACTGACAATGCAACCGGCAAAGCAGCTATGCGATTACATTAGACACTTCGAGAAACCAGCAACTAGGATCGACATATAAGAAAACCAATGTAAAATAATTGGTGTAACTGAGAAGGAAGGGGCATTTATGTATACACCCTAAAAAAGGGTATACAAGGAATAAAATACTACTACTATACAGCGATCTAACAACTGAAGATCTACTATCACAATGCCTCTGTGGGTACACGCAGAATTCAAATGGCAGCTTCAATTCCGTCGTGCAGACGATAGCTCCCAAATTAGTCTGGAAACTTTAAACGCGTTTCTCTCGAAACCATATTTTTGAAAATGGGAGGACGCATAATTCGGGCAGTTTTCGTCCGATCGACTTAAAATTTTAGTTGTAGCTTCGTAAATAGATCCCCTAAAGAAGTACACAATATTTTTCCGATTCGTCCACAATTCTCGTACTTATAATCAAATTGAGAGCAATTTTTAGCGGATTTTTTTTTATTCTAATTTATGCCACATTGGAAAAAAACCATATTTTTTACTAATCGTGGATACTTCTCTAGCAAAATTAATGTGAATGACTAGAGATTTTTTTGTCCTATCTATCCTAAGCTAATCCATAAAAGTTCTGCGTCCTTCCGCAGGGCACCTCAAGAAGCGCTCTTAGTGTGGCTACAACAGTGCCGCTATTTTTTATTGTTTTCATTTAAAAAAAGTTTTGTTTGTATACGTCAAGATATGTAGAATGAATTCTCGAAACCTCATTTTGATTGCGACTTAACTATTCTAACAAAAAAATCGCAAAAAGTCTCATTTTTCGGTGAGCCATAAAGATGTAACGCCTTGGATATTTTTAGACGGATTTAGAAAATACGTTTTACTGAACCTAACGCATCGACAGTGGTGACCATGAATTATCGAGTCAGTTTATTGTAGGTTATGTTTGACGATCTCGTACTATTTGCAATATACGGTAATACCACCTGACCTTGACACCGATAATAATCATATTATTTGCGTTGTGTGTTAAATAGCCATGGAAATTATATTCTAAAACCTATTTCACGTGTGAAAACCCTATGAAGATCTACGATGAATTGACATTTGCTGCTTATACATAGACAGACCGAAAAGTAGCACGCATGCAACATTTGTTTTCTTATGTGTTGCACTGTGAACTTTGTTATCCACGTTGCGTGTTCCCACTCTACGCGTGTTGTTTGGGACTAACTGCCCTGATTCAACGCACATTATGTGTTCTGCAATAAGTGTATTTTGGCAACACGTTGCCAAGCGCGTTGCAAAGGGCGTTGTTTATATCCGGAGAAACAACCAGTACGTCTTGTTACAGCGCATTTAGCGCTTACGTGTTATATGTTGTTTCAACACGCCGACAACACACTTGTTTCTTACAGTGATGGAAAGATAGAAAATCGTTTAGAGTGTTTCGTATGCCCGCATGTGCACATTGGCAAGGGTACGATATCCGAGCCGCCAAGATTTGACGGTGAATTTAGGGTTATCGAATAAAAATAAACAAACTATAAAGAGTGGTAAAATTTAATATTTCGCTTATTTTGCGTTAAAATAAGAATTTTCCATTAGATATCGAAAATGATGATTTTTTCGAATTTGAAAATTTCAAGGAACATCAGGCGCGGTAACTTGGAAACATATAGTTGCAACAGTGTCTCGGAAGCCGAAAATGTATTTTAAATACCACTACCATGTTTTCCTCGCTTATAGATGCGAATAGACAGAGAGTAAAGTAGTACTTTTAATCGCTAGGAGTCCGAAGAGGGATTGAAAGTATACGGTTCATCCCTCTTCAGACTTGTAAGGCTCCAAGTTTATATAAAATATATCATTTAGTAATTTGTTGTAGTAATTATATGGGCCAACTCTTATTGTTATAAATAAAATAAGAATATAAATAAATAACGCATTATAATCTCGGAATTTATTAGATTGGGAGATAATGAGTTTTTAAATTGCAAATTTTAACACTGCAGGGTCTGCATTGAAATTTAGACTGTAAAATTTTCCGCGAGTTTACGCGGCATATTTCAAATAATAATGCAACACAAAGTTTTATTTGGAAGTAATTTTTAATCGACGTTTTTAATTAGTTATGAATGAACCATCACTTTTATTCGTTAATGAAGATAACATAAACAATATAAAATATTAATATTTATATTGGAAATATTTTTTGCTAATAAAAGTTTTCAACGTTAGGAACACGATAATTTTTTTTCTTTTTCGGAATATTGAACAATACTGTTCCGCGGTGTTTCCATATGTCTTCTTATTATAGAGGAAAAATATTTTTTACGAATGATTATTCTGTCTTTACTGTTACTTTTTTCACTCTTTCCCTAACTAGTTTGCTATCTAAACATAATTTTTATTCAAAATTTATAAACACAATAGAATGGTACGACGAAGTATGCGACCTGACTTTCGGTCAATGCAGACCCTGCAGTGTTGATAGTTGCAATTTTAGAACCCATTAACTCCCAATCTAAATAGTCGACTGTACTGAAATTTCACTCAAACATGCATATGAAGAATGTCTAGTTAAAATTTGAACAAAATCTATAGATATCAAGAGCACGTGCTCGTTCTCCCTTAAAGAAGCCTATGCGGCCAATTTTTGATCCTTGAAATTCTCATTATTTTGGTTCAAATATCAAGAATCAACGGTCAAAACTTGGCGCCTCGGATATTCCTTGCGCATTCATATACAAATATGCGAACGATGCAAAATTTACTAAGAAAGTGGTTCACGTTGCCTAAATGATGAACGTTGTGTGAAAGTACGGAAAATTTAGGAAAGTTGAGCGAACAGACACTTAGCCCAGGCGCTTTTACGATGGAAGAGTCTTGGGAGAAAAGGGCGAAATATTGTCACCGAGGGAGAAAGTGTCGCGAACAGTAGACAGTAGAGGTTGTCTACATTTATTGTGGTGCACCTCGACCAGCTAGGAAAACCAATTTAGCTCGTAAATTTACCTCTATATTCTTGCTTTGTACGACAATTTTTTTTGCAGCTTTCCGGTTAGTTGAACATTGTACATGTATGTAATGGAAACGTTATTTGTTGATAAGATGCTGAACTTCCGTTAAGGAAGAGTTTTACTTTGTGGGGCCAAAAAAGATCCGTTTTGCTGTATCGGAAAGAGCCAATGTTTAAGAATGGTGTACTCTATCGTCCTGGCATAGCAGATTAGGTGTAAGTATGAAACTTTTCATTTTATTCGCACATAAAATTCAGTTTAAATTTAAACACGTTTTTCGCGAAACCACGCTTTCCAAGTTTACGGAAGTGCCCCTACACGCCCTAGATGAGCAATCGTTATGAAATTTGACAGGCACGACAAATGTACACCAAACGTCTTCATTACTTGAACTAAAATTATCGAAAAATATTCAAACGTATTTATTTTATGAACAAAAAACTGCAAAAAATGTTGGTAAAAAACAAAACTTCTCCTTCGATCGCTCACAATTTTTTTATTTTTTATTTTTCTCTTCGATTCTAGTTCGACTTATACACAATATTGTACAAAGTAAAAATATGTCTGACTTTTTTGCTTCAGATCACCTGTTGACGACTTAGAAATTTCGCAAGCGGAGAATATCATCGCCGGCGCACCGCGGCATACCTGGCTCCTCCCACTCCCAGTACCACGTTTTGTCAAACTTTAAAAATATAACTATGTTCAATAAATATCACTTAGTAAACAGACCAAATTTCATCATCCTATCTTCAATATTTTTCGCATTAAAAAATTGGTGAAAAATCGAGCATTTTCGGGCCAACAAAGCAGAAACCTCCCTTAAGGAAAATCTAAATAAGTAGCATGTGAGCAGCGAGGGTATAAAAACGATGACCAACTTTCCGATAAATCGGGCTCAAGATATACGGTCAGAAGGTGAAGGGAAAACTGCTGCGTCACACCTGACCCGACGACAAAATATCCGAAAGACAAAACATCCGCAAGACAAAATCCTAAATCTCGTCCACCACATCAACGGGGTCGCGCGTAAAACACCTTTGTGGGGTGTGTGAGATAATGGGGTGGGGGCATAATACGAATTTCTTCATTGCACCCAAACAAACAAACCCAAACAAACAAACTAAAACAAACAAAACCAAACAAACAAACCCAAACATATCCGTCACATATTAATAATTTTCCTCCCTTTTGTGATGGAATACATTTCAACGGCATGACTGTACACTTTAAACTGTACATAATATTGGCAGATAGTTTGTCTTTCGGATATTTTGTCCTGCGGATATTGTGTCGTCGGATATTTTGTCGTCGGGTCAAAACGCATGTTACCGGGAATACAACAGTTAAAGTGTGTGCGTAAGCTTGAGGCCCCAAAATCAGATCGATTTTCAATATTTGTTTCTCATGAGAGCATTGGGATGCCAGGCTGGGATTCAATACACAATTAATACATAATCTCGACAACGTTAAGTTTCGCGTATTGAAAAACATTGATGAACAACGAAGTTATTATTTGAACAAAGTGCCGACGTTGCTGCATAGCTAACCGACCAGATTTTTTGGACTTTCGAAAATCACGAAAATGGCGAACTATTGAAAGAAAAGTTTGATTTTCGACAAAAAAAACTTTTATTGTTATTTAATAACGGTTTTTGCATTGAATATTATTATGGACAAACATATTGAAAAATATTATAAACCAGGCTCCGTCCGAAGTTAAGGTGAATCGGACTAATGCATATTGACATACGACTTACACCGTTTCACAAACAAAATGCATAGTTTCGAGACAAACGCAAAAGAAAAAAGGGTGGTAGTGGTAATGGGGTGGTGCGCCGTGTCGCAATGAGCGATCTGACGCTTCACAAAAATCGTCATAACTCTTTGCTCCAAATTAGAGTTAAGACTATTGGCTATAAAACTATGCAATACCAAAATGGAATTCCTGACATTTCAAGCTTATGCAGACGCCTTAAGGGATAACACCGGGGCCGGGTTGAAATTCCGAACTTTGAATGCGCCGACGGTTTAAAATACCTAATTTTAATGTTCCGAAATTACAAGGTTCGTCAAGATCATGCCAGCAAAAGTCTACACAGTTGACTGTGAATTATTCAGACCGTATAACATTGTCTAGACAAATTTCAAAATAGATGTAAAATTACTTCTTATTAACAAAAAAATCTTGAAATAATTCGTCGATTTTTGTGAAAATTTTGAATCTTTTAAAACTTCCATAGCCGATTTATTTTGACAGTGTTCAGATTTTCGGAGTTTCGGTCTTTCGTGTAAAATTCTTTCGGAATTTTGAACGTTCTGATCATTCGAAGTTTGGAATTTCAATCCGGCCCCGTCCAGATTTTCGGAGTTTTGGTGATTCGGGTAAAATTCTTTCGAAGTTTTCATCTCTCGGGTAGTATTCTTTCGGAGTTTTGAGCGTTCTGATAACTGAAAGTTCCGAATTTCAACCCGGCACCATAACAGCAACTATGGATCAAAGACCGATATGGGGAGTTTGAAGTTGATTTGAACTAAATTAATGTGCTTCATAAAAATTGTTTAATTAACTTCATAGTGAAGAGAAAAAACGTGAAAGTTTTTTTTCCATTTTTCAAACCTCAAGCAAAATATCTAAACGTTTCTTAATGTCCCTAGAAAACACTAGACAACTACCAATGATTTCCAAAATCATTGCTCGATTTTTGGAAAAATTACGCACACCCATGTAGAGATTGACCGTTGAGCCTGGGACGGGCCTTCACAGTTAGCCTTTCTAGAATATTGGGCCGTGAGTATTTACCAATGAGGTGCCTTTGTAGAAATGATAAGAACGGCCCGATATCGGCCAACAGAGCCAACAATTATTGGGCAAATGATTTAATTCATTGTAGCGCCTATGTTGGTGATTGCACTTGGCCCTATGTGGGCCCTCTTAAAGGGCCTATGTAGAAATTGACCACTGGCTCTTTGATGGGCCTTCACAGTTGGTCCATCTAGAAGTTAGTCTATCTAGAATATTGGGCCGTGAGTTTGTTTGGGTGCGTGATAAATATTCAACCTATCTCGGGCCAAGATTGGCCCGAGATTGGTCCTTATGGATACATATTTCATGGAATAACCTTGAAATAAATTGTGATTTGCGTATATGACAGGTTTCAAAATTGGCATATTTTACTTACTTATGTTGGTTATTTACAAATGCCAATAATTGGCCAAGACTTGATTACAAAAACTGAACTACAAAATATAGACGATTAATATATGACGTTATTTGCCTATTCCGGCACAATATACAGATAATGAATAACTCAAGACTTAAATAAAATAAAAGCGGGTATGGTCTGACCCACTTATCCAATAAAGGGCTTAGATTAATTAAATGTAATTTCCAGTATTTTGGCATTGCCAGTTTTAAAATTGGCAAATTTCGATGAACTATCACGGCTGTTTATTGGTTTTAACAGATGGGCCCGGATAGGTTTTAGTAATGGGCTGATTATTGTGCCAGTTCTCAATTAATAACGGAACAATAATGGGCCAATGTAATTGGCAGTACTTCAGCATCACCAGTTTAAAAATTGGCAAATATTGTTTATCTATCATGACTGTTTAATGAATTCAAAAGATGGGCCATGATAGGTTTCAACTATGGGCCGATATTGTGTCGGTTTTCAATTTAGAACCAGACAATAATGAGCCAATGTAATAGACAGTGTTTTAGGATTGCCAGCTTTAGGATTGGCAAATTTAGTTTAACTATCACTGCTGTTTATTGGTTTTGGAAGATGGGCCAGGATAATCTTTAGTGATGGGCCGATATAGTGCCGGTTCTCAATTTATAACGGGACAATAATGGGCCAATGTAATTGCTTGTATTTTAGCATCACCAGATTTTAAAGTGGCAAATTTAGTTTAACTATCACGGCTGTTCATTAGTTTTTAAAGATGGGCCAGGACAGGCTTTAGGGATGGGTCGATATTGTGCCAGTTTTCAGTTTAGAGCGGAACATTAATGGGCCAATATTATTTCTCTTTTGTTGGCTCATACGATGGTCCCAATATTGGCCTGATCGTAACATTGGGCAACTCATGGCAACCTCTACATGGGCAACTGCATTTGACCAACAATTTGTTTTTTTCAATAAAAAGATAATTGCAAAACGATTTATCAACATTTCGCAAAAACTTTAGTAGTTTTTTTGTGTTCTATACCTTCATTAAGAAATGCTTCCGTTTATCTTTGAAAAATCAACAAAAATCTTCATAAAATGGTTTGTGATCTCTTTTGTATGTATATATTCTGACAAATCAATTATAAGTTTCCAATAAACTTGGAATGATTAAGAATATTATTTGAAAAATTAGCGAAAAAGATCATTTTAAAATCGGCTCATTTGAATAGAGCATCACTATTTGCGTCAATATTCGTACCAGGGAGTTAAAATTTCGTTAGAGAAAAAAAAAGCTGACGGAATCCCACGATATTCGATGCTCCATAAGAATCAAAGCCCGCATCTTGACGACATCCGTTCGGCTACTGTGTGTTCACATACATCAATATTCGAATATATATATATATATATATACACATATATAATAGACGGCGAACCATTTGTGTCTCGTCTTTCTTTTTTCTTTCGCCTTTTAGTCCCTCTATGCCGCGTATTTAATAATAATTTGCCCAATTGCGTCCAGACTACAGAAAAAGAGAAACTCATAATACGAGTATCTATACACAAATGCAAGCGTGTTGTCAGCACGTACGAGGGTATATTGTCATTCGATACCGTAGCAAGGAGATTAATGCTTTATTCCCAAGATTCGGTCGGATTCAGACGAGCATTACGTATGATAAATAGTATATTAGTGCAACTGCAATGTAAATATACCCGTATATACGCACAATATCCTATATAGTATACACTCTCGATAGGGCCACTCGTCCCACCTACTCTCGATCTCTCGATGAGAATCTGCTTCGATGGAATGAAAATAAAAGGGGATATGTTCATCCTATATTTATTTCTTTTCCGACACTCACATGGGTACGCGCAAATTATCGAGATTCTTTCCCATTTGCTACTATTATTATTATTATTATTATTATCATTAATATCATTATTCTTATTTGCGCTTGACAATTCGGTGACGCATAGCTACTTGCCATATTGTGCATGCATAAAAGATTCATCTCAAAGTCTTTACAGCACCACATTACCAGGGGACGGTTTTCCCGACATAATGTTTTTCCATCTTTAAGATAATGTTAAATAAACTATTGTGTATTTGATTTCGATTGTCATACCGATACCAGTTTACCATGTAAGATTTAAACATTGAGAAATCGTAAGCACGACACAAAAATTACATCTACCCTCTTCCACACATTGAACAAGGCAAATCGAGGAATCCGGTCAAATTAATATCCCTGTCGGTGGCTATTGTTACGTACACACTGTCTCCACGCTTGTAATCGAGAATAAAACGCAAGAGAGCAACGTTACAGGTTATTGATGGCGATTTTTTTCACGGCGTGAGAGAATGTTGGTCGGTGTGGAGAGGCCTGCTGGATTTATCATTGAAAAAAATCCTTAATCCTGGATGGGCCGAGATGTAACGCCGAGAAAAGGTGCGAGGATTCATTCAAGAAATGGACGATGACGGATTCCCTTTGGCCGGGTCATGCGCTGGCGTATCACACCACTGCACCTGACAAATGCGCGGGATTACCAAATACCCGTCTCATCTCGATGCGCTCGTCTTTCTCAAAAGCTCCGACACTCGGAGTTCTGATCGCCCACCATTTACCATTGTCGTACATAATATGATAGCATACCCGGTCTCTTCTTTCCCCGTTTTCCTTTCGCGATCATCGAATGCCACCGTCATCCCTCATATAGCGTGTGTGAATATTCTTACGGACCCGGGACACTTTTTCAAAGTGTCGCCCGTCGATACCCTTTTGTACTTTTTTACTGCCGGGAAGAAAAAGTTAACTCGTTTTTTCCACTTTTTTTTTATTGCCAATGAACGGAACAAAGGTGAGAAGCTCGGCCTGCCTAGGGGCTGCTCGTTTTCTCAAAATCTTTTCCCATTCGTTCGAACAGCACACTTTTTTACGATTAAAAAAAGGTCTTGTGAAAAAACCTTTTCTCTGTTTTTCTATGCTCTAGATATACGGAATGAAGCTGGATGATGGAGTTCGTATATTTGAAGAAGAGCAGGTTAAAAGCAGATGATACCTGTGCGTGTTCAGGTATCATCTTGCCGAATATTTCGGCCGAGCGAAAAAGTTATTTCGCTATTTTCGAAGGGTGACGTCTCGTCCGCCCGTGACTAATCGTCACCCGGCTACCGGAATTTTCTGGGCATTGACGACCGAGTAACCTGGATCCGAGAAAATGAAGTGCCACAACTAGTGGCACTTCGGGGGTCTAGTTCGTGCCTCATTATCTCGTAGCTCTCTCTCTCGAAAGTTTATTGCAAAATCGAAACAGCCATGGGCATTAGCTCGCCGCATATGCGGAGTAGCGTGAAGGGAGGTAGGGATGTCGGAAAGTTCGCCGTATTTTCTCGAATGGCCACAGAAGCCATAACCCGCGGCAAGCCAAAGGAAGAGAAATCGGGCTACCGAATTTTCACTGATTTCTATTTTTCCCGGTCAACATTTTATGACCTCGGACACGCGGGGACCATCGACAACAGTCTTCTCTCAGTTTCGCCTATACCCGGAGCGAAGATTTTGATTTACTACGC
The DNA here is from genome assembly GCA_963210295.1 of Ophion ellenae. Taxonomy (NCBI): domain Eukaryota; kingdom Metazoa; phylum Arthropoda; class Insecta; order Hymenoptera; family Ichneumonidae; genus Ophion; species Ophion ellenae. The sequence goes on from OY723394.1 coordinate 2,321,251, forward strand.
GTGGCGAAGTCCCGCGATCTCTTCGGCTACTGTACGTGGTTTCCCTTATAGTTACTTCCTCTCCCTAGCTAGACTCTTTTACTGACTGACCGACTGACTGACTGACACGGCTCTCTGCGTGAGATTCACTCTCCATATGACCTCTGGCTGTCGATCTCTCTTTCGCTTCCTCTCTTTCTCTCACTCACTTTCCCTCTCTCCATCTCGCTCGCGCTTCCTTCCTTTTTCGTCCTGCCTCATCGTGTCGAGTTTTAAGGGTCCTGTGGCTGGCATAAATTTTCGCTTCGTTGTCCCTTCGACTCCTGGCCCACAATCGAAATTGGACAACAACCGGGAGTAGAAAATTCCCTTTCTTTTTCAATCCCGATGCAGAATCTCTCACCTCAAAGAGGGACGGAGCGACCGAAACAACGAGAGTATGAGTTCTTGTCCTTTTCTGCGGGGACCATTACCTTCGCGTACTATCTCTCTATATATATACACACACACACAGATCCTACACTGACTGGTGCAGTAAACGTATATATATATATATATATACATACAGAAAACTGCACTAAGCTAATGGTCTCCGCAGAAAAGGACGGAAACTCGGACTCTCGTTGCCCTGTCACTTCAGACACACACACACACACACACACACACACACACACCCATGTATATGCGTCGAAAAAGGCCAAAACTCCAGCGCCACCCATCGAGGCTTGCCACAACAATTTCCATGTTCACGATGTAGGTTACCGAGGCCAACCCTGCAGGAGCGTTTTACCTACTACTTTACTGCCCTACGATAAATCATGTACTCTCCATTCTCGTTTCATCGACTGTTCTTATTGAATAAGAAACAGAAAGCGAAAGAGCTCGTGCTTTTACACGTGAATTTTTCGACGGTTTCAGACTGGGCTGGTTTCAAGAAGTTTCGAAATTGAAGCTACCGAGATGAGATTGTATTATTTTCCAGCTCGAACGCAACACGACCCTCTGCATAAAATTTTGGCGAAAAGAAAGTTCATTTAAAAGAATTGTAAAGAAAATATAGATGTAAAAAACGTTATCTTTTTGAAAATAACCGCTGGTAACGTGTACCGAATCACCCGAGGCCTGTCCTACAGGCATACATGAACAGGGCTTGCAATGTTATGGGAAGACGTACATTAGGGTATTCAATGGTGGACTGCATACAGTCAATCAATACGATCTCTTTTATCCTTAATTGACACAGACCTTTCGAGGCCTCTCATGGAAATCCGGATGTTAAAGATATTCATTCGCATCTTGTTTGGCTCAATGAGCGCATCGAAAGGCTCAACCTCGGCATTATCAGCGATCATTCGTGAATAAAATGTAAGCGCGTCCACAATATACTGCCCACATGTCTTTCGACGATTGCTTTGCGCAGATCTTTATTTCTTGATGACCGTGTTTCCCATAACAAAGTGTTGTTTTCCGCAGCATTTGCAGATAATTGTCGAGAAATTCGTTGTCCGTTATATTGATGGCACAAGAAGTGCTAAGCGAATGAACGAGATGGAGGATGGCGTATCAACGGACACCTAGAAATCCATTTGCGAAATTTGTAATCGATCATCACATAAATTAGTCCGAGGTACAATTACCATCGTGATCATTGGATAACAGCTCTATTTAACACCCACCGTTTCACAAGCTTCGTTCCAGCAGAATTTCCGTTCCGATCTCATTATATTGGCAAACATTGGATTACCACGTCGATGATCGATCACTACGTCGATTATCTCCAGGGGAATCCAGCCCTCGAGGCTATGTAGCTTTCCACTTATTATGCGGAATTCGACTATTTTCAGGGTTCTGTAGTCTAACGAGGAACCCCTATAACTTCGTCATAGCAGTCCGTTCGTCCGTCTGTTACACCCCCATGGTTTCGATAGTATGAGACCTATATGCATGAAAATTCGCGCGTAGTTGCTCAGATCGAGATCTGTATTAAAAGGTAGCAAAATGTCGAAAAATAATATTCTTGTTACCGCCACTACATCTACCTAAGGGGGGCGATTTTTTTCCCGGCCATTCATCAACTAGTGTGTCACTTGACAAGTCTATCAGATGAAATTACGGTTCCATGTACCATTCCTCATTTTTAATCTCTGTTGCAGAATGTGAAGCTTTGAAATGATGGGCAATCCCCCCCCCCCCCCCCCCCGTATTCATCGCCCGTGGACTTAAAAAATTTGAAACAATTCGGGCCCAGCTCCGTATGACGCTCGCAAAAAATAGACTTTGCGCACCTACATGCGCTACACCGATCGATTTTCAGCACATGGGGGACTGTCACTTCTATGGAGGTCCCGATAATAGAGATCGCAATATACTAGGCTTTGATTACAGATTTTGATTAACATTATTTCGATTAACTTGCATGTTCGTGAGATATTGCCAGCCAAGTTGTCACTAAGTTGGCTTCATGGAAACTCCATAGCAGGACGACACAAATAACTTTTAAATCAAACATCGACGAAAAGGTCCTCCCTCTGACCCTATACTTTTCGAGTACTATTGCACATTGATGCCTCAAATGATTGCACCAGTAAATTATTACGGAACCCTACTTTTACGCATTCCGACACTTGGTCGGTTTTCACATTCCTCGCCAACTATGCGCAAAATTTTCTCAAGTACTCAGATCATCTTTTCGGGCAGTATTCTCTGATACAAAGGCTTCATGATGCCAGGATTCTACAAACAAGCAAATCATAAAATGGCTAACAAAAACAGACGTATTTTTCCTCGATTATTTATATGTCTCTAAATGTAGTACTCGAGAAGATAAAATAGCACTTCTTCGTACAGATGGACCAGGCTTATATGGAAATTCGCAATAGTATCGAGGACCATGAGGATATGAGCAATCGCCGGACGAGCTGTACAATTTTTCCTCACAAAACCGAGAAGACTGAGATCCTGAAGAATAAAGAAGCTGGTATATTTGTTCCTTATTGTCGATATGTAAGCATTTCGGAGATACAGATTGCCCCAGCAATGCATTCATTTTGCGCAAAATCTTTCCGGATACGCCCTTCTCCATCCCGAAGATGTTCGGATCCTTCACCCATACCGAGCATGCTACACCCATACCGAAATGTTGTTCCAGAAGCCATATCACTAATCAGGCACAAGATACGGTCCGGAATGCCGTAGAAGCGCCGGCCTGATCTGTGCTGGATATTTACTGGATCAGTGAATCCGGAGAACGGGTGTAATAAAGACAAACTGATCAGTCCTGAATCAGGTAATCTTGCGAGGACCTTGTTAGGGCGCCGAAGTCCGTGCGTGATCGGCGCCGTATGTCCGCCAGATCAGTAGTACCCAGATACCGATGTAAAAGAAGGCAGCATTAATCACCACATCAGACGACCCGCAACGTGTCCCCCATATGGGTCTGTTATTGTAAGGTTACCTGTCCAAGGCCTGATCGATTTTCATTTTCCCATCCGTGCTCCGAGGTTGGCTAATCCAGTAGACATCCGGTGCGGATCCGCCATGCACTTCGAATTGTATGTCTGATTTGCGCCGCATGTTTACCGCATAACCTTATTCGGGGCCATCAAAGTAAACAACTGAGTTACTGCGTGCATAATTTCGGTAAGATTCTAATAAATGTGGTACGGTGTCCATGCGGACGCCGTCATCATCAAATCAAGATACACAGAACGAATAAAGATAAATTCAAAGTTTGCATCGTGGGAAGGCAACACTTTTTTTCTTCCCTTTTCATTCGTTTATTTTTACCATCATCAAAAGGTAATGAATCAAATCAATCAAATGAAATTTTATTGGCACAACTCAAAAAGTATTTTTTTACAATATCATCATCAGAAGGCTTTTTTGCAAATTACGGTCGTAACACTCTAATGAGAATATGTAAAAACGTGTGAGTTATTTCCACAGCCTAAATAAGCCGAAAAAATCCGGTAAAAAAAAGAATTATTCTTGCATTGCAGCGATGCAATCTTCAACCCCATGAATAAAATTATTGACATTCTTTAGAATAGAATTAGAATGATAAAAATATGCAAAGACAAAAAAAGAAGACTTACACAAGTGTTGGAATGGCTAAATAAGTAGCGCGCTCAGCTCCAGAATTAGAAGACGTAGGTTCAATTCCGAAGGGAGGTGAAAAACTTCAACGAGGAAGAATATGTTTTATTCCAATTATCGTATAGGTAGGATCATAAATAACGCATATGGAAACAAAAAATACTACCAGAATTTTTTTTTCGTCATTTTTGGATTTTTTTCATGTCGGGCAAGGATACGGCAACCGGATAAGAGCCTGAAAAGGTATATGGATCAGTTACGTTACCGGCATCCGCGTCATGGCCGGATTGAAAAAAGCGTTTCACGCCCGGTAAAGCTTTGATCCGGCGGCCTGTACCGTGCCGTGGTACGAAATACGGTATGCCGGATGCAGCTCTAGTCCGTCCCATAGCAACATTTCTAGTCGGGAATATATATGCAATGATAACTCGAATTACTGGAGGGGAATTGATTGCAGAAAGATAATCGCCGCTTGAATTCCGAAGTCTCTGCGTTTTCTCCTTTCATCGCTTTTCGGGGGACAATGGAATGCAGCAACAATGGCGCGAGGCGATACATTAATTTCGGGCTAAAGAACAGATAGATCAGATTTTTGTTACTATTTTTTCATGTTACCATTCCATTTTTTTTCGACCTTGCATCAATAATGAATTGTTGGTTCCCGAATTTTTCGTTGAGTTCGCGCTCCGTCGCGTTCTCGCTTTCGAATGGAGAGAAGAAAAATGGATTTTCGTGGTTAAAAGACAATAATCGTAAGCAATCAAACAAAGCAGTAACGAAAAATAATTAATGAATGGGGTTGCTAATTGATGAACCCCAATGCCTGTAGCCCCGAAGGCGTGCGAAATTAATTAATCAATATTTTTTAAATTGCTTGAAATAGTTACTTGTATTGTGACGGTGTATGCGTATTTTCGAAACCAGAAATTATCGTTTTTTCATTTATCATAAGAACGCAGGATGATGAGCAACATTCTAAGATACGAAGCTATAAAAACATAGTTATCACAATTTGTTTTGCAATGTTCATTCTTATACCGTTTTGGGTTCTTAGTACCTCACCCCTTGTACTTTTATTCCAAAAGTGTCTACCCAGATCGTTACGGAAACCTTCTCTCCCAGAGCGAGGTCCGCAGCCACTCCATATATCACCTCTGCCTTTACAAATAGCAACATCGCACTGAATTTAATTTGCGTTACCGTTCGAAATGTAACCGCTCGTAACCGCTTGATTACGCACTGGATTGCGCGCCAACAATTGAACCCGAGAAGGTTTCGCTGATAACAAATATCACGTAATGGTCCGCCATCGATTTTGTTGAAACTCATATATGTGCTAAAGCCTTGAAAGCTACTAGATACGTATTTTTTGATAGGCGGGAAACCGGTTTTAAGGGACGTAATGACTCCTCAAACCAGGCTTGTCATCCCTTGAATTATTTTTATTCTTCAATACTTCTATCGTGGATTTGTCATCGCTTTACATTAGAAAAATGTTCTCTTCTGTTTCATTTAGGTCGGTGCACTGCTTGTGGTTGAAAATGCGAAATCACCCCTCGACACGCCTTTCTTTGAGGGGTGGTTTCCATCCTTAAACCCGTTTTACCGCCGACGAAAAAAATACGTGTCTAATAGTTTTCAATGCTTCATCACATATATGAGTTTCACCTAAATTGAAAACGGACACTTACGTGATGTTCGCTATGAGTGAAACTTTTCTCGGGTTCAATTGTCGGCGCGCAATACAGTACGCAGTCAAGCGGTTACGAGTATAAACATTGAGGGGATAAGTATTTAAAAATTGCCCCTGCACGTATGAAGTCTAGATTGACAGCATGGATGGACATATACGTGTAATAAAAATATCTTTAAACACTCCGCAAAGATCAACCATAAAATTGGGTTTTGTAGCAGTTCTGGAAGGGAATGGCAAAATGGAAAAAGTAATTTTGCTCGAAATCTCGAAAAAATATATGTTATCAATATCATTGAGTCTGATTAGAAAAAAAAACATATTCTGAGAACAAATACAGGGAAAATAATCATTGAATTGTTCAAACCTTTGTTTTAGGGCTATATTTCAGAGGTACAACTCTACATTTTTTCTATTTCGAAAAAGTCTAAAATGTTTGCTTTAACATATATATTTAACAATTTTTTCGCCTAGGGTAATCATGGCCATCAAGGCGTTACCCCCACTTGTAGCGCAAAAAAAAGGCCTTTTTCATGAATTTTTTTAAAGAAAACTACAAAACTTTTTTAATCGATCAATATACCATCTTAAAGAACACATCTTGAAGAACTTTCAGTAGTTTTTTTATTGAAAAATATTACATTGTTTAGTGGCAAATGGCCGTCAATGAAATAATGTTTGTATATACACGGTTTGCGGTGACCAACATTGCGGCGAAGTGGATCATCTGAAAAAAAAATGCGGATGGATTTAGTCAAATATAAGTATAAACTAGTCTTTAATCGAAGGATTTTAAAAAATATTCATTTTTCACAAAATGGCGGACAGTCAAAGTTAATGGTTCGATTTAAACGAAAAAAACGGCCGTTTTTGGCTATAAAACGGCCTTTTTTTTCGAAAAAAAAATCGAACGATTAAAGACTACATTTTTATGTATTAAATAAGCCTGCAAAATTTCAAGAAGATCGGTTCATTAGTGTTCGAGTAATCTTGGTCACCGACTTCAGAAATGCTATTTTGAGAAAAACGCGTTTAAAGTTTCTCTTTCAAAGCTCTTTCAACGCGGATTCTTCTCTTTCAACGCTCATATCTCAGTCAATTTTGTTCGGATCGACTTGAAATTTTCAGGACATATTCTCAGATACTTATACTTCAAAAAAATGCAATAAAAAAACGATTTTTTCAAAATCGCAAGTGGGGTAACCCCTTAATGTAGAGAACTATACATGTAGCACGGCACCGCGGTTTTTACAACACACCATCGCTTCAGCCGCATACTCGTGCAACGGATGTACGAGACTGGTTTTTATTCTGGCTTCTTAAATTATTTGAAGACGAAGTTAGAGATAAAGATTTAGTTTTAACTGTTCGTGCGCCTTCCTTAAAAGTTAAGCACCAGTAAAATTACCATTGCTATGATGACGCACACAAAAAGTAAAAATGGAATCCACATTTTCACTACCGTAATCGTCGAATAATTTGAGAACTTAGAATAAAAATAAGTCTCGTTAAAATGCACATAACGTCAACGATTGTTACTGACAACTATGTACAGAGGACATTTCAAAGTTCTCGCAACTTAAAACTTGGGATTTTCTTTAAAACATCGAACAAAGTTGAAAATGTTTCTGATAACTTTACATTAAGTACAGAAGCGTCGTATTTTTCTAATTCCATTTCGAATTAAATGTACAATTTAATGGAACAACTTAACAAAAAAGGCATTAGCCGAAGCTGTTCAATTTTTCAATTAATGAACTACTAATAAAAATGTAGTCCCGATGTCTAGAATCGCGAGCAAAGTCTATGACACCCTACCTCGTAAAGCACACGATTTCGTCGTGTTTCGATGCAGCTATATCGTATCGACTCCCGTTGGAACTTCAGAATGCGCTTGCAACTGCAACGTGATTGGTTTCGTCATAGAATGCATGTTTATGTTCAATCGCAAAGCCCGCATTACACGTGCTCAACGTATGTCAAGGACGATCGCACGTACGTGTGCTATGTGTGATGGTAAAGGCCATCCGCATGAAAATCCGGAAGACGTAACGTAAGCATTGAACCGATCGGGTTGCTCGTTCCGACTATCCGTAAGCTAATCGAGCAATCCGGTTGATCAAAAGCTTACATTATGTCTTACGGACTTTTGGAGGTTAGAGCGGTCCAGTTGAGTCGAACGACGGTTTATGCATTTTTTTCAATGAACCTCAAAAAATGCATACCTACGAGGTATACATTTATTCTGTAGATGCTAAGTTTCATAAAATATATAATTAAATTGGGAAAATTATGCGTTTTTCTATTTTTATTATGTAAATAAGAAAAACTTTCGTGCGACTAGCAACTTTAAAAAGTATAACACTATCGACGATAATTATGAAAAAATGCGCCAGCGAATGTTTCATACAACTCAGAATGAAATTTTCGGTCATTTATAATTATACCTATTTATATTCATGTCACGAGATTATTGATCAATACCATTAATTAATGTGAAGTGTTGCCGAAATACGGCAACTTCGCTGACATTGACGTTGGCAGCAATGCTCTTTATTCGCCAGTCAAGATACGAAATCTTTCATCAGACCTTGATGGTCGAATATTGAATATATATGATTTACGATGGGCAAGATGGGTTTTTTTTTCTAAATGTTTACAAAGGTTGAGTTTGCATTAATCGGTTGTTAGAAATGATTTATGTTGGTGCTGAATAGCCAAAAAAAGTTACATCACCCGTGGCGTGAACGTCTTGCCCGTCTAACCTCACGTAAAATAACATACATTAACACTATTTTTTTTATCTCTGATGTTTTGTGGTTCGTAAACGCTCAGTATAGTCTAGACAATAACATTTATTTTTCTTTAAATCAAAGCTTGGATTGTGGCTAACGCTTCATCCTCGTTAAGGGGTGAGATGCAGTCAGAACTTTTAAAAGATCGAGTTTTTTACATTTTCTTCAAGTACGATGTTTCGGAAATATTCCCTGAAAATTTCAACTGAATCCGATGAATAATTTCCGGGATATCCCACAATTAGTTAAGGGGCGTCAGGTCCCCATGACAGGTAGCGGCTGACAAACGCGCAAACGATAATACCCGGGAAGGCAGAATGCTTCGAAGACAACAACAAATTGATATTTTGCGAGCTTCCACATCGGCAGAAGCCCTATTGTATGAGCGAGGAATTGATGATTCGATTTAAGTAATTTTTTAATTAGTATTTCTATACATAAATCGCGTGTAAAATTGGAAAACTCTTTCAGAAATGTTCAAAAATGTATTACTCATTAACTATGAAATTTAACAAAATTTTATAAAGGATACTTCCGTTTTAAAATTACCCAAAATATTTAAAAAATAATAATTCATCCCGAAAAACTTTAATTTTTTGAAAAATTGTTTTGCCAATAAACAATTGAATGCTGGACTTTTCGGCAAAAAATTGTGATATTCGGATTCAGCGGATCAAAATACACTAAAAATAGTTTAGCTTCATCCATCGAGCTCAAAATTTTACGAACAAATAATACTGTATCCACATCGAAAATCTTTAAACGCGTTTTTCTCGAAACCATGTTTTTCAAGTCGGTGACCACTATAATTCAAAAACCATTCGATCGATACTAGTCCTTAATCGAAGGGTTTTTTTATTTTTGTCGAAAATTTATATTTTTTTATCAATCAACGAGCGATTTTTTGGTCTAAAATGGAAAGTTATCTGTCGGAAGCCGCGATTTTGTCAATTAAAAAAAAAAGCTTCGATTAAGGACTAGATTTATTATTACACTAATGATTTTTTCGTTGGTTTTTTATTTTAGATGGTCCAGTAAAATTTTATGATGGTCACCGCAAAGCACTACACGCCGAAGGTACACAAACAAAGATGGCGATATTGTTATAAATAATCAATATTTTTCATTGAAAATTTGTACAAGTCAAGTTGAAATATAGCATAAAAATTCTGTGTAACCACTTTTGTAAAACAAACTTAATTACTATAAAACAAAATTTATTGAAAAATGCTCGTTTTTTCACGCCTCTGACTGCATCTCACTCCTTAAAGCGATGCCTTGTCGAAGATAAATCACGTCAAAACGTCCTTTCATTTTTTTACGTGTCACGAACAAGCAGCTGTCATTCTTTGGAAAGTAGTACTAACTCTAATTATAATATCAATACATTTTTATCCGAGTATTCATGCTATAATTGTTCAGATACAAAAAAAAGGAAGAACGCAAACATTGAACTGTCTAACGACATTTTCGCCAATTTTATTTGTCGCTATTATAGTGTTTTATTATAAAATTTCAATATTTGTGTTTTCAAATATCATCATATGTATTTGTCGTGGATGGCGATGTTTGTCGATTTATAACGTTCATAGTGATTCCTTTATATGTACACAATATGCGAAAAACCTAAAGTGATATGATATGTAAGCTCGCCGTACGCGTTTTGATCGGCCCAACGTGTTAAAGTAAAAAAAAATATACTGAATGGCGCAAGGTTGTTATGGGGCCAGGTCAAAATACTACCATCGAGGTGAATGTTTTTTTCTGAAAATATATAACCCCTTTGCCGATCATCGTATCACTTGTTCATCACATTTTGCTTGTGGAAACCTCGCAATCATTTTTCAGGACATAAAATATAGTGGAACTCGGGGCAAGATGAGAACGCTAAGGTCATGCCCAAATAAAACAATATATATAAATCAGTCGACTTTAATTATTATTTTTAACTAATAGACATTTATCAATCATTTAATTTTGGAAACAAAAAATCAGTCTTTTTGATTGTTAGCATGCAATTTATATTTTTTACTAAACCTTCATTTTCCCATCTGTCCCCCATATGCGGGGCAAGATGAAAGAACGCTGGGAACATGATGGGACACGAATTATTGGCATCTTTCGCAAATAAAAATGGTTTCATTCTCAATACTGCAATTTGATAAGCCAATCTTCTACGTTCTGCATTATTTAGTCCAAATGATCTTGCTTCCATGTCTTTGAAATTAGTTGTTAGTTCTTCGTCATCCTTCGGTAGAAACACCGGTTGAAGAGGAAGTAATGCTCTACTAGCTTATTTCACCTTTCTAACGTAGATAGCGGTACGTTGTTAAATATTGCGGCTTTGCGATAGCTTGTATTCATCTTGCCCCATTACACAGTTAACGAATCAACAAAAAATCACGCAATAACGTTGAACATTTCTTTAAAAAACCGTTCTTATTATATTAATAATCAGTACTTTCATTATGTTTACTTACCTCTCTCTAATCAATATCAGTAACTCAAATGAACGGCAACGATGGTAAACTTTACCAAAAATTCAATCGTTTTGTCAAAAAATCGATATTGTTTTCTCACTCGAGACGCGTGCTTTCGCCACAGTTGATACTATCACACTTATTCACCTCCCCATCAAACTCCAGCAGGAACACTGTACTCGCACCACGCTGTTTAGTAGCTAGGCTTATGATTCATCTTACCCCGCGCATTCATCTTGCCGCGAGTTCCTCTATATCTGCTAAAAAAGGCTGCCACGGAGCCGAAAAAATTGGGACGGTTTGACTAATTATCGGACTAACCTTTCATGCCGTGAAAATGTGGATTCACAGCACCTCTATACAATAACATACTCAATGTTTTTTATCACGAATTTGTGCGAAAATCAAGAACCAAACTATTAGGCTGTGCAAACATGGCAACGTCGTAGACGGCACAAATGTAGCCTACCTTATTCACATTCGGTAATTATAACCGATGGCCTTAAACTACTTTTTCCGAGTGATTAACGATAAAAATTATTTGTCTTATTCTCTTAATCAGTAATACTCACATACTATTAGGTGCGCGACTAAGTTCTGGCTGTTTTTTTTTTATGGAAATGCCACTTTATTGTGAAAAAAATGGTTACAAATGAATCATTGAAAATATTGCCCATCGCTAGCGACAACTTTTTCCCATCTTTCTGGCAGAGCTTGAATACCGTCACGGTAGAAGTGTTCGTCTTTTGAGGCTATCCACGAATCAAGCCATTTTGAGATGTCTTCATATGAGCGGAACTGCTGATTAGCCAGACAATGTGCCATCGAACGGAACAAGTAATAATCGGACGGCGCAATATCTAGGGAATATGGCGGGTGGGGTAGGACTTCCCATTTGAGCGTTTCTAAGTAGGTTTTAACGGGTTTGGCAACGTGGGCCGAGCATTGTCATGCTGTAAAATCACTTTTTCGTGCCTCTGCTCGTATTGTGGCCGCTTTTCGCGCAGTGCTCGGCTCAATCGCATCAATTGAGTTCGATACCGTTTCCCAGTGATGGTTTCGTTCGGTTTCAACAGCTCATAATAAATAACACCGCCCTGGTCCCACTAAATACACAGCAAAACCTTCGCAGCGCGAATATTCGGCCGAGCCGACGACGTAGAAGCATGACCGGGCAGTCCCCATGATTTTGTTCTCTTTGGGTTGCTGTAATGAATCCATTTTTCATCACCCGTAACGATGCGATGAAGAAAACCCTTCCTTTTTGCCGCTGGAGCAGTTGTTCACAGGCGAAAAAACGACGCTCAACGTCTCTCGGCTTCAAATCATATGGAACCCAAGTTCCTTGTTTTTGAATCATTCCCAACGCATGCAATCGCTTGAAAATGGCTTCGCGGGTAACTCCTAATGCTGAAGCAAGCTCTTTTTGCGTTCGGCACGAATCCTCATCGAGCAATGCCTCCAATTCAGCGTCTTCGAAGGTTTTTGGCCTTCCATCACGTGAACTGTCGTCAACATCGACATCACTGTCTTTGAAGCGACAGAACCAATCACGGCACGTTGTTTCACTTAGAGCAGCATCTCCGTAAACTTTTTGGAGTTCTCGATGCGCTTCAGCCGCCGTTTTCTTCGAATGAAAGAAGAAAAGCAACACTTCCCGCAAATGACGATTATTTGGCACAAAATCAGACATTTTCACACAACCAAAAGTATACGATGCAAAAACAAAATCACTAATGTGTCAAAGCGGTTTGTTTACCATATGTCTAAGCTTGGTTCATGACGTTTTGGTTATGTCACAATCGACCAGCACTTACTAGTGGAGCCATCTCTTGAAAAACAGCGGGAACTTAGTTGCGCACCTAATATTTATTGAAATATATGTTTAGAAATTATAAGATTTTAGAAATTTCTAGGAAAAGACCAAATTCAGCCGTATTTCTATCAAATATAAAATATATTTTTTTATAATATCCGTAAATTATTAAAGTTTATGATTTCTTTCAGATTATAAACCGCTTCAGTACATACTTTTCCTTTCCAGCGAAAGAATTTTTTACTCGGACCAGTATTCATTGTTGTCAGCTTCTCAAACGGGGCGGGTATATCCCTAACTACGCAACACTCGATTATTTTCAACAACATAATCGAGGAAAGAAGGGAAACGTCGAATCTCATTACTTACAAATCACGACATCCCTCGCAACAACGATATTACAATAATCCAAGATGACAAAATTCTCAATGAAAAAAAATCTGTTCCAAATCCCGCTGAAATTCAAACCAAAATCGCAACAAAGCTCGCAATGTACTCGGTGACATGAAACTACTACATCTTTAATAAGAAAACACACTGAATCCTACGACCCACATCAATTTTCCAAAAAACAATCTACATAGATTCGCTTTTCATTACCGAGTGAGCATATCATCCGCAGGAGAATCCATTTGCCGATAGAGTGCATTCCTTCGTGTCGCACTCTCGATTCCATAATCGGGCCGGTTTATTACGCTATTTACATTTACATAATGAAAATGGAACTCCTCTCGCGATTTGTAAATCGTCATACAATCAAATAGACGTTATATTGATTGCCACCCAATATTGAAAAATAAAGTATTATAAATTGAACAATTGTTGTTAATACCTTCGAAAAACAATGCATTAGATGTGAGGGCTAGGCAAAATCGAAATAAAGAAATAAAAAACTTTTGCGGTGGAGAGAAATTGGTAAACAAGGAATAAACCAATAAACGTGGAAAGGAAAATTTAAAATACTGTGAGTGATAGAAAGTTGATTTAGGGCTATTAGCTTCGTCCCGATGTTCGTAGTGACGAACTTGCGGCGTTGTATAGAAGCAACGCCCTGAAAAAATCGTTTTTCTCAAGAGGACTGTGCGTATATACCTCAATACCCACAATAGAGATGTGTTGCACATGGGTGCCTGCATACATGCACCCGCACACACATATAGTGTGTATGTGTGTGCGCGTGTGGGTCGGTGTGTAGTAGGTACAGAGAGTCGCACTGTGGTAGCTTCCGAAACGATTTTTGGTTTACCGCATGCTCGCGGATAATATATAGTGAGAGACATAATTCTTAGTTTTTGCGTCCGGACCTCGGAGAGCAGTAAAAGTTTAGTGTTTTTCAAAAATCTGCCTCCGCGATGGTCTCCCATCTTGTTTTCTCCTCGTCTGTAGACTCAAATGTACCTAGAGACCGCCGTTTTTGAGGGTTACACTGTCTTTTGTTAAACTTGTACCTCTATAAAATTATATACGACCCCGTATATACCTTCAATCTCTCTTTCTCCCTCTCTCGCTCCCTCTCTGTCCCTCGGCCGTGTATGCGCAACGTTTGCTGTGACTCCGTGTAATTTTAGCTCTTGTATGATTTTGACTTTTCTCGAACAGTTTAAGCCCTACGATAGAAAGTCCGCCTAAAAAGTTCACAGCCAGATTTCACGGGATATTTGAGATTTTCTTAATTGACGGGTGTTCTCGGTTTCAAAAAAATATTTGAAAACAACGTTAACATTAATGATATATGTATAGATGTGTGGAAACCATATGGGGGCGGTCACAAATTACGTAATGCAAAATTTCCCAATTTTTACCCCCCCCCCCCCCCCCCTTTCGTAGTCCACGGAAACTGCTCTGTGTCAGGGGCAGGGGGCTGGCAACTCCTATCCCTTAGTACACAAATTACGTAACGCAAAATTTCCCAATTTTTACCCCCCCCCCCCCCCCCCAACCGCCACCACATAACGGTACCGTAAGGCTTGGTCAGAACCCCCCCCCCCCTTATTCCGTTACGTAACGGGTGCTTTGTCATCAATAATTGCGTTTTTTTCATAGACATAACTAATTTTTAAATAATCGGGTTTATACTCATTTTATGATGTATATATTCATCTACTTTTACACCAATTTTCATGACAAAATTTTGAAAATTAATCGTCGCCTTGATTTGACGACGAAAATAAACAATTTCCCTTCATTGTCCCATCGATATATTTATGGAAGGTTATCTGTAAATTATCGATATCTATACAAATGTAGATATCGTTATGCGTTACGGTTTTTTTATTTTGATTTTTTTTTACAAAATGCCGACAGTTTAGACATTTTTTATATTTTCTATAAGTGACTATAACTCCGTCAATTTTCGGACTTGTGAATAGAAATGTTACTAACATATTTTTCAATACATGTACTTTCAAGAGGTATAAAAAAAATTCCTTCAAATTTTGTTCGCGGGAAGTGGGAAAGCTACTGCTTTTCCCCCTTAACTGACATTGCGTGTAGAAAGCTGTGAGCTGTCCACGGTAAAATTGCACGCGAGGTTTAAATTTAAAAACTTGAACATGCAGAAATTGTGCTATTTCTGGCAGTTTTAAAATCGAGACGTAACTCAAGCCTTGACCCCCCGCCCATGTACGTAGACCGTAACGCCTGGCCGACGCCCCCCCAATGGCGTTACGTAATTTGCGTACGGCCCCTATGGTGTAATTACGCATGTGTGAATGCGCCAAAAGATGAGGTGGATACTGTAACGTTACGCGCGATATAAATGCGCAACAAGGATTTCTTACTTTCTTTGTTCATATCGAGAAGTCTTCCATTTTCAGGAAGCAACATTTTTAATAATGGCAGAATTTTTAAAAATGTCATTTTAAGAATTTTAGAAACGTTTCGAATACAAAATTAAATGTTTTCGCATGTAAGCACGGCTAAAAAAAATCGAACCATTAACTTTGACTGTCCGCCATTTTGTGAAAAATGAATATTTTTTAAAATCCTTCGATTAAAGACTAGTTTATACTTATATTTGACTAAATCCATCCGCATTTTTTTTTTCAGATGATCCACTTCTCCGCAATGTTGGTCACGGCAAACCGTGTATATAAAAACATTATTTCATTGACGGCCATTTGCCACTAAACAATGTAATATTTTTCAATAAAAAAATTACTGAAAGTTCTTCAAGATGTGTTCTTTGAGATGGTATATTGATCGATTAAAAAAGTTTTGTAGTTTTCTTTAAAAAAATTCATAAAAAAGGCCTTTTTTGCGCTACAAGTGGGGGTAACGCCTTAATGCGACGAAACAACAAAATACAAAGTGCATAAGCAAAGATACATTTTCGAAAAATGCATCTTTCCTAAGATTAACGTCCAACGGAAAAAGAAGTGAGGAATTATTTTTGTCCCGTGGTTATCTGCAAAACGAAAGGAAAACGAGTAAAACTTTCAAGAAATTTTTTTCTCCCGCGTACCCAACATTTTGGTATTTACGTTTTTGTAGTAGAAAAACGAACGGTCTGTCAGTCAATTGGTTCCAATGGTTCCAGCCTTTTTCTTTTTTCTCATGCTGTTCGGAATTGAAAAAAAAACGTAAAATACCGTAATTTTTTGCCTTTTTCCCCGTGATGGGATGGTAAAAATAATAAACATCCGTTTCAGAAACCGTGTCTCTTCTGTACACAGGGCCCGTGGTACGATTTTGCTTCTTTGAATGTGAAAAACGGAGTAAAAAACGAGCAAACCGTACAAACGGAGTCCGTTTGTACGGTTTGCTCGTTTTTTCTCGCGACTCGCGACAAAAAAAGCGAAAACCCGTATGAAAAACACCCTTAGAGAAAAAAAAAGGGTTAAAACGATAAAAGTCAGAATTTTCCATGCATAACGGCGGAAGTTAAAATTTATTACTGGCTGCAGTATATTGGAAAAACTGAAGTAGCGTGTTTTATGCCGAGGAATGAGTAATTGACGCACCGTCGGCGGTGTACGAGCCGTCATTTCGGTAAAAGAATCGAACTTTTTGCGCACTTTTTTTGCCACCACTATAACGGGCACGACGGTTATACCGTCCGCTATGGCCTCAGTCATCGTCAGCCCGACTCTGACACGTCCGGAGTAACCGACGTTTTTTTTTTTTTTTTTTCATAAAAATCTGCAGAGGTGGCAATTTTTTAACGGAACGTCTTTGCGAGAAACGTGCAAGTATTGAAGAAGGGAAAACGGGTAAAAACGGCAAAAGAACCTGAGTCGCCCGTTAAAGGGGCGAACATAGATATTCCATCTCGTCGAGCCGCGTATGCCGCAGAGTAATATAATAACGGCGAGACAAAAAAACCATACTCTTTTTCAAGGAAAAACTGTATGGTCAACTGTATAGACACGCTACTGTGTATAAAGGTGCGACGAATGCCGGGAATGTATGCAAAGGGGGAAAGAAGGAGAAGGAAACGGAGCAAACGAAGAAGGAAAGTTGATTTTTTTAATCCCCAAAAAAGTCGTTGGATCTACCCACATGCCGTTTTAAGCGAAGCCTATTTGGGCTTCATGAATGGAAAAACACATCTGCACGCCCTTTTATGCATCGTAGCGTACACATGTGATTTTTATTGAACAATTTCAGATTTATTGGGAGTTTTTTCCTTCTCGTAGGTTACGGAAAATAATGCACTGTTTATATATTTAAAAAGACATATGTATCAGAATTAATGAACAATAACATTCTAGTAGCGTTTGTTCGCTCCTTCTTATTGGCATATTTTTATTGCACATAGCAAGAAACGTGGTAACATATCAACGACGAGTATTGCAAAGAAAAGCCTACCGGGGATCTGCTTGCACGGCAGTACGCAGAAATAGCGGAAGTAACATTTTTCTATATTCTAGATATCCATCAACATCGGAAACAATATGTTTAAGGGGTTACCCCCGCTTGTGATTTTGAAAAAATCGATTTTTTTATTGCATTTTTTTGAAGTATAAGTATCTGAGAATATGCCCTGAAAATTTCAAGTCGATCCGAACAAAATTGACTGGGATATGAGCGTTGAAAGAGAAGAATCCGCGTTGAAAGAGCATTGAAAGAGAAACTTTAAACGCGTTTTTCTCAAAATGGCATTTCTGAAGTCGGTGACCAAGATTACTCGAACACTAATGAACGGATCTTCTTGAAATTTTGGAGGCTTATTTAATACATAAAAATGTAGTCTTTAATCGTTCGATTTTTTTTTTCGAAAAAAAAATGGCCGTTTCATAGCCATAAAACGGCCGTTTTTTTTCGTTAAAATCGAACCATTAACTTTGACTGTCCGCCATTTTGAGAAAAATGAATATTTTTTAAAATCCTTCGATTAAAGACTACTTTATACTTACATTTGACTAAATCCATCCGCATTTTTTTTTTCAGATGATCCACTTCGCCGCTGTGTTGGTCACCGCAAACCGTGCATATAAAAACATTATTTCATTGACGGCCATTTGCCACTAAACAATGTAATATTTTTCAATAAAAAAATTACTGTAAGTTCTTCAAGATGTGTTCTTTAAGATGGTATATTGATCGATTAAAAAAGTTTTGTAGTTTTCTTTAAAAAAATTCATGAAAAAGGCCTTTTTTGCGCTACAAGTGGGGGTAACGCCTTAATTATGTAGATCCCTCCTGTAGATATCCGGCTCCGGTATTTTGTATACTCTACTGAAATCCACTAAAAAGTGAAAAAAGTCCACTTCGTTAGAAGCAGATTTATTAGCCTACATTAAATTTTTTGTCTTGGACAAAGTTCAGAATCCAGGATTCGACTATCGACCTATGTTAAGGTTTTATGCGTGCAATAGAGTTGTACTTAACCACACATTTGAGCTCTTACTTGCTATTGGTGCAATCGGGAAACAAATCTGTACGTACCTATTATAGTTTTCATTAGATGAAACGCATTCTATCAAAACTGCCAAAATATCAATAAAACAAAAATGGAATGTATGTAAACATTAGGTACTTGAAACTGGACCAACCAGCGTATATTTGAGGCGGCCATCCCATGTGACAGCTATTTTTTCGCCTTTTCGGGATTTTTTGTTTGATGAACCTTTAAAATGCACTATCTTTGAATTCTTACCGCACATTTATTAACATGTTTACAGTCTCTTAGAATTTTATTACACAAAAATAACGAGTTCAATCGACTTCACACCGTTCGGAAGACACGCATGTGTAAAAAAGTTGCTCGCCGGCTGCCATAATTGCGGAGGTATTGCTTATCTGAAATAAAAAAAATCAAGCGGCATTTTAATTTGTAGACCTGACGCTATCGTCGAAACTAGAGTAAAGTAAAAATATAGAAAATTGAATTTTGGCACGGTTTTAAAAGTTGAGTTCCAAGTTTCATCATTTCTTTTCGGCTTTTTCAGCGTAAAAGAAAGTAGGGCAGATATCAGAAATATTCTAGTCCGGGTGAGAACTATAGATGTCCTGGCAAGCCTAAAATATCAATCCTTCTTGCATCGCTCGAAGATATAAAAAAAATATTCGTATATCGCAGCCAAAAGTATTTTCCGATGTCAACAATTCAATGTGATAAAAACTTTTTTCCTTTATCTATCAAAGTACCAGGTTTAGAAGTACCAGTTTAAAGTACCAGAAAAATTTATATTTCTCTGTATCGCGAAGCCTAGAGCTAGAGGCTAGAGCTTTCTTGCGATGTTTGGAGGCAATGGAAAATTCACATATATCGAAATCGAAAGCCAAAAATATGCATCAATCTTACATCGTTCAAAGATAAGTAAAAATGTATAAGTACGTAGCGAAAAGCCACAAATATGGACTTTACTATCGTCAATTGCGTTTCGCGAACAATTCATATTTTTAGGCATCGAGAATTCAAATGTCTGGAAAGTCCTTGCATCAATCGCAAAAAATTAATAGGTAATTCCCATCTTTAGACTTGAATTAACGAAGATATGGATTTTTCTCTCATCGATTAAAGATAATAGTATATTTTCTCCTTGGATATTAATAAAACACAAGTATATATTTTTATTTCACCGATTGAAGCTAATCACATATTGATGCTTTTCTTCTTTTAAACGCTAAATATGTGCATTTTCATTAGACCAATCGATAATGCTGAAAAACTCATATCGTTAGATATAAAACATATATAGATATAATCGTAGATTTTGTTGCGACAATTAAAGCCAAATTCTAAATCATTCAGAATCTATACGTCTGTGATTTATGTTTCTACCGACAATACTAATGGCTACTGAATTTAAAACAGAAGTGCGATAATTGGAGAATACTTTTTTTAAGTAGAAAAACTCAAACTCATACGTGGACTTAAGAAGGATTAAATTTGAAAAAGAAGTGAGATAATTGAAGAATACTGTTCGAAGTAAAAAAAAAAAGTCGAACCCATACGTGGGCTTAGAAGGGCTTGAAAAGTTATCATATTTTTTCAGAATGTCCCTTTACTTGAGGACACCATGTGCTCCACATGCATCATTCTATCCAGATCGTCAGTTTACCAGAGTTTATTTTCCTCTGTCTGTCCATAGTTTTAATAAACCATGTACGCTATTGTGAAAAAATTACATACTAACAATAAGTTTCTGTTACTTCAGCATACTGTAACTTGGCGCATGTAAATTTACTTCCTTTCAAATGATTTATTTTTTCGAATTTATAAGGCTCGTAATGACAAGGTTAATGGATCGAGTTTGCAAAGCTGGGCGTAAGTTTTTATACTTAAAACAAATTAATATGCACTCCGAATACTGGACAATAGACTCCTACAATATTCCTCAATTGTATTTAGCCCTCTTTAGATTTTTTTAAATTGTTTATAACGATTTTTTCGTTCTCTTAGCTGCTAAAAACCAGCACCTATCAGCAAATGTACTGACATAGGACACGGATTTTTTTAAATGTAGATACGTCCCATAGAAAATTAACTTCGAAGTTTCAGACGGTTCCACTACATTGTTTTGGAGAGAAAAAAAAACTACAGCTTAGCAGTCTCCCATCAAAAAAAATGCAAACTGAACTGGAATTTTATTCTCAATAAGCGCGATGAATATGCCGGCAAAAGATATCAACTGCGGTTACGTCTACGATTGCTCATGTCTTTTGATTTCTATTTTTATTATTCTGTTACGAGAACAACGTATTCGAACGTGCAGGATCTTCAACGTTGGATTTCTTGAGGGCGCATCTACGTTTCAAAAAAATCAGTGTTCTTTAACATCCATCGGTCAAACGCTCGACCCTTCTTGAAGGAGCATCTTGTCGAACAAAATCTGTTTGCTACTGTGTTTATTTCATTTCCGGGCATTTACTTGAATAATAAATAATAAAGCTAAATAAACAAATTGCCTTGATTCGTCGTTTATAGGAATTCAGAGTGAAAAAGTAAAACGTAGTGAAGAGGAAGGCGAGGAATACCTTCAAAATTCAGGAAAAGGGCTCATACCTCGGAAACATGCGATAAGTACGCATCAACTAAATCAAACACGTAGATTCAACGGTTTTGTCCCCGTGGCATATTATCAGGGTTGTACTACACAGAGCCGAGAGAAAACGTTTTTCTCTGCATTCGGACCAGCGCGTTCCCTCGTCTACGCACCTAGACAGTTGGTCGCCTTAGGGTCGCGACATAATTAAAATAATAAACGTGGTACATTTTCATCGTCAGCTCTCTGTATCACTCGCAACAGTATGTCATATCTACGGAGAATTTAATAATTACATCGTGTCCAATTTATATTAAAACGTGGAAATAACTAGAAAAGAAAGGAGAAATAAAAAATCGCTACAACATGTGCCAATGGATTCTAAAGGCAAGTCAAGTTGTGCGTCACATTTTTCATTTGGTAAACATCGTCAAGACGATTCTCAGGTTGAACTTGTTTCAAATCGGAACGTATATTTTTCAAAAGAGAATATTGTACGGAAAATAAAATTGATTTTTGTCTGAAAGATTTTGTTATTTGATCATTACTTCCGGAGATGTTGCACAAACAATTGTGGTTTTCATTTTAAATGAATAAACGAAAAAAAACCATAATAAATACTCAAAATCATGGCCTTCCATTTACCAACGACTGCCACTACGGGTTATCAAATATGGATGTGCGAAAAAAGGATCTCCTCGCATATCGCGACAATTATCTCGGATTCGTTGTTTTATGTTTTCTAGAGTAGTCGTTCAATCGTAATAAACCTTTCATCTAAGCCTGAGGCCCCATAAATAATACCCAATGGTATCAAATGAGTCGACGCCACCGGCCAGTTGACTAGGACTCCGCAACCTATCCAGCAAACCGGGTGATTTTTACTCGGCATTGTCATGCAAACGCGAATTGGCCTGCAATTGCGCATAAGCGACTTGCTGAAACCATGTATTCCTTCCATCTGCTATGCTTAATTCCGCGAGTAGTACAGATACTATATGCAAAAACTTTCCGCACTTCAATCCATTCAGCGTGCCATTGATGAAAAAGGGACCTATTATTTTATCACCGATGATCCCCCACTTAATACTGACATAGTCACTGACGCCCTATAATATTTCTCACAGACATCTGGGATTTCAATCTTCTGACCAATAATCAATATTACGCCTATAGACGCCTCCGTTGTTTGTAAATAGAGATTCATAAAAAATAAGACCGAACGAACAAACTTGCTGTTGGTGTGAAGCTGACGATGAACCCATCCACTAAACATCAATCGATTTTTATAATAATCTGGGTGATGTGAAAAATAAGCCCGAACAAACAAAGATTCTGTCGGTTTGTAGCTGACGATGAACCCATTAGCTAAATATCTCTCTATTTTGAAACTCATCTGGGTGATGCCATTGATATAACGACACATGGTACGAGTAGAACTTGTGGCACGTTAAAACTTTGTGAACGCTAGTTCGAATTATTCTAAACCAGCGGGAAGTTAATCAAACGTTCAGATTCGTATTTTGAGAAAGCGCAGCTTATGCAGCAATTTCATTATTTGCATTTCCAACTGTCCTTTACGGGTTTCCTATTTTGGTCAAACACTATCGGTTTCAGGGGGAAAAAATCACTATACGATAAAGTGGAACGCGATGGAACCTCATTTCAGGAAACTGCACAGCGTGTAAGTTCAATTTTTTCTGCAATGAAAATATGTTCCACATTTAACTCAAACACGTTTTTAACAGTCAATAACTGTATCAACTGCTATGGCTATAAACTTTCGACTAGATATCATGCAATTGAAATTATTCATGAGAAGATAATACACACGTAAAATATTCGACTTGTAATTGCGAGGATGGATTGAAAACTTTCCGACCTAACAACCAAGGAAATGTCTCGCAGTGTCGCTCTCCCATTTTGATGAAATTTGGCATGTTTGTAGAGTGGCTAAAAATAGTCAATACGTATTTTTTTATATCTGCGAAACCTCATTAACGAATCATACGCAGCCTTGAAAATAGGGGTGTTTTTTGTTTTTCGGCGAGAATTCTTTAACAGAACGAGATATAAAGAAATGTCAAATTGCAATGTTTCATCTTTCGGTAAATGGTTACAACATAACCCCCCTGCAAGGTGGCGGATTTATAGAAAATGACCTCCTGAACACGATGGTGAAGAGAAATCGCGGAGCCCCCCCCCCCCCCCCCCGCCCCATAAAAAGTTATGGGGTTTTGAAGTTTGAAAAAATGCGTCGCAGAATAGCGGACCCGAAGACCGGGGAGGGGTCCAGAAGGGGGTTCAGGGGGATGAAACCCCCCTGGCGGGGTCAAGGGGCAGAGACCCTTTGTGGGGGTGGGGGAAGGGGGGGCAGAGCCCCACCGATGCAGAAGAAACTAGATTTCAAATGAATAAAAATAACACACACCCACACACACACACACATGCACTCTGGAAGTGGGAGGTAGGGGGATTTGACAAAAAAAGCTCTCCTGAGCACGATGCCGAAGAAAAAACGGCGCGGTCACTTCCCTCTCCCGCCCCCCTGCCCTCGTTGACAGTTTGTCAAAATGTATCATTTCAAAGACGAGACTGGAAATCGGCGGAAATGGTGTCTGTGTGGGCTTGTTTGGATGTATGTGTGTGTGTGTGTGTGTTGTTATTGTTGTGATTGGTATTTCGGTTTCTACGAATGTATTACAGGTACTCGACCCGAGGTAAGCACGTGTACATTATTATGGTTTTGATATGTGGGGGGGTGTTGCTCCCTCCATCCCCACACGGGGCTCTGCCCCTTGACCCCACCAGGAGGGTATCACCCCCCCTGGACCCTTCCTCTGGACCCCTCGCTCCGCTATTCTGCGACGCATTTTTTTCAAACTTCAAAACCCCATAACTTTTTATGGGGGGGGGGGGGGGGGGAGTGACTGCCGCGATTTCTCTTCACCATCGTGTTCAGAAGGCCATTTTCTATAAATCCCCCCACCCTAAAGGGAGGTGGGGGTTATGTTGTAAACATTTACCACAGTAACACATACATGTTTTTTTGTTTTGAAAATATCTCGCAATCAAGGGGTTGAGACCGCCTTTTAATTTGTTGCCACTACCGACCTATACCACTACCGACACTACCTAACCTTTTGCTGTACCCGGTTAAATTCGTGACGATACAAGCTCGTTCGATGACTCCACTGAATATTTATGTAAAATACATGCGCTCCACATCCTCTGACAAGGAAACCGCCCAAGAGTCTCACATTCCGGTATTGGAATAAATTTGCAGAAATTAAAGTGAGTTAAATTAAAAGTAAAATAAGTAATAACATTCGATACGGTTTTTTTTTTCGGTGAAACGTCATTTATTAGGAGTTGAACGCAGTGTTAAATTTTTTTTCATTTTTTGGCTACGATTCGTATATAAGGCGGGATAGAAATGAGGTTGGAATGGAAAAAAATTGGATTTTTCAATTATTGTTTATTGCAATAATTCGTTTGCTGCATTCGTACCTATGAAGATTTTCGTCTCATTGTTATGTAACGTTGTACATGTGCAGAGGGTGGAATAAGCCGACAGGTGGTTTTTAAAATCCAATCGACATCTTGCAATTAACAGATGACAACCGCCCTTCAATGCAGAAATAGATATATGGCTTTTGCAGTGCCCGACTAACTTCGTACTTCTGGAAACAGCTGGATATTTAGGACAATCGTATATTTAGGAAAAAAATTCTCCCGCGAGACCTTCGAAGATTACATTTTCAGAAAAATGTTTTAATCTTTGTATAGATGTATTGTCGATTTTCGAATCCTTGTAGTTTTGTTTCTACATAACCGCTCTTGTACCACGTATATTTAAAAAGGTTTGCAAACCATGGAAAAGATGACCAGTTGTGTGCAAGAGATTGTAACTTGACAATATTGTGTCTCAAGTGCAGTTTGACGTCGTAATTGTATAATATTACTATGTCAGAAAAGTGCTTGACAACGTTTTTCCATACCCGGAAGCCATAAACATCCAGGGGCTGTATCGTTCCTGTTGTACCTGCAAGTATTGTTTACTGTCATATGTGTCTACAGAACTAATGAGTGTAATATATTGACCAGCTGGAATAGTTAGAATTTTAATATCTTTACCTTGCATATCCATTTGTCGAAATGCCGTTAGATATTGTTCGCTCCAAGAATTCAGAAGTATCATTCAAAAACCTTTATTCGAGCTAAACAATATTTATGTTTTAACAAAGACTCTCCTCAACTCAATCAACTTACGCATGCATTTTTTTTAATCGTTAGTGCCTCAGAATCACAGTTTTTATCTCAACTAAAAACAGTAATTAAGAGCGGTTATCCTTTCAGTATTCAATGAAAACGTCTTACCGGATAACCATTTTATCAAATTCAAGAAATGAATCAAATTGCACGCGTTCAAATCCAAACAATACAGTGGATGGGGGATCAATTCTGGTGGTTTTTTTTTCTCTTGATTTCCTCGTGTGAAATCTCTTCCTCGGTTGAAATGATCCAAAATAATACGCACCTGTGATAATGTTGCCTTTTTATAAGTAGTCAAAATAAAATATTCCACCAGTATTCTAAAAGAGCCGTGGCTAATTTTCCGTCAGGCGACGCAGCTTTTTGCGCGTACTTCCGAGTCGATTAGTCTATACAGTCTACTGTTTCGACCGTGGTCTTGACTCTGAAGCGTAGTGGTGAAGCTTGGTTTCGTCAACCGCAATAAAACAGCACAAAAAATCATTTTAGTTCCGCTTGAAACGTTCAAGACACAATTGTGAAATCATTCGAGATGTCAGCAGCCTGCGCCAACTCTCTCGAAGTTAATCGACTATCATCCAACGCGATTCGATAAACGCAATTAACCACTTCCTTCATCGTTGTGTTTCTTGATCGGTCGGGGCTTTCTTTGACGAAAATGCCCGCATTCTCCTACGTGTCGGAACTAGCAACCCAGGATTTTACGGTTGTGAAGGGACGCGTAGCAGCTCCGTACACTGAATCTGATTCAGCTTTGATTCGCGCTTAAGTATGTCCTTTCAAATGTAGGCATTCTATTACGGCGTGGTACACTATTTGGCACAAGCGCATGGCGTGATCAACATTGGCTTTCTTTTCACTGTCATCGATTGGAAAGTTTTAATTGAAATCTTGCTTCTTGTCGGTCGGTTCGAAAAATGTTGAACCCACCCTTGTATGAACAGTATACTAATAGTGTTTCCAAGTACATTTCTAAACAAAACAGCGTTCGAAACAAATACTTTGCTTTCCCTGTTATACCGATTTCGTTTCTGTTACCATTATGAATGTATCGCGGCAAGTGTTCTCGTGCTAGATAGGATCTTTGAATTGGGATTACTCCGAGCGATATCTCCCGAAGTAATAATAAAATAAAAAAATTATTCCGACAAGAGCTCTTTTTTTTACGTAGACTATGATTTCGCTCTAAAATATTCAAGTTCCCATTACACAAAAAAGCTGATATTGAAATCCGTTCGAGGACGTCGAGCGAAAAAAAAATGAATCATGCTACTGCGCTTGCCTTTTGAATCCGATCGACACATATTTCAGCAATTCTTGTTCTCAAATTATTTTAATGGTTAAATATAAATGGGATGGCAATCGATTACACGTCTGCTGGTACTAACATGTCTTTTCATGTCTCGCTTGGAAGTCTCCGGGATACCCTTGTATAGATCTGTAAATATGGCATCCAGGATGCTACCTTGATAATTAAACCCTATTGGCCAACGGAAGAACAAAAAATTTAGTAACCATGGGGGTGCTCCACTTCAGGTTTCATATTGAGAACTCTAATCATTCGCCCTTTAATACCAAAAAATTCGTACACGAATGATGTAGACAAAATTATGGTGTTGGATTCCTGACTTTGATGTATAAGCTGAATATTTATACATTATTAATAAACAGAGGAGAAATTTAAAAAATGGTATAATCAACTTTTACAAAAGCTTATTCAAGCACGAGAGCTTTTTCATTTCCAGGAAAAGAAAAAAGATTTTTTTTATACCTCGACATGCGTACACTGTATACACTGGGGAGTTTTGTTCCGAATAGTGGTGATGCTGTTTTTAGCTATTTGTATGGGTGTGTGCGGCATGTTAAGTGGAAGAAAACGAGGGGTGGTTGGCTAGCTAGAATGCCGAGCGAATTCTTATTCGAGATTTTATTCAGGGGTTGATTCTCTCTCTATATATATGTATATGTATAGAGAGAGAGATATGTATATATATAATCGAGAATATATATATATATATATATATATATATATATATATATATATATATATATATATCCCTCTATAGGGGGATATAGCAGCCCCCTCTTTTCAACAAACCTACTCGCTCATTATACGCGGCGGTTGCGAATCTGTACAGCATGAACGTGCTGTGGACCATCGGGATCGGTCTTTCGGACCAAACAAGAAAGAGATACATGAAAAGAAAGAGAGAACAAGAGAGGGAGTGGTAGAGAATAGAAAGAGTTAGAGAGAGAAAAAGGGAGGGCAGAGAATAATGAAGAGGGAGAGAAAGAGCGCCGTGGGGGTCACCCGCCTCCGTGTTTTTCACCGATTGAATCAATTAAAGTGCAGAATAACAAACAAAAAAAAACTGCAAATCTACAGCAACCCCAACGATTCGATACTTCGAAGTATCTCGTATACAAAATCACATATACCCGAGATATTCCGTACGCTACGGTTTTTAACGGTACATTTTTTCTGAAAAAAAAATTCTCTCAAAAACTGGCCTCGTAACATTTCTTTTGTCTCACGTCGTTTAAGACCACTCAACTTCTCCACGTAATGCATTCGTCCTCCGATTTATCATCATTTTTGCAACAAAACGGTATTTCTAACGTATGCGGCTATTAAATTTCGTTCCACGTATACGCGGTTGAATAAACACTGACGAATCAACCATACGTAACGTAACTTTTTTCAAAATTTATATTCGAAGGAGTGAGGAGGGGGAGAATATGCATACAACTTAAGGTAAAAAATGTACGCGGTGAGTTGGACCCCTTCGAAATGTCTTTATCATTACTTGGCGTCAATGCGCTGCCACACTTCTTGATATCCATGTCTGGAAATAAATCCATCCAACGCGCTGTGCGCCTGAGCGAAGAGAGATCATTTTCCAAAAAAAGACAATACTCCCGGTTAACATCTGGAGTCTCCTTAATACAGAAAGACATTCTTAGAAGCTATTTTATAATACCTGAGTAACGAAATAGCATCTAAGTACGGTGATACCGACGGAGGTAGAGGAAGAGAGCGCGGGGGGAAAGAAGGCACGAGGATAGAGGCAGTGTCAGACAACAGGGTTTAATCTCTTAATTACCGCCACGACTCGTATCGTAGGGCTCAACTTGATTCGCTTCGGAGATTCTCTTCTCTCGAGCAACTTATTGCGCGCATACGTGTGTGCGCTCGTATGCAAGGGGAGAAAACGCAGAGGACCGAAGTCTGCGAAGAGTCGGGGATTATCGGTAACAGTAGTCACTTAAGAGGCCCTCGCATCCGGCTTGTTTGATAAATAATATCATCTCACTACCTCTGATATTTTTTTCAAACTCTTTTCCTCTTATTTTTAATCTGTTTTTTAGAGTCAACCACACACGGTAAGAACGAACAGACCCTAATTTTGCATTTCACCCTGCCCTATTTATTGAAATACGAGCCCAAGAATGAAAGGGTCATTACAGTGTTTTTATAAACAGTTCCATTGATTGTTGCGATTCATAAATGTACACGGACAAAGATGTCAGAAAGAGCAAACATCCAACACCGCCATACTTTCGGAGACTATTTTTTACGTTGATTTTGTGCATTGTGTGTCTCGCGAAGACAAACGGAAGTATACATGTTTACTTTTCGATAATAATTAAATTTGTGATATTTTGCGCTAAATGATCATAGTCACCGAAAGCTCCGTCAGGGCTTCCGACTGTCGGAAAGTTTGCCGTCAGCGGCTCGTTTCAGGACCATTGGCGATCTGTTATCACCAGATGAACAAACGAGGGCGTGCTTGAATCGCCAGTTCAGCAAATCCAAAACTTTCTCCACTCTCGCAGATTTCTATCTATAATTGACAGGTCTGTGATGGATCGTCAATTGTCGTGGATGGATGGATGGACGGATAGGAAAAAGGTTTTTCTTTTTCAAAAAATTGTAACGTATATGCAAGGCCTGCTTATTCAAGAATCTTCCACCGCATTTGGCAAATATTTATTAATCAAGTCAGGGGGAAGTCAAGTTTGAACATATAGAACAAATAGAATGGAGAACATTTAATCGAAGTCTACCACTTAGACTTGAGTTGCAAAAATGAAATTTGGCGTGCATCTTTTGAATAGCTAATTGTTGGAAGGGCCTGACTAGACCTCTTCCAATGACATTTTTCCGGCACATCCTGATATACATGTTCCGATACAGCCCGATACAAATGTACCGGTACACGCGGATGTAGGCGGCAGGAATAATATGAGAATTAATGAAGTACGACAGCGGAGACCTCGCAGGTGCGAGGCAGCGTTTGCGTAATCGAGTTATGAATAAATTGCAAACAGAGCGAGGCGATCCCACATAGGTAGATGTAATACGAAGGAGCGCGTGTTGCGGACACGAGACATCGCGGTGACACGAACGAGGTTATATAAAACATACGGACATTGGGTACGTATGAGAAGCCTTTGCCGTATCACTCGATCTCAGGCATACGAGCACGCTCCGAAGCCCTTTTCATTTTCTTTACATATGCATGGACCACCCTTTTATGGAGAGCTGATGCCATAAAAGCTCTCACTGCACTTGACTCTCTTACCTTACGTACTTTCAGCATACGCACCTCAATCGTGCGGTCAATTTTATCATTACTCGTTTCGTTCGGATGGTTTTTTATTTGTAGGCAATACGATTTCGCTGCTGTATACAAGGGCTTTGAGGGGTTACCCCCACTTGCGATTTTGAAAAAATCGATTTTTTTTATTGCATTTTTTTGAAGTATAAGTATCTGAGAATATGTCCTGAAAATTTCAAGTCGATCCGAACAAAATTGACTGAGATATGAGCGTTGAAAGAGAATAATCCGCGTTGAAAGAGCGTTGAAAGAGAAACTTCAAACGCGTTTTTCTCAAAATGGCATTTCTGAAGTCGGTGACCAAGATTACTCGAACACTAATGAACCGATCTTCTTGAAATTTTGCAGGCTTATTTAATACATAAAAATGTAGTCTTTAATCGTTCGATTTTTTTTTTCGAAAAAAAATGGCCGTTTTTTTTCGTTAACATCGAACCATTAACTTTGACTGTCCGCCATTTTGTGAAAAATGAATATTTTTTAAAATCCTTCGATTAAAGACTAGTTTATACTTATATTTGACTAAATCCATCCGCATTTTTTTTCAGATGATCCACTTCGCCGCAATGTTGGTCACCGCAAACCGTGTTTATAAAAACATTATTTCATTGACGGCCATTTGCCACTAAACAATGTAATATTTTTCAATAAAAAAAATACTGAAAGTTCTTCAAGATGTCGTCTTTGAGATGGTATATTGATCGATTAAAAAAGTTTTGTAGTTTTCTTCAAAAAAAATCATGAAAAAGCCCTTTTTTGCGCTACAAGTGGGGGTAACGCCTTAAAATCTTAAGGTATACTTAGATTTTCGGTTTGTTTGAGTGTACCGATCAACTTACATACGGCTACTTAAAATAGACACGGCTGAGAATACTTACACGGTCATACACTGGGATACTTTGTACTTTATTTAATTTAGTACGAAGTTTACGTTGACTCATTACGTAAAAGTTATTGCCCGTGTTTTGTGAAGCTTTCCGGATGATGATAGCCTATTGTTTACGGCAGTTGCGGAAAAAACTACGAACAAGCTATTGTGTTCAATGTTTATCCGACCAGGGCCGGATTTGGGGGGGGGGGGGGGGGGGGGGGCAACAGGAGTCGAAATGCCGGGGGGAAGCTACAATTCAAATTTTTAGGTGAAATTTTTTGACGAATGGTATGTAACACTTGGTAAAAAAAATTACTCCAGTCATCTGAGAAAAAAGAAAGTTGTCACACCTTTCATGCAACACTTTTTTTAAACATTTGAAAGCGTATTTCTGTAAAAAAATAATTCAAAAAACGCCAAATACGATGAATTTTGTATAAACAATATATTCCGTGGATTGTAATTTTTTTTAATGTCTTCAAATGTATTTGTTTACTCATATTGTTTTTTACAACAGCTAAAGAACGACTATGAAAGTTTTTGTACTATCGTGCTAATTATAAATATGGTATTTATCTAAAAAACATTTACTTCGAAATTGTTTAAATGAAAAGAGGGAAAAACTTTTAAATTGGTAGGTTCAAACCATGTCTAGTGTATGATTATCATTTTACACCATAGTGTATATAATTACACATTTAAAAAAAAACGATTCATTCACTTAAAAAAGAGAGAAAAACATAATTGTCATCGAATTTAGCTGAAGTTAGGAAACGTCTCTTCCCTTAACTTCAAACAACGCACGTTGTTTGAAAGTATCTGATATTTTGTCAACAAAATAAATAAAACACTATAAAAAAATATTCATGTTTGAAAAAGATTTAGGGGCCTCCGTTTCTCGTTGCGCCAGGGCCTCCACACCTTTAAATTCGGTCCCGATCAGTATACAAAATGAATCTTCTCTTTAACCGAAATGTCAATTCTTTGATGGGGTTGAAGTGTGCATCGTTGGAATGCAGCGAACATTTGTGTTACCTCATTATTTGTATTATTATCCAAAACCACATTAGATTGCTAAGGTTTTTAAAAAAAGAACGCGTCATTTTTGTAGCTCAAGTCTACTAAAGGAAATTTGGAAATCTAAAAAGTTTTTATTTGATGCATTTCAACAATGCAAACTTCAACATCATGCTGAATGGAACAAAAATTTGGAAGCGAATTCTCAACTTTTCTGCAGTAGTCTAGTCTATAGATTTATATATTTAACTTGACCTTATAGTGCAAAACGTTAAGTACGATACCTCATAACCCATGTCTTCTATTTTTTTTAAGTATACCAATTACCTGACGGCGCTGTCTTCAATTTATTTCGAGTATTTCTTAACAAACACCTTTCATTATTTGGTCGCGTTTGGGAGATAAACGGCTTGCGACAAACTTCTTGATAAACTTGAGATAAACTTCCGACAAACGAAAACCTGGGTTGGGCTGAATTTCTGTACGAAGCGTCTTTTCCTCCCAAAACTGAAAAAAACCCGCGGAGAATGTTCGGTGAAGGAGCACCGTTCACTTTCACCCTCCTGAAACGTTCGAATCGTTTTCCTGTAGTAACTTCGAAAATATGGACTTCAAATCAAAATGTTTGTGCCGAAAAAAACAATGCTCCCCGCAAGACTCACAGAAAGGGTTGTGTATATTAGCAACGTAGATGCGACACTTTTGCCAATATATGTCAAAATGACTATATTTCCCATATTGCCAGGAGCGGGGGGAGGGGCATCCGCTCGATTGCCTTCAAACTTCGAACATGATCTCAACAGACCATAGACGAGGTCAATTTTCGGCTTTTGCTAGGAATTTTTTCCAATATGTCGGCAATATTTGTTTTATAATTATTTTCTTATAAAGTTATACATTATTAGGAGTGTGCGGGTACCCGATGTTCGGGTCGGGTCGGGTACCCGACGGGTTACGTTTTTGCAATACCCGCCACTATCGGGTACCCGAATTTGGTAATCGGGTACTCTCAAATTTTTGGTACTCGTAAACGTCGAGTACTCTTAAGCTTCGAATATTCGTAAACGACTCGGAGATCCGTATCTATTATTTATATTTATTTTAATTTTTTATTTAGGTGTATGGAACAAATAATGTGAGAAAACGAAAACTCGAAGAAGGCGATAAAACGATTAAATGATAATACCGTAAAAAATATTTTTTCGTCTCACTTTTCTATCCTGTGTGCGGGTGTGCGTGTGCGTGTGTGCGTGTGTGTGTGCGTGTGTGTGTGCGTGTGTGAGTGCGTGTGCGCGCGCGCGCGCGCCCGCGTGTGTGTGCGTGTGTGTGCGTGCGTGCGTGCGTGCGTGCGTGCGTGCGTGGGTGTGTGTGTGTGTGTGTGTGTGTGTGTGTGTGTGTGTGTGTGTGTGTGTGTGTGTGTGTGTGTGTGTGTGTGTGTGTGTGTGTGTGTGTGTGTGTGTGTGTGTGTGTGTGTGTGTGTGTGTGTGTGTGTGTGTGTTCGTGCGCGCGTGTGTGTGTGTGTGTGTCAGGGTGGAGTGAAAAAAGGTCACTTTTGGCGGATCGTATCGTAATAGCACGGGAAAGTTGCGTTTTGGCATCACTAAAAAGTGTGCGAAAGGAAAAGATGTACAATAAATATCTTCTGTTCCGGTAAATTCTTAAAGTTTTGCATTTTTTAACGTGGGTTTTAAATGGAGAAAAAACCCAAAAAGACCAAGATACGACGCCTTGCGTTTATTCGAAGCGAGAAGAATGTAGCCTCCATTTGACATTTTAAAATTGAAAATATCTTGATTAGTTTCAGAAATATAAACGTTTGAATAACAAGTTTTACCTGGAAAAAAATTATATTAAGAAGAATGAATCGCCGAAATTACCAGTTAGCACTAGACAGAATTAATGAACATTCGACGAAGGATCTTCCTTTTATTCAGTTTTTCGACATTCAAATGTCTCGATATTTCCTGGAATGCGAGTGTCTTAAAAGAAGTTTGCCGGAAAAAAATTGTAAATATATACATAACAAAAATAATAAAATTATTAAATAAATTATTTGTATTTCTTATGAACTCCAACCTATTGGCGAAGGGTGGAGAACATAAAGCTGGAGTCTATTTCGTCCGTTCTGGTACGTTTCTGTGGCGGTATCTATACTATGAAACGAAATTTTGTTCCGGCAACGCGACTTATCGAGTACCCGATGTGAGACGAGTACTCGAAAAACTCGGGTACTCGATAAAGTTCGAGTATACCCGTCCGATCACATCGGATCATAGTCTAATTACCCGACCCGACCCGACCCAGCCAATTCTGCTACCCGCACACCCCTATAAATTATCCTTCCAAGTATCGAAACATTTAATGCTTATCAAATTCATTTTATAAATTAAGAAAAGACACTGTTCTTTGTTATTCCAGAAAATTATATATCCTCATCGTTACTTCATTTTGAATTCGACAGTGCAAAAAAAACGATAAAAGGAACAAGAAGGTACAAAAGTATGTAATAACAAAAATTTTATTTTTCGCTTCAACTACCAAAGTTTTGCGCTTTCGTTAAAAATCTCCGAGATGTCTTTTATAAAGCTCAACGTAAGCGTAATTTTGTATGCAAAACATTTTTTTTCGAAAATCAATTTTCGAAGATGTGACGGAAAAACAGTTTGGACTTTAAGGGGGTGATGGGTGAACGGCGTCGCGCAGTCAAAAATCCTTCTTAGGTTTTCATTCTTTAGATAAAGATAAGCTTCAAAATCCGGTCCGAACCGAGGCCTTATGACTTTTAGAAATGCACGCACAACGTACCGTCCGAGATAACGGATTCTGTAGTTTCCTGCATTATCGAGCAACGACGCTCACAGCTGGAACGAGATGACGCCACTGTCCAGATTCACGAGGTTTGCTATTTCTAAATTCTACTGTGGCACTTACCATGCGAGGGGCGGACGAGGTACCTCCTAAACTACCCATTCTTAACCCAATAACCGTGCAATCGTACAAATTGACAAAGGCCTACAAACATTATCGACTTATCTGAGCTTCTACATATTGCAGCACGTACCGCTAACGGCTGACTCGTCAATACAGCACAAGTCCGCGATAAATAATCAATTTGATAAATAATTGAAAATACTACGTGCACAAAAGAGCGACTGAGTATATAAAAAAAAATACCTATAGTTAGCGCATAGGTTGTAATACAATTTCGAACCGGCAAATGGTGCAAAAAGCGAACGCGAACGATAAATATGCGATTTTTATGTAACTGACCGACGGGGGCAAGTTGCGCAATGTGAATCAGAGAAGCAGCCAAAATCACGCCGAGTACTTATGGTTATCAGCCTTTTTTTAATCCACGATTATAACCTTATCGCGTTATCACATTGGAGGAAAAAAAACTTGGCCAAGATAAATAACACGTTATTTGGTTCACGTGTCGTGTCGATCGAAACGCATAAATAATGAATCAAACGGTCATTCGCGCTACTCATTCCGCAGCCATCGCCGTTGCAGGACGACGATCAAGCGTTTTCACTTGTTTAGTCCGCCGAATTCATTTATCTTTCAGCAACATGGTTGCAGTGAGTATATTATCTATCGGTTGGTCATATCCTCTCGTCTTTTCCTTACCGTTCATGACTTGGTGAAACGTTGGCGAAATCTTTTTATTTCTTCGCCGAATTCACAGGTTGGAGACCAACTCCCGGCAATCGATCTCTATGAGAATACACCGGCAACCAAGATTAATCTCGCCAGTGAAGCCGCCGGAAAAAAGATCGTAATCTTCGCCGTACCTGGCGCCTTCACTCCGGGATGCTCCAAGGTATTTATTTGACTATTGAAGCACAATATGCCAATTTAACACAAACTCTCTATTCTAAAGATAGGAATAATAGACAAAAAATATTTTCACGCCAAAAACTGTCACGTTTGTGGCCAAAAATATTCACTGTACCCAACAGATTTTGTAATGCAAATAATTGACGAACTGGGATAAAAAATAATTGGTTCAGAGGTTGTTGGAGATCTTGCTTCGCAAAATACCCTTTTTTTATTACTAATGGCAATATGATATTAATTTATAGTAAGATTATTTAGCGACAAACAAAAATTCTTGCCTGGTTGAATAAAATTATAGTTATCCTGTTGAGTCGAATCGTCACTATATGATAAGTGTGAGTGCGGCTACTTATTAGCGAATAAGACCAAAACTATAACCCACAAAATTTGCATATGTTCCCAACAATTTGGGACATTGAGGTTTTTTCAACTTTTTGTCTGACAATCTAATGTCTTTCAGACTCATCTGCCCGGCTACGTTCAGAAAGCTGACGAACTCAAATCGCAAGGGATATCGGAAATCTTTTGCATCAGTATAAATGATCCATTTGTGATGGCGGCATGGGGCAAGGATCAGAACGCTGATGAAAAGGTAAAAAATGATTGTGAGAATTACTTTATAGATTCAGTGCTTGGGTTTAATTTAAGGGGTTAGGCTACTGTGATGAAAATCAGGTTTATTTGAAAGAAAATATTTTGAAGGAATAAGTAAGATGATTGAATTTTTTTTTGGAGATTTGTTTCTATGTACATCAACGAAGTTGTCTACCAAATTGTATTTTTTAGAATATTAATAATTTAAAAAGTTATAAACAATCGCGTGGAGGACCTTCGAACGTGAGGGGCTCAACGCAATGCTTGGTTTTGAGCATCTGGTTGATCTGAAACCAAAAAAACGAGTTTTTTCTTACAATAGTGAAAAAAAATGTTGGTATTTTCCTTTTTCGATTTTTCGTTGGAAAAAGACCTTGTCGTTAATACGTAATGAAAAAAAAAATGTTACGAAAAAACTTTGGTCGACGCTAAACTACTATTACGTTGAATAAGTGTACCAAGTTTCATGCCAATTCGTTCATTACATCCCGAGAAACCATGTCTACCGTTTAAAAAAAAAAGTTTTGAGCAAAACGCGTTGAAAGTTTTACTAGCAGTTTTATCGTTGTAATCATAAGTTTACCTTCAACCTGTGATTCCCGTACCATATATGGCATCTTCCTCTTTAATTTAAGTTGCTTTAAGCGACGAACGACTGTTCACCATTTTCACAGTAGCCTAATCCCTTGAGGTATTTCTTTGGTGGAGGGCTGTATTTCGCAGGGGCTCAAGCCGAGCTCTTCTGAATCATGAGTAAATTACCATGGCGCTTGATAAAAATAAGTTACAATCAATTATTATACCCAACGATAAACTGGAATAAAAAAATCTGCATACATTTTGTAGATGGAAGCATTTTTGCATTTTCGCTAAGGAGTCGCGTATACAATCGGATTCTTCTGCTAGTCACATTTTTCTAAATTTTATCATTAATATTTACTTTCAACATTTGGGGACACCCTGTTTTTATTGTCGTTACGGAATCTTCGGAGTTATTGGTATGCGTAGATCAATTTATATAGGACATCTGGAGTTATTTGGTATATACATGATTAGATAGAAATGTAGTGAGCATGTCATCTCCGTAAAGTGCCGGATAAAATGTATTTTTTTGTCGAAAGTTCGGTAACGTGGCCCGCAATCATTCCAGTATACTAGGATGTATTTCTATTTTACTGTAGACAACAATGAGTTTAATACTCAGGTTTGTGAAAAGAATACCTTGAGAGTAAAAGAACACTGTAAACGCTATGCCGCCAGATAGTACGAAAACTTTAAAGCCCTTGGAC
Source organism: Ophion ellenae (assembly GCA_963210295.1). Classification (NCBI taxonomy): domain Eukaryota; kingdom Metazoa; phylum Arthropoda; class Insecta; order Hymenoptera; family Ichneumonidae; genus Ophion; species Ophion ellenae. The sequence continues at coordinate 2,359,049 of OY723394.1, forward strand.
AAATACCTCTCGATAACAACATAGAAATTATACTCTTGCGTTTATCACTAAAGTAAAATATATATTTTCAGCAATTTGCCACTTGTAAAAATATTAGCTTTTCGCGTTGGAGTCCGATAGATGTATTTGGGTTCACACCCGTAGACTTGTACATCCAATGTTGATTGCAAAAATATAGATGTAATTTCCATGAATAAATAATATTATATATATATCATAGATATTGACTAAACCGTGTGAAAAAATGCATTGAAAAATGTTTAGGTGCGAATGCTCGCTGACCCGACCGGAGAGTTTACAGATGCTCTCGAACTCGCGATAGATCTGCCGGTACTCGGTGGTAAACGGAGCAAACGGTACTCTATGGTTGTGGAGGATGGAGTCATTAAGGAGCTCAATGTGGAGCCCGATAATACGGGTTTGAGCTGTTCTCTGGCTGATCACATCAAAGTTTGAGAAGAGAATACATGCCGGTAACATCTCTCTTGCACGCGTTTTCTGCCACATCGTGAGATTCTTCTCTGCTGCATATAGAGCTAGTATCGATATAGAAATCAATAAAGTTCAACTAATATTCTTTTCGTAAAATTTTCAAACTTTCCGACGAAAGAATAAGTAGTTGGAAAAAACGCATTGCCGCACGAAAATTTGTGCGTTTAGGCTTAAACAACAATGAGAGGTAACCAAAAACTGTATTTCATATTCTGCATCACAATTGTATCACGATAAATGAAAATAAATAGAATTTGTGCTTGCACGTGAAAATATTTATATGAACATTTTCCAACATCGGTGCTGCGTTCCACGTGCCCGATATCTGGACGTTGAAATATCTGCTGCCGCTATATTTTTCTCCGTGTCATTGAATCTGCGATTACTATACTATAATGATAGAATCGCAAGGTCATGTCATTGTGAATTAAGGAGTAAAAAAAGTACAGAAGCCTATGTCTCGTTGTATTTCGCTTTAATTAATAAAAATAATGTATTTCAATTGGTTTTTTTTTACGGTTGATCGAACGATAATCACGAACTGAGCCGCCAATATAAGACAGTAAAAAAAGAGAAATCTTTTGGTTCATCAAGGGGTAAAGATTTTTACACAAATATGAAAGTTTTTATCTCCAAAGAGGTTACTCTATTTTGAAACATAATAACTTAAGAAACAAGAATATGGCGTATCTTTTATTTTCTATCTTTGGGCCATTGCAATTTAATATGAATGGATTCTTGAACCTGACCTTGAACCTGACTCGAGATCGTAGTTGAAAACAATCGAACCGGTTTAAAATATTTACGAACTATATAATAACATAAATTGACAAAACAATGAAACGTGTACCTGTTCTTAGATATATCTATGGATACTTCGAGAACGAAGATGTGACTCGTTCGTTGACCACGGAAAATGCAGACTATTATCATTATACTGTCCATTATGTGTCCATGCTCGGTTTGCGCGTAACGTGAAAACAAATTTTCATAAAAGTCGATGCGCCATGTAAATTTTGTGTTTTTCTACGAAAAGAAAAAACACGTACGGTAGTAACCTCGAGGTTGGTATGTGCAGCTGTGGTGTGCAGATCTCCCCAGTGAAGCAGCGTTGACCATGGCATGCAAATATTCGCCCATCAATATGATGACGACTCAGCAGCACACCCGCTACCGAACAGGTGCCTATTGAATTTACGACGATAGAACTGAAACTGATAAATTATAGCCGCTCACATGGGCACAGGTTTTCCACAGTTTCCATGTGCCCTCTTGCAAATGCAATACAGTAGTGTATTAGGAAAAAGCGCTTACGGGCAATAATCTTGCGGATCTCTGAGAAACAATACACGGTATAGTGACAAGTAGTGGTTCCATCGAACATTAGAAGCTTAAAAAAGACCAAACATAGTATATATTTTAATGTTTACACGATCCCTGTACCGCAGCTGCATATCAAAGACCAGTGCGCTTTACATCTTGGAGTGCGACATTGTGCACACGCGAATTGAGTTTTCTTATCCATATTTCGGGGACAAAATCTGCATCGAGCTCTTTTTGACAGCTTAACGCTTTCTGTACGTTCCACTTGCACGTTATCAACAGTACTGTCAATTTCCAACACTGTCTCAATGATGCTTCGAACGGACGTCCGTAGAGTTTGACACGACAAGCGCAATTGCAGAAGCGGCTTTACAAGTTCTATGGCCAATTCTTCCAAGAAAACCGCACGACACATTTCTTCGTTTTGGGAATTGAGCGAGTATAAGATATAACTGTTTATACCCGACTGATCTAGCATGCCGCAAAAAAATCGAAATGTCCAGCGACGCGAATCTCGTACCGCACTATATTCGTGGCACATTTCGTCAAATGTGTCGGTTCCTCCTTTCGTGGAATTGTAGAAACAAATGATTTCAGGCTTTCCGGTGTCGATGTCATATTTTCCACTTTTATGCAGTGTCGACAAAAGCAAGAGTACCTCATCTTTTTCGGGAGAAAACGAAAGGAGAATTTGATTGTCATTGCTATAAGCGAACCGTGCAGAACCCACCGTCGGGCTCTTTTCAAAATCTTCCGGAATTTCCGCCGAGTTTTTGTCAATGGTCCCGACCATCGTCAAGGAATACGAGGTTTTCAACTGCTGAGCTATTTCAACACCGGTAAACCGATCGTCGCACGTTAAATTTCGTCCACTGCCATGAATTGGCTCTGAAAGAGTGCGAACGTAATAACTCGGAACTGATTCGGATGCGTCTCTAGTTGATAGAGGACCCACATACGGCAATGCGTTTACCATATAAGAGGTTTTGGCATCATTCATCATGACTATCTTCATTCCGTATTCATCGGCCTTTGCACACGTGTAAGTGCGAAAAGAACAACGTCCTCGAAAGCCGAGCAACTGCTCGCCGATCGTACAGTACTGATGAGGCGTATAATACTTTTTACAGTTCGCTACGAATATTTCCCAGATCTCGCGAATCGGTGCGAGTTTGTCTACCTGCCTACGTTTCACACGTGTCACTTTGTCGTCAAATCTTATGGTGCGTAGTAAAAACGCGAATCTTTCACGGAACATTGTTGCACGATAAACCGGCGAGGATCGACCACCCCACAGTCTGTATGTGCTATTGTTACCGTCTCTGTGTACACCGGCAAAATATAAAAGTCCGATAAACGCTTTTAATTCAGTCAAATCAACATCGTGAGTGTACGATTGTTCTTCGATATTCTCACGATTCAAGGCTATTTGAACATTCGTATGCCTTACTATTGTATTCAGTGCATGGTCGGGCATCAGTAACGACCATGCGTCGATAGGACTGGCGACCCTGTCGGCGGCATCCCTTGCTCCGGGTAGGTGAACTACCTCATCGTCTATCGATTGCCGTTCCCGCGTTTTGGATCCTTCGCTCACCCACCTGTAACCGTTTTTCCCATAAAGCGTTTGTGCCGAAGAAACAAGTATTGGCGTGCTTGTTGTGCGTCTCTTGGATGGTAACGGCTCCTCTAGTTCAAAATCATTGTCGCTCAATGCTTCCTCTTTGATCATGAACTCGTGAAAGTTGCTCGGGTCTCTTTCCGACTGACGGTTGGAAACTGATTGTAAAGAATCGTCTTCGGAGTCGCTAGACGTATCGAGCATCTCGTCCTCTTGCGGTCCTGCTCGAAGCATCGCTTGTATCTCCGAGCAGCTGCGCGTTGCAGCGCGCACCTCCATGTTTAAACTGCAATAAATGTTAAACATTTACTCGAGTGTGTACTTTCATCTCCTCGGTTGATCATTGGCTCGAGGGCATATACAAGATCAACATAACCTCACGAATGTTCGAACCCAGTTTCCACATAGATGGTCAAGTTTTTTAGGAAAAACAAAGGCTCTGTAAAATTCACTAACGCGGCGCTTGAATATCTTATTTTATCCTAAATATTATTAATCTTTGAAAAATCACGGTTCCACATTTTTAGCTATCTCTCTCGCACTCATATGTCACGTGGTACAGCTTCTACTTCGCCTAAGAAAAGACCGAATGCAAAATTATGAATACATCCTTGGGAAAGCAGTGACTTGCCCGTTTTGTCCGGAGCACTTTAAACTAGTTCGATTTTTGGAGTATAATAGTTAGATAGAATAACCTGAGTTTAAAGGCCACTTCAGGTCGAAGGGAACGGCAGTTGGGCGCGCTCGCCGCGAGCTCGAGTTCGCTTGCCGGCCAATAGCAATGAAGAAAAACGAAAAATGTGTCAACTGTTATTACCGTGGTTCCAAATTGTCAATTTGACAATGAAGATCAGGGCTCAATAGAGAGATCTCCTATGGCCGGCTTTTGCGTGCTGCATCGGACCAATGCTGTTTCCGTAGCGAAAGGTTGGAGATGTGAAATTGTGAAACTCCACCCACCCGCGGCACGGCAGACGCACTGCGACGTATCGACATGGCGGGCGAACGTTAAGTTTACCCCGTTTACCCTCTTGTCGTTATTCGTGACTTCATTCAATTCTGACCGAGTACATTGATAACATTGTACGGGAGCTAAGAGTTGTAAAAGTTTTACAACTCGCAAATTATTCTTCATATTTTTGTGAACCTACTGCATTGGAAAAATGCTACACAAGGAAGAGGTCCGATGTTTTGCGTTTTTCGGAGAACCTCATTTGACCGGTGAGTTACCCCTGTATATGCGTTACCGCCTTATTTCCATTCAAATCGTGTCATATTGTTCAATAAAGCTAGTTTCCCAATTATTACAAAGCACTTTTTGCGTGACAATTGACGTACAGCAATATTCCCATGCGTTTCTTAAAAAACGAGGGCCTTCGTTTTGTCGCTTGTTCTTTAGTTGCATTGCTACCAACATCAACCGTTACATAGATGACCACATACAAAATGAAGATCGAGAATGTCAGTTGTCACGTGAAAAGAGCTTTGTGATAAACGGAAAGCTATATTGAAATAATATAATACAATTCGAATGGAAATACGGTTCGACATATACATAGGTGTAATTCAGCTGTTAAAGAATGTTTTCCGGACACCGCAAAATGCTCCCTTTTAGGTTTGTTTTCACTGGAATTAGGTTCATAAAAATATGAAGAATAGTTTTTGTGTTAAACAAAATATGTAACTTTCAGTCACCATACATTTCTATCAATACACCCGGTCGGTATTGAATAAATTCCATTTTTGATTATTCGCTTTGACCATTATTCTCCAATTGGTTTCACATAAATAGCTCGACTGGAAATATGCGAAGAAGCAAAAATCAGCCTGATGGTGCACAACTTTGGCAGTCATTTTCAACTGTTCATATCGCTTTTTCGCTGATAAAAAAAACGTGTCATTCAAGTTTCGATTAAGACACATGCCAAAACGATCAAAATTAGAGCGGGACACCGAAGGAAATAGTATCATATATAGAGGTGGTCCCCTGCTGAAAGGAGTTTTTTTTCTTCACAAGGATACCAACATACGTATCTCCTACTCCTTTGGCTCTTTCAAATGCAAATAGTTTCGTTCTAGGATGTTGACGCGGTTCTGTTGACTCCAATGACGGTTAATGAACCTCAACAAAATGCATACGAGGTATAGATTTATTCTGCAGGCACAATTTTTTTATAAAATATATAATTAAAGGGCAAAGTAATGCTATGTTATATTTTTATTACGTAAATAAGAAGAACTTTTGTGTTACTACCAACTTGAAAAAGTTAGATTATCGAGTATTATCATGAAAAAAACTGGCAAGGAACATCACCTAAGTATCCGCCTCCGATTTTGTTCAAATTCATATATGTGATAATGCATTGAAAACTATTAGACACGTATTTTTCTTTATCTGTGGAAAAACGTTTGTGAGCGGGAAAACGACCCCTCAAAGAAAGGCGTGTCACTCCTCAATTTTTTTGTTTTGTTTATTATTCTATAGTGGATTTTTCATCGCTTTACATGAGAAGAATTTTGTTTCTGGTCTCATTCAAATTGGTGGACTGCTTGTGGTCGAAACTGCAAAACCACCCCTCGACGCGTCTTTCTTTGAGGAGTGGTTCCGCCCACCTTTAGACCGTTTTTCCGCAGTTAAAAGTAAATTAGGTGTCCAGTAGTTTTGAATGCTTAATTCAAAATCCGGTCCGCGGAAATCATGAACACAGATACAAAATTGACGGATGGCGGCCTCAAAGGGGGGAGGACGTTCCAGGCGAACCAGGGGTTCGCCGTTAAAAAAGGTTGAGAAAGGCTACATTATCACATATATGAGTTTTTAAAAAATCGACGGCGTAGACTTAAGGGGGACCTCCTCTAGACAACAGGTTTTTCAATTATTTTTTACAAAAAATTGAGTGCATTTATTGCAATGAATAAAATTACATAATAATATTTAAGTTCAAATGGATACAATTTTTTTTTCACCAGCGAATAAAATCAAATGGCGGCGCTAGAGGTGCGCGAACTTGGCTCTTGGAGTTTGCGCCGTGGACCGCCCAGGTCCTTGTAGATAACTAAAATCAACGAAGCAACTGCTTCGCTTTGCAAGAACCTAAATTTAGAAACAAAAAAAAATTGAAAATTTGAGGGAAAAAAGACCAAAAAACCATTTCAAAAATAAACAGATCGTTTAAAACAATATGCATTATAATAATTTACACGAATTTTAGGTTTGTGCAAAGGCTGATAAGTTAAATTTCGAAATTTCAATATTTCAAGTTCATTGGTTCATTACTTTTGAGTTACATTCCACGGTAGGGAAAAAAATACGTTTCGAGAAAAACTCGATCGAAGTTTTTGTTCTTGAAAAGTAGAGTTTAGAGTGATTTGATTACCCAAGCTTAATCTGCGATGCCAGGGCTATAAAGCAAGCCTTCTTCTAGGAAATCACTAATCTAGGCTGCTTTTTTTTCTTTTTGTGTGAACTGTTTGTGTGAAAACGAAAAACGATGGTTACACAGGCCGAATTTTTCTTTACAATAGTCGGAAGTGCCCCCTATTAATCAAAAAGTAAGCTACCCTGGTACAATTTTTTTTCCGAATTTCTCATATTTTCTCCGTTTTCCCCCAATTCGGAGAAAATCGGGGAAAAAAATTAGAAATATTAATCTTAAAATATGCCGATTTTCCCCAATATTCCTCTTTTCTGCGCATTATACCGATTTTCTCTTTTCATTTACGAGAATTTCCCATTATTTCCTAGTCTTCTCAAATGGCTTGGAAGAATTTCGGAGAAGTGATAAAAACTCAGAAAATGAGTTTGTCGGGAAAAATGTCCATTTTTCCTTACTTTCGATCAAATTGCGAATACCTTGACAATACCTTGACTTTTTAGAAGGGTGGTGACCCAAAAAGTATTTGGAAGTTTAAAGTATAGTAGGAAATTCAAAAATGCAGAAAATATTAGAAATTCCACATAGATTTTACCGACATTAATGAAAACATTGCCTTGGGAGACTTTCGGTGAAATGGGGAAAATTTGGGAAACGAGTTTTTCCAAAAATTCTCATGTTTGCTTTCCGAATTTGTCATATTTTCTCCGTTTTCTCCCAATTTGGAGAAAATTGAGGGAAAAAATGACAAATATTAATCTTAAAATATGCCAATTCTCTCCAATATTCCTCTTTTTTCGCATTATTCCGGTTTTCTTATTTTATTCACGTCGTGAGAGTTCAAATCATTACATTTTTTATATATATTTTTTTATCATTCAATCGTGATTTTTACTACTTGTTCTTCTTTTTATTTTTTTATTTGATTTCTTATGCACAATAAACAGGTCACTATTTTTGTTCTTTTTTTCAAAATGTAAAATCAAATATTCAGGAAAAAATGCAGTAATCTTTGCACGTAGATAGGAAGCATGCACGGTACGATAATCCGAAAGATAATACTTGTGCAAAGCAAAGTATATTCTTTGGTTTGCACAAGTATTATTGCACTGATTTATATTTATGTAGGAAAAATTATGAAGACTAATGGTTAAAAAGGATTTCCGAATTTTCAAAAAACAAAATAAAAGAAATTCGGAAAAAAATAGGGAAAGTTCAGAGAAAAGCGGAGAAATCTGGGAAATTTCGGAGTAATGTGGAAATATTTTTTTTCGGATTTCTCCGAAAAGTCTCAATTCACTGAAAAAATCGGAGAAAATCGGAAAAGTTTTGGGCGAAAATAGAAGTTTTCAAGAAAAATGCGGGGAAAAAGGGAAAATTTAGAGAAATTCGGAGAAATTTGGGAAATTTTGGAGTAATGTGGAAATATTTTTTCTCCGGATTTCTCCGAAAAGTCTCAATTCACTGAAAAAATCGGAAAAATTTTGGGATAAAATGGGAGTTTTTTCGAAAAATGCGGGAAAAAATTCCTACCAGGGTAGCAGACTCGTTTGGCCAAGAAATAAAAAGGTAAAGGCCGCAAACGGCGCCCGGTCGTTTACCTACTCTTGGTACTTTTGGAGGGCATCACTTCGGTGATTTTCGAGGGACCCATAGGACTTTCTGTTGGGCTCCAAACTTTGGAAATATATTCTTCGGATACTTAAAGAATTTTTAAAGCAGTAAAACAAATTGATATCTGGAGGAGGTTACCCTCTTAAGTGATATTCCTTGTGGCTCAGCCTATGTTTTATACTGAAAATGAAATTTTTAGTCATTTTAACTATGCCTATTTATATTTATGTCAAGAGATTATTTATTACTACTATTAAATAATATTAAGTGTTGTCGAAATACGGTAACTGCGCGGACATTGAGGTTGGCAGCAATGCTCTTCATTCCTCAGCCAAGATTCGTAATCAAACCTTGATGGTTCAATATTGGGTATATATTGTGTACCATGGGCAAGATGTTTTTTTTCTGTAAATGTTTACAAAGGTTAAGTTTGCGTTAATCCGTTATTAGAAACGGTTTATCTTGGTGCTAAATAGCCACAAAAGTTACATTATCCGTACCGTGAACGTCTTGCTCATCTAACCGCACGTAAAATTATATAAAAATTTGCGAATACTCAGTATAGTCTAGACAATAACATATATTTTTTTTAAGTTCAATCTTGGTTTGTGGCTAACGCTCCAACCTCGTAAAATATAAAAAATAGTTTTGATTTTATGACAAATTTTCAGCATCCAACCCCTATACATTTCTAACCATTTACCTCGTCAGAATAAAAAAGCGTTCGTTTTTCATTGTATCCAACTTAGAGAGCAAATTTCACCCCTAAGGCCGTATTTTCACCGGCGTGAAAAAATACGCGTCATTGAGATTTCAATGAAGAATAACATCATATAGTCAGCGAAATCGGAGAAAGTCACCAGAAACGATTTCTCGCGAAGAGAACGTGCGGCTCTTTCTAGGACTTTGCATTTGCGTATATACGCAGAAAATTGCCCAATTGTATATCATTGTATTGACGAGAACTCCAAATGTATCCCATCTATTCCACCAACTAAATCCGTTGTTACGTATAAAGGCCGTAAAATGCTGAAGACAATAAAGACGCTGATGAAAGCACGGTTGAGAACGCGGCTTTGTGTCGGTTTCCGTCTGCGTTACGTTTGCTGACTGTTTTATCGACACATTTGAGTCGCATGAAAGTGCCAAGAATAGTTCGTCCACCACCGTTGCTCCAATCGAAGTGCCAGCATTGGTTTCGGCGTTCTCTCTCATCAGTACTCATCGCCTCTAGTGTAGGGCTAAAAAGAAAAAAAAAAAATAAATAACAAATGCAGAAGCGGCGGGTGCGCGAGCCTGCGCGAACCGTGACAAGTGGCGCACATATCGAAAAACGGCGAGACTTTCTGGGAGGGAAAACAGAAAACAGCCGTTGAAAGGTCGCAACGCATTTAGCGTTACTTCGTCTTGTTGTTTGCCGCGCTTATTTTACTGCGAGTTATTTTGATCTTTGTAAACCTAAGTGCACTCACTTTAGTTCGAGGATTCTCATATAATTATCGAGGTACGTCCTACAATATGAGTGAAACATCATAATTAGCTTTTATTACGTGATACTGAATTTTGGTTAGAGACCCTTATGCGTGGTCCATACACCTCTACAACATCATAGTCTCATATTCTAATCGTATGTCATTCTGACAAGATTTTTAATTCCTTTTCAAGGCACGATCGCGAAATGTGCTATCACAAAACCTTTAATTCAGCTAGTAGATGCTAATATTCGGTACTGGAACAATGAAGCAGCGTTGCATGCATGCAGCTATCAATTCCTGTCTTTCCTGTGGTTTTTCTTTTTATTATCGTACTGGGTAGTATAACACTACCCAAATTTGTTGCCGATCAATATTATGCCTTTGCTCCGAAGAAAATTACATTAACGGGATACATTTAGGCGAATTCATGAGTCAAGGATCACTAGTTGTAACTCCAAGAGACTTGAATTTTTATTTATGTCATTAAATTATCACTAATATATTTCTTAGCAATGGTTTTCTGTGTGCTCGTAATCTTCTAAGAGACAAGCCATACTAAACGTCTTATTTGTTTTGACGATTCGTACAAGAAAAAAAATTGCAGACAAGTTGAACAGTTGCCAATTTAGGTCTTCGAATCTATATTTTTTCTGTACATTCTACAATGCAAAACCTGGCAATAAGTTTCGTACACAACTTGAAGCAAAAACGACTCAATTCATAAGAAATTCGTACCAGCTGTATCCAACCATATAAAACAAAACAATTACCTTTTTTATTGGCTCAGTACCGAAAAGAGGATTAAAAAATGAGCTGGCCGTTACTTATGTTCAGATCACTGCGCACCAAAATTCCTACGGGATGCTGTCCGGAGACAGCGGTCAGGGAGAATCAATATGCACACCGCGGTCGGTTTCCAAGCGACTGTTCGGCGTGGGTAGCAGTTCCAGCAAGAGGAATCTGTTCGGCGCGACCAAGCGCCTAGCGAACAAAGACGCCGAAATGTCCGAGGATTCTGATTTAGGGCCGATGTCGCCGCTCGGATTGAGCGATGGCAACGATAGTGAAAGTTCGGTCGATTGTTCTTTCGAGTTTTCACTGACGACACCGGAAAAATCGCCGAGAAACGATTCCCTGCAAAGATGGGATCGTCTGTGGCCAAGTATCTCAAGAGCTACGTCTGAAAATAGTTCCAGGGCCTTTGACGCATTGAAAACATCAACGGGAGAGGCTCGTTCATCTCCGAATAAGAAAATCCTCCAGAATCCTCCAAAATCCTTGTCCCCAACCCTGACGCAGAATATTCAAGAGAAAAAAAGCTCTTGGGTGATCGGTACTCCCGAACGCGAGATGGCGATACTCTTCGACGAAGCGATAGTCCCAGAGACTCCACAAAAACATGACAACTACAACGAGGAAGAATGCGTTAAAGAGACACCGGAAAAGCTGGACGAAAGAGGCGAGCGTAGGCTGGTGACCCCATTGAGCTGCGTTTCTAACAAAATTGTGATACCTCGTCTGCATCGCCGAAAATCTTTGTGTCTCTTTGAAAACGAGGAAACACTGTTACCCGATGGCAGAGACACGACTCTGAAGAGACGAGCGAACGATCACCTTCAATCGATGGATCGTGCAAAAATCGCGAAAATCGGTGACAATCACACGTCAATCCCGAGAGCCAGAGCCTCGCTATTTCCGGAGAGAAAAAAAGACGCCACAAGCCCGCCACAAATAACAACCGATTTTACACTCAGTACAAAAACTTTCTACAAGAGCTCACTCGAGAAGAGAAGATTTACGGTCGGTCACGTCGAGCAGGCTACCGTTGAGAGACCAAAAAAACGTCCAAGTCTGCCATCTTCCATGAGCAATCATACTTATCACCGAAGAGCGACGAAAAGATCATCGATCAGAGGGGGTGAGATGAATGCCGGTGTAAGACACGGTATAAAGAGACCGAAACAAAAGCGCCACGTGTCCCGGATTGAGGCATTCAAGACGGAAAAGCGAAAGATCGATCGTGTGAAGGACGAAAACAGGCAGAATGAAACAATAGACAAGGATCATTCGTCAGATTCTAAGATGTGCAGCGATTCGACACCGCGTCCTTGTCCGCTTTCACCGATAATGGATCCCAACAAGAGGTTCTTCAAAACCAATAGAACCCTCAAATCCAACCGCGTTGCGACCGTGACCGTCAATGACAAGATCAAATTGAAAGTATCCGATGGAAAAATAGCTCTGAATGAGAAACATTCGCAGTTGGCACGGAATTCTCATAAGAAAGCGAGATTGGACGAGATGTCCTTCGATGCGACGGATCTGACAGTCGACGAGCCAACGCTCGATAGCTCGATGGAAAAAAGAAATGTCGATGGTATACTCAAAGTTCTCGAGGATGATTGGGCCAACGATGACTACGACACAATGGAGACGCTTACAAATGCATCTCCGACCAGAATCACCCAAACAGTGATTACCAATCCCGACAATGTTATGATGTCGCCTGCGAGCGTTCTCAGCAACATGACTCTGTCGATGAATATCAAAGATTCGGCGGCCGCTACAAATACGTCGGAAAATACCAATTCGACGGTAAAGATGTATCCTCTCTTCGAGAAGGGATATTCCTCGAACATCGCGAACGAGTGAGTTCTACAGCAATCTTCGATTTCGATAACTTCGGCAGATGTGATAGCAAATGGAGGGTTGGATTTAGATTGAAAACTTTCATAATAGCTCAATCATTAGTATTACGTACAACCGCATATATTTTTAATATATTTCCCTTATTGGATCTGTTTCACGGACGGTTGTGAGTCGAAGAGAATTACGAATTCAAGCATTTATTTTTCCACAATGGCAATTTTCTTTTTTCCTGCTCTCATTTTAATAGAATCCAAAAATTACTATTTTTGTGAATTTCAGAAGTATCATTGAGAGTAAGAAAAGGTGCGACCGTGGTGTCAAGAGATCTTGGCAAACGTCAGTCAAGGGAGGTGGAGCGGAGGATCAATATCAGATCGATGCTGGTCAGAAGAGATTCGGGGCCACGACGTGCAGCGAGTGTGGAATTGTTTATCAACTTGGCGATCCGGAAGACGAAAATGCTCATCTCAATTATCACAACAACGTTAAAACTTTGAAATTCAACGTAAGTACTTGTCTCGCGAAAAAGATCATTAATTGCGGTTCTTCGGTAGATTATCATCGCCTCGTCATAGCTTTGCTTTGACAACATTCCGTTTTAATATCCTGATTGAAATATTACGGCAATGTTCCAAAATACCGAAAAAAATGCAAGGCAAACTACCGAAGAAGGGTTAGCATTGAAATTTGCGAAAACTATCGGTAACGAGATCACATTTTATTTAAATATCGCATTTTTGAAATCCTACGATAAGGGGCCGTACATAAATTATGTGCTACTGTGCAAAAACTTGCACAGTAGCTTTCCCACATCCCCCAAGCAAAATTTGAAGGACATTTTTTCAAAAATAATTCTTGAAAGTGCATGTATTGAACAATATGTTGGCAACATTTTTATTCACAAGTCCGAAAATTGATGGAGTTATAGTCACTTTAGTGAGAACAGGTAGCGCGACCGGTTAGTGCCTTCAGTCCCTATAGATGTGGCATCATTTACAATAGATAAAGTACAGGCTCTTATTATTTTCTGAACTATCATGAAGATGAAGAACCGCCATATTACCCGCAACTGGATACTTCAACAGATACAGACACAGATAACCTTTCCTAATGATATCGATGGGACAATTAAGAGACATTTTTTTCGTTGTCAAATCTAGGCATGTATCTTGCTTAATTTTCAAGATTTTGTCATAATAAATTGGTATAAAACGAGATGAATATATACTTCATAAAATGGGTATAAACCCAATTCTTTCATAATTAGTCATGTCTATGAAAAAAATTGCAATTATTGACGACAAAGCACCCGTTACGTAACGGAATGGGGGGGGGGTAAAAATGGGGAAATTTTGCGTTACGTAATTTGGGTACACCCCCTAATCAAGAAAAGTTGATATCCCTCGTGTATCGTACAGAATATATAAGTATTCAATTTTGATTAAATCATTGAAAGGAGTTCGATTTTATTTTACAAATGAATATTATAACTCTTTGAAATTTAAGATATCAGAGTACGTCGCCTACGATACATTTGCATTATGCAAATTTGATTTAGAAGAAAAAAATCGTACAACCTATATATTACCACAATCCTATCGTACTATTTTCCTTGCACGCAAAGTGTCTTCTGTGATAAAGTCACCATGCAAAAAGTAGCATGCTCATCGAAGTAACTTTGTGAGCTCAATAAACTCATGACGTTGAAGTTTGTATCGTTGGAATGCAACTATTTTTTCCTTACCCCTTCATTTTTATTATTATTCGAAACCTTTTTTTTGCTAATTGAGGCCGTAAAACTGTAATAAGAATGTGTAAAAACATTCGAATCATTTACATAACCTAAAACAGTCAAAAAGAAATGTTATTAATGAAAAAGAATGAACTTTCGTTGCGTTTCAACGATGCAAGCATCAAAATCATATAAACTGTTGAGGAACACTGTAAACATTTTTAAATTGCACGATTACTGTTTCTCTGTTTAATGATAAATATCTAATATTTAAGGGATGGAAGCAAGAGCACGTCATATCGCTGGATCCATTTACAAACAGTCGGATTATAAGGATCGAACCAGGTGATCCCAAACAATGCTGGAAAAAAGTCGAACAAGTTCTCACTGTAGTTGACAAGGATCTTGGATTGGCGGAGATGGAACTGTCGAGTTATCTCGATAAGAAAGTCAGTACCTTTTTGTACCTTTCATTAAGGGGTTATGCTACTGCGATGACGCGAAAATCAGGGTTATTTGAAGAAATTAATTTTGAAGGAATAAGTAAGATGATTGAAAAATCGTTTAGACATTTGTTTGTCCGTACATTAACAAAGTTGCGTACCAAATTTCATTAAAAACTATTAATAATTAAACAAGTTATGAACAACCTCGTGACGGACCATTGAACGTGAGGGGCTTAACGATGTACTCTATTTTGCCAACCGGGTTGATCTGAAACACACAAAATTATTTAAATTAAACAAAAATTGAACCACGTTTTTAAAACGGACTAAAACGTATAAAGCAATTTCCCCTAGCCCCATACAGATTCACAGTCCGACCTCCGAATAACCAATCAAAAGCCCCCAAGGGGAAGAGATTTTCTTCTATATCGCATACCCCCACCAGGCGCGCGCTCCGCGCTCACCACCTCTGTCTGTCTCTTTCACTCTTTTCCGCATGCGATCCTCTCAACAAGAAACTCGCTCGAACGAGTTGCAACTTAGTATTCACACCGCCCATGCAAAAACGTTTTCGACTCCGCGTGGACATTTATTTAACGAATTTTTGTTTCACGTTAATATAGATACTACTGAATATTATTGTGTACTACTGTATCTGAATTACTATTAACTGTCATAAAATGACCGAAACTGTAAAGAAGCGTAAGAGATCAGACTGTAGCATACAAGTCGAAGAAAATATTACAGAATCTGCACCACAAGGTGATAATTTTGACAAAGAGCTTTATGTCCATATTGTTTTATCCCATTTATATAAAGGCAGAAGTCAATATCTCTGAAGATTCATCTTCAATGGCAGAGTTCGCCTCTCTAGAAAATATTCCACCGTCAGTTGATTGCGTTACGGATCAAAATAATACGCAACAAGACGAAAACGCTTTTCTTTACGTCTCGGAAACTTTTGCTGTTTAATATGAAAATCTTTAAACGCCCTTATCTTTGTTTTTATTTTATATGAAATCTTGTCAACACATATATGTTGACAAGACTTTTAATGAATACAAAAAATTTCTAATAAATTTGTAGATTTTTTGTTACATTCACACACGCACACACACACATACTCACGCACGCATGCACACATCAATTTACACTACACGTTCACTCTATTTTGCCCGAATAATCTCTCCCAGGCTGGTTTCTTAACCAGAGGTTGCGCGCACAAAATTCTCGAGCTCGGAGTTCGAGTCGGAGTGGGGGAAGCGCTCGAGTGAGAAACTGGGGAAAGTTTCTTATTGCCGGGTTTCTTATTCGTAGGTCAGACTGTACAACCCATACAGATTGTTCTGAAAATTTGTGATTGTGAATTTTTAATAGCTATGAAAATACTTGTAAGTTTTAAAACGAAAAACGTGGGGCGCATGCAACAGATCACTGATGCATGAATAGTTCACCTAAGTCACTAATAATTTTATCGCACTGCAAATGATATAAACTGTTGTGTGAGTTTTCTTAACGACTTCTACTCCCTACACTCCACCTGTTGCATGGTTTTCGTTCTAAATCTTACCAGTATTTTCATAGCTATTAAAAATTCACAATCACAAGTTTTCAAAACAATCTGTATGGGGTTAGGAATCTGAATTGGGTTATGAACCTGTATGGGGCTAGGAGAAATTATTTTATACTTTTTTGACCGTTCGATTTTTTTTTAAAATTTAAATCATTCTATTTTCTGCTTTTTAGTCGTGTATGTGTGTGTGCGTGTGTGTGTGAAAGTTGGCTTCTCCTTCTCTAGACGTCGCTTGCGTTGGGGGCTGTCTCCTTGACCATCGTACAAATTGTCACTAATGCACTATTCACCGTTAATATTATTATTATTTTTTCTTTCACCAAACTATTTTTTTTTACCATTTTCTCTCTCTCCCTCTGTGGCAGACTTGCTCGTCTGTTTATTTGTCTGTCATCCAGATCTGAGCTATGTTCAAAGTTTCAAGTCTCTAGCTCATCCGGAAGATAATTAAAAATCGACTGCAAAATTTGCACCGAACAGACAAACAAACGGTAGCCCCAGTTGCTCTTGTTTGAGCATGACGAAGTGCGTCACTACCAAGGCGAGAGATATGTTCATCAGCTGTCGATGTTAAAAAACAAAGAAAACATCGATTGCAAAATTTGTACTGAACAGCCAAACAAACAACGAAAAAAGCGATATGAAAACGTAGTAATAATAAAAAGACGTTTTTTTCTCTCTTAAAATAGATACTAATGGCTAAGGCTTTTTTTGTTATCATGTTGCAATCATTAAAAAAACGATTTTTTTTCTACGTTTCGATAAAAAATGACATTGTTATTGTTAATAACTAATGATACAAATTTTTAAGGAAAAAAAAATGTCGGTCAACACTAAACTATTATTATACTGACTAAATGTACCAAATTTCAAGTCAATCCGTTTATTAGATGTCGAGAAATTGTGTACACCGTTTTGAAAAACAGTTTCGAGAAAAACGCGTTTCAAGTTTTACCAGCAGGTCTATCATTTTAATCATAAGTTTACCTGCAATCTGCGATTCCTGCACCATGTGTTGGACCTTCCTCTTAAATTTGAATTGCCTGAATCGACGAACGGGTATTCTTCATTTTCACAGTAACCTAGCCCCTTAAAGGAGCTCAAAGACACGTGTCACACATCTGGTCGGTAAAAATCGCACGGCCCAGTTTTCTCCCAGACCTGTCACAATTCGGGCAAACGAAGAGATATACGCTATTTATCCTTTAACCGAACAGCAGGTGCGTCTTTTCGTTTTCCCGACCTAGTAGTCTGTTTGGAGAACACTGAAAATCTGCAATACACCTACCTCTCTCGCACTCGTGCCCGCCTGGTCCATGTGCGCCTAGCTCTTAAAGCAATATAAAACCCCTCCCGGTGGTAGGAATCCGCTTGCGCATCTCTTCCTTAAACAAGTGATATTTCGGGAAGTAAAAATGATCACTTCGTTTTCCTTTTAATGGAGTGCAAAACGAGACTTGTCTTTTTTTTTTTTTTCAAAACTCAATTTGTCTCGGAGAAGATGCAGAAACGGTTTGCCAGCTATCTTTGTTGCATCTCAGGTGGTATATCACCCGCTTTGCTTTAATCAAATTGTAATATAAACGACATTAACGGATTTTTATTCGCAGATTTATTTTTACGTGAGAGACAAGACTATTCTCGGAGTATTGGTTGCGGAAAGCATAAAGATAGCTCATCGTATGATTCCCGAATTCGCCGACTTGAATTGCTGCTCTGCAGAGGAAACACCAGCCAAATGCGGTATCAACGTCATATGGACCTCTATGAGTCATCGAAGACAGCATATTGCAACCAAACTACTCGATACTTTGAGGTAATAATGCAGTTACTCGATTGAACAATATTTTAATACAATAATTACTGCTATGACAGGAATAGTGATTTTTTAAATTAATTAAAATGAATCTAGCATTATTATTATAAATAATCGCAATTATGTCAAATAATGGCAGTAGCCTTTAACAACTTATAATTACTTTGAGTAACTGTAATTAAAATGATTTGTTCGCGCAATTATTGCGAATCCATTTCTCGTACAATTTCCTCCGAAGTTTTTTTTCTTCGTGTTTCTCACGTGAACTCTCTTTGCAGAACAACCTATTTTTTCGGTTACGTCATGTCACTGGAGGACATTGCGTTCTCCATGCCAACACCGAGCGGAAAGATTTTCGCCGAGAAGTACACAAAGACGCAAAACTTCAAAGTCTACAGTTAAATCATTCGTTTTCCCCCATCTTTCTCTCTCTGTTTTTCTCTTTTTTTTTAAACATTTGTAAGTTTTTTTCCCAAATCAACATTTTCATCAATGTTCCCAAAATTTCCAGTGACACACGATTGTCGATTTCAATTTTTATCTTTATTTATAGTTTTTATAGTAACACCCATTCTCTTTTTTCTCGACAATTTTACGACGATCATCCCACGCTTTATTTCATCCAGAAGTACACGGGCCCATGATTAAAAGTGAAGTGTTTTTTTTTATTCGCCGATAGGATCCCGTTAAAGTTTATAAATGAGCTATCGCAAAAAGAATAACTTTTATCGGGATAGAAATGGTCAAGACGTTACACAAAGAATGATGAGAAATGTTGATCCTTGATTATTTGCTTTATTTTAAAGAATCATCCCACGATTTTCCAGTTTTAAATCTCAACATTTCTCATTAGGGTCCGTAGAGAACCTACATATTAAATTAGTAACCCAGGCTCCCTGGTCAATTCTGTGTTTTCATTTCACCATTATTAAAAGGTCAACCGAATTTCCAGTGCAACACGAATTGAACTGGATTACTCGTTTAATCGCAGCGCCATGTATACCAAATTGTACAGCAGCCGAAATTTATAAGACGAATAAGACAGGCCTTACTTTTTATAAGATATACATGTAACAGCGAGGAAAAAATATATTTATTCTTCATATGCGTATTTATCATACATATGTATACATACGTACATATATGTGTGTAAACATCTACACCTAAATTAAATTAACCAAAATTTCAATATGCTCATCGTATCTCAAACACGACTGCGTTCAACAAAACTCGATCTATCCTTTAAACCTCCCAACTGAAATATAACATCGATCGATTGTTGTCAGCGTTTAATGAAAGCCCTGCTGCAACACTTTATGATGCGCTTACCAGGCCAATCATTTTTTAGAATCAAGTCGGTCGAAAAAAAAGAGTAAAAATGAAAAACAGTCAATGGAAGTGTGCGTCCAAAAAGATTTCACGCGTGAAAACAAATTGCCAGCAATATGAGCGTAATCGTCATAGCATTGCGCGCTTTAGTGACTAAAAAAAAGAAAATTATTTTTATGCTGACGTAAGGGGGCAAAATTTGAATACGTAGGTCACTCGAAACACGAGCACAACATTCCTCACAGGTCTCACAAAATCGAACTCCGCGATACTTCGAGACTGTCTTGGAGTCCTTCCGAGTTTCATACTTTATTCATTTGGAGATTCGTACCTATTTGAAATTGAACAAATTACGACTAACAATCCGTCACTTTTTGTTCCGCAAGACTGGCATACTTTTGTATCCGTAACTTTCCGTACAAGTCAGTGTCGTAAATATAGAATGATAAGACAGACAGGAAAAAATCAAGTTGGATAAAGCTATTACGTTTTCGTGAAAGAACGTTTTTAATCTTTCTTCGGAGTATGCTCATTAATTTTTGTCTGAATACACTGATAAAAGTCCGTGTAGTGTAATACTAATTATAAAGTTTTTCACTGCCAATGTTTACATAAAAAACCGAAACTCTCTTATGAGAAAAATAAATTTAGCGCCATGATGAATGAAGCCTGTGTGAATGAATATAGAACGGCGGATATGACAACAGATATTGGTCTACCATCCGTTTCCGCCTCCTCGTCTACCACCCCGTCCGCCGTCACCACGGCTGGCGTAACGATTCCTCGGGCCACCACCACCGTTTCCGTATCGATCGCGTTCACCAGCTCCGTAACTACCAGCGTCCAGACGATCTCGTTCCTTATCTCGTGCCTTTCTCTCCTTCATCGCGTCGTAACGTTCGGCCATTTTGAACAGACCATCGGGAACTTCCTGACTCGCTTCTTCCAGAATACGAATGAGTTCTTTGGCGTGCGACCAATCGTTGCGCGCCATAAGACTTATACTTTCCCCGGTACGTCCAGCCCGTCCTGTTCGCCCGACTCGGTGTACGTACTCCTCGATATCGCGAGGGAAGTCATAATTGAAAACGTGAGTAATGTCTTCAATGTCTATACCACGACTAGCCACGTCGGTGGCAAGGAGTATCCTGACTGCGCCTCTCTTAATGTCTTCGAGAGCTTGCTCACGATCCAGCTGATCTCGTCCACCGTGAATACTCTGACATTCAACATTCGCTAATGCCAGCTCACTAGCGAGATCGTCGACCCGACTCTTCTTCCCAAAAAACACGATTACCTTGTCGTTCTCGGCCATGTTTTGAAAGAAATTGTAAAGCTGCCAATCAACAAGTAGAGGTTTAAGAGTTTGAGCAAAAAAGGAGCAAATCGCAATGACGTTTCTACAGCTTATTTTACCATTGGTGTCTTTTCATCATCGTTGATGAGATGAATCGTTTGACGCACCGAGTGCACCGCTGCCAGATCCAACGAACCAACGTGTACCTGGATGGGATCTTTCATGTAAGATTGGGCCAATCGTCGTACACCTTCGGGCCACGTTGCACTGAAATAACAATAGAACATTCCTAATGACAGACGTAACCCTGGGACGCAAGGGAATCGTTTTCCCTTTCCAACGGAGAAAAATGCAAATATTGTCGAGTATATTTCTTCACTCTTACGAAAAGAACAACAAAAGAAGGTCGACGCTATGCCAAACACGTCTCTTTGCTTAGATTCGTACGAACCTGGTCATAACAGTTTGTCGGTCCGGTCGTACATCGAGCAGTGTCTTCCGTATCTGAGGCTCAAATCCCATGTCCAACATACGATCGGCCTCGTCGAGTACGAGATACGTGACCGATTTGACACTGAGTGCGCCAGTCTGAACGAGATCGTTCAATCGTCCGGGTGTCGCTATGACAATTTGTACGCCTCTGAGTAGGCTGTCGGACTGCTCTTTTCTACTGCCACCTCCGTACAAGCAAACTGCTCGAATCCCGCGATACCTATACTTGCCGACCTCTTTCTCGATTTGCAGAGCCAACTCGCGCGTCGGCGCCATCACAAGAACGTTAGGGCCACCACGTTCGGCACGAGGTGTGGGTTGTCCATCGATGTGTATCAGAGCCGGCAGCAGAAATGCCAGGGTCTTGCCGGTCCCGGTTTGAGCGATACCGATAAGGTCTTGTCCGCTCAGTAGTATCGGCCAAGCCTGGCACTGTATCGGGCTCGGTCTCTGGAAACCCTGTTTTCTTATTTCCTCTAGTACTTCTGGATAAGCGTGAAAAGCATGCTCGAAGGTAACCACAGGATTTGGCACTTTCGAATCTTCGTCCTTCTCGAATACTCTTCGGCATTCTATGTTGTTGTTCTCCTTTCTGATGCGGGCAACTTGTTCCTGACTCATGCTCGTCACATCAGGATGTTCGTTGTAAAACTCTTTGACAATCGGACCGAGATGAGACCATCTTTCCCGCTGGAATCGCTCATGCTCAGCATTTGCCTTTTCCCAGTCGATCTCTGTAACTTCCTGGACCGGTGCAGAAGACTTGTTCTCCCAAACGTCGTTACGACTTCCTGATTTAGTCTCGTATCGCTTGTTCCGATCAGCGCCACCTCGTCCTTCTCCTTCCGCTCCTCCGTACGTTCTAGTTTCTGTCATGAGTTCGTCTATCGACTCTTTTGCTTTACATTGTGCCTCGTGTGAGCCGATTAACGTCACAGATGCTACGTCATGCCCAAAAGACTTATCTATCTGAAATAGCCGATTGTGATGAATTCAGTCAAAGAAATGGAATATTTAAATTACCAACGGGCTCTCGTCACAAAGCAATGGAACAAAATGAAAAACGTACGTTTATTCGAGCTCCGCTGTTTTGCTCCAGTTCTCTAATCTTGGAGCCACCTCTACCTATAAGTTTTCCAACTTTGCTTTGCTCTATGTGAATTACCAAGCCCCCGTCGGAAGTTTTTCCTCGATCGCGACCTTCTTGCTGAGAATCGTCGGTATTTCTCTGGGCTCTGGTATGGTCTTGGTATCTGTCTTGTCTTTGTCCCTTTGAACGATTATCATTGTAACCTCTGGCTTTGTTCGTGTACTCCTGTGAATCTATCTGCTGATGATGCTTTTCATTGTCGCTTTCCCACCCGTCGTTCATCCTGCTTGTAACGTCGAGAAAACTCAATGAAAACGGCCTTATTCAACCAATGTTTGTCTTTAGAAACACGCGTTCTCTCGTTCAGTACGTTAAATTTAATTTCATAAGAAGCTATCAAATACTATCTCATTTCCGTGTGCAGGACGGCGAAATCTTATTATAATCGTTGTCATGGAATCTACGACTTAGCAATTGGTCAAAAATGATAGATTTCTTAGCAATTTTTTTTATTATTGCACCAGATTCCCGGGGAAATATACTTTTTTCTCATGCCTACAACTGTACGGTCATTACATGTTAGTGAAATAAGATCGTCATACTCACGTGTAGCAGAGGCCGCGCAAGATTACTTCACGAATAAAGAGAAAAAAAAAACCTCTTCGTTACTTCGGTAGGAAAAAAACTGAAAACCAGAGCGAACCGACCAACGCTAAAAACAAACAGTTAATGGAACGAACCGCTCGACAATAATCTGTTATGGTCACGTGACTGTCGAACACACCGGTACGCGAAGGTCTAGTGTCGCAGTACTTTCTCGACAGAAAAACAAATCGGCCCTAGTATATAAAAATAAAGTTCACAAAATGGAAGATTTTTCTTCGTCGACCGATCACAGTCCTTGGGACAGCGGTACAACTGTACAATATTATGTATTTTTCTACAGGAACCGTTACATACTCATACCGGGAATTCCCTGAATAAGGATTTTCTGTTATGTTTTCAGTACCACAAAGCGCGCATGCGCATCGTCATCGTATGCGATGCACTGCGGTGAAGTTAGCTGGACATCTTTGATTTTTTATATTTTTTATGTACCGTATCGATTGGTGGTGATTGGCAGTCTAACAATGGTTATCCATCATTTTTTAATATTAAACACTGAATATTTTTGTGTAAAGTTAGCGGGTTTATTTCCATTTTTCGTGTAATCATTCCGCATTAACCGATGCACAATTGCATGGTGATGGCGAATATTCCCGACCGTTTGGTGGCAAACTGTTTACCTAAATAGTGAAACATAAAATTTGTGACAACGTAGTGCGAGCAATTCAGGGGTTCGTATAGAATTAGCCGGCCAAGTATTAGGTGCGCAACTAAGTTCTCGCTGTTTTTTTTAAATGAAAATTCCACTTTATTGTGAAAAAATGGTTACAAATGAATCATTCAAAATATTGCCCATCGCTAGCGACAACTTTTTCCCATCTTTCTGGCAGAGCTCGAATACCGTCACGGTAGAAGTGTTCGTCTTTTGAGGCTATCCACGAATCAAGCCATTTTGAGATGTCTTCATATGAGCGGAACTGCTGATTAGCCAGACCATGTGCCATCGAACGGAACAAGTAATAATTGGACGGCGCAATATCTGGGGAATATGGCGGGTGGGGTAGGACTTCCCATTTGAGCGTTTCTAAGTAGGTTTTAACGGGTTTGGTAACGTGAGGCCGAGCATTGTCATGCTGTAAAATCACTTTTTCGTGGCTCTGCTCGTATTGTGGCCGCTTTTCGCGCAGTGCTCGGCTCAATCGCATCAATTAAGTTCGATACCGTTCCCCAGTGATGGCTTCGTTCGGTTTCAACAGCTCATAATAAATAACACCGCCCTGGTCCCACCAAATACACAGCAAAACCTTCGCAACGTGAATATTCGGCCGAGCCGACGACGTAAAAGCATGACCGGGCAGTCCCCATGATTTTGTTCTCTTTGGGTTGCTGTAATGAATCCATTTTTCATCACACGTAACGATGCGATGAAGAAAACACTTCCTTTTTGCCGCTGGAGCAGTTGTTCACAGGCGAAAAAACGACCCTCAACGTCTCTCGGCTTCAAATCATAAGGAACCCAAGTTCCTTGTTTTTGAATCATTCCCAACGCATGTAATCGCTTGGAAATGGCTTGGCGGGTAACTCCTAATGCTGAAGCAAGCTCTTTTTGCGTTTGGCACGGATCCTCATCGAACAATGCCTCCAATTCAGCGTCTTCGAAGGTTTTTGGCCTTCCTTCCCGTGAACGTTCGTCAACATCGAAATAAACGTCTTTGAAGCGACGGTACGAATCACGGCACGTTGTTTCACTTAGAGCAGCATCTCCGCAAACTTGTTGGAGTTCTCGATGCGCTTCAGCCGCCGTTTTCTTCGAATGAAAGAAGAAAAGCAACACTTCCCGCAAATGACGATTATTTGGCACAAAATCAGACATTTTCACACAACCAAAAGTATACGACGCAAAAACAAAATAACTAATGTGTCAAAGCGGTTTGTTTACCATATGTCTGAGGTTGGTTCATGACGTTTTGGTTATGTCACAATCGACCAGCACTTACTAGCGGAGCCATCTCTTGAAAAACAGCGGGAACTTAGTTGCGCACCTAATATATTAATTTTGTTCCAATAAACCTCAATCGGGAGATAACCATTTGGTGGTGATTTGGCAGTGCCATTGTATTGTTGCGGGGGGCTATTACGTTCTCGGGTGAATACTTTCACGTTTCGCGCTTTCATCGCATGTGAATTTTGTCACTCTATTACGGATCAGTCGAGTGGAAATGTGAGATTACTAGGAACTTTCGGTTCGTGATCTGACATTTTAACGACGCCGTAGAAGGGGTATGCTAGCACGCCAATCTTTACCCGGATAAACTGCAAGTTAAAATAGAATATAAGTTCGCAACATGAACATTACAGAAAAACAAAAAAAAACCGTTATCAGGTTTTATAAAAGACCGCACGAAGGAGATTGCGCTACAGTAGTTCAAATAAAAAAATGCGAGT
Organism: Ophion ellenae; assembly: GCA_963210295.1. Taxonomy (NCBI): domain Eukaryota; kingdom Metazoa; phylum Arthropoda; class Insecta; order Hymenoptera; family Ichneumonidae; genus Ophion; species Ophion ellenae. The sequence goes on from OY723394.1 coordinate 2,384,423, forward strand.
AAGTTTGATAGTATATTAAAATATACGGAGATTCTTACAACCCAGTAGGAGAATTCTTGTTTATTATTCATCAATCGAACTATTATATAATATACCCAGGACATTGTGCGGGTCGCAATTTCGACCGCTTTAAACTCGGTCGGGAGCGGACCGCAGAAATAAGCTAAAGAATATGGCGACAGTACAATCATCATCAATTAAATCAAGTTATTCATTATTATCGAATAATAATACCATACCGTCTGCGCATAAACTCTAAGTAGCTAATAATTATTAAGTATTTGCGACGCGATGTTGCCGTCTCTGAATATACTATTTCGTAACAACTCCTTCGATTATACAGCTTCGGATACGTCGTCGCTGCTTTAGGAAAACGCTCACGCATGCGTGCCGAGTAAACTCATGTGAATAATCTCGGAGTTTTGCTACATGAAAAGAACTGTAATAGGGTGACCTGCATGTTCACTTTTGTCATTTTTACCCAAACTGAGAACCGTAATAGCCCCCCAGTAGTTAATTGTTAATTTAGGACGATCGAAAAACCAGGTACACTGATCCTGTACGAAAGAGGAGTTCCCTTATTGGTCGTTGAACGATCAAATGAAAAGTAAATAGAAATATTTACATTCTTGCTTTACTTTCGAAGCAATTTTGTTGTAACAATATCAATCGAAGGATAACCGTTTGGTAGTGATTAGTAGTCTCGTCATAATATTTAGTAGTTGCTTTTCTATTTACAACAGGGGACAAACCAAGTAAGCTTACTCCATGTGGAAGATAAATCTGTGTTTGGCCGTACTGAATGATTCATTAAAAAGTAAGCAGTGATTCATTATCATTCCAATTTTATTGAAACGGTGATACCTTAAAGCCAGCCACACCCACCTTCCGTAACGTAACAAATCACATTGCTCAAATTCTGTTGTTCCAGTAACGCTACTCGACAAATCTTACCATTACAGTTATTGATATGTTACGGATAGTGTTTGTAGCCGGCTTTAACCTCCATATGGGTGCCAGTGAGGAGCTCCTATCTTGAGGCGGCACTTTTTTATTACTTGATTTGTGTCTAATTGTTTCACAACTCTCGGTTAACCCTCCGCGGTCACATGGGGTCCAGGTGACCCCACGCGCGACCTTGAGCCAATTTACGAAATTACTATAATCTGTAGACGGCCAAGGGGGCTGGCCTGCCTTGTAAGGGTGCATTGGAGTGTTCTTTGTACGTACCGATTAGGGTCGGACGATTCGCGACAGCAGTTTCATCGTGGTCGTCGATGCAAAAAAAAATCGGGCGCGCGCTCGGGTCGTTTTGACCCTCATGTGACCTGCACGTATATTTTTTTTTCGCAATAAGTGGTATTTCTTTTCTGCGATCAATCGCTCTGCGTAATGTAAGTATGAATATGCGAACGGTAACCGGTTTTTTCTATCAAGTTTATATGAATTTCTCCGAAATGCGAATTCGTGGCGACGTCCGCCTTCGTAATTTAAAACTCATTACAATACTACCGGAAAAAAACATAAAACCATTGAGAATGTGCGACAAGCACCGAGGCTTCATCTGTGTTGACTGTGGGGGACAAACTTGATTTATTTACAATTTTTTTGCATTTTTAAATATTTTAAAAATATCTTTCATATATATTGCGTTTACACTATGATCTCATAATTTTTCGAGCCACTGTTGGGAATAAATTGACAATTTTTCACGATTATCCTTCTTTTTTTTACTCCGAAATGGGCCCTCTCCACATGTTCAAATAAATACCTCTTTAGAAACGCCCGCTATGAAGATATTTTTTTGCCCCTTAAACTATCATATCTCAAGCGTGCCACCCTAAATTTGCAAATGGAAAATTGCAAGGGTTATGATTTTTAAAGTAAAAGATGACTTTTTTCACGCATTGATCCCTTCCTGACTTTTTCCGCCGTTTAAAATATCGATTACAATGTCATACTGAGAATGCCACATTCATGGCTGGGGTCACACGGACCCCATGTGACTACGCACTTACAGGCCGAGGGTGTAACCTTGAAGGATTAACCAAGGTAACGCGAGTTTAGTGCCCTAAGCGTGGTTTTGATTGGTCCATTCACCATTCAACTTTGGTTAACTCAGGTTAACCGAGAGTTGTGGAAAAGTTAGATGCACCCAACTTCCGTAAACATAACCTGACTGTTTATCTGAAGGAACTTTGGCGGCAGAAAAAATCTGTGGGATTCGATTTATTCGAGATAGCTATTACGGTTTTTAGTTTCGGCGAAAACGACAAGAGTGAGCAGCCGATTTTATTATCCTTAATTCTTTTGAGCTAGTAAAAATGCGAGATTATTCGCATTAGTTTCCTTTGCTCGAAATTTCGTCTCGAAAATCGTCGTACGCATACGTGAGCGGCTTTTACTAAAACAGCGGCGCTCTTTTAATTAAGACGACACGAAGCAAACTACTTGATTTGATTACTGTACCCCAATCGGCCTCGAGCTAATTCTTCATGTTGCTCCGTGGAATCTAATAACCATTTTTTGTTTTGGTTTTCTGTATCGTCCATTTTGTAATCTTATATTTTATTCTAGCTTTCTGTTTATCCGAGTAAAGAGTAGATGCCTCCAATGATGCACACGTACCTAGTTTTGGGCTGGATTCGATTGGCATGCTAGTATACCCCTTCTACAGCGTCGTGAAAATGGGCGATCACAAGCCGGAAGCTCCTAGAGATCCCACATTTTCACTGGATTCGTAATAGAGTGACTAAATCCACATGAGGGGTGCTATTACAGTTCTCGGGAGAATACTTTCACGTTTTGCACTTTCTTCTCACATGAACTCTGTCCTTTTACTACGAATCAGTCTGGTGAAAATATGAGATAATTAGGAACTTCCGGCGCGTGATCTGAAATTTTCACGACGCCGTAGAAGGGGTATACATACTAGCATGCCAATCGAACCCAGCCCAAAACAAAGCACGTGCGTATCAATGAAGACATAACCTCTTAGCAACTAATTGAAATAGAATATAAGTCAAGACGAACACATAACCTGGAAGAGCTAATTAAAATAGAATATAAGTTCGCAACATGAATGTTGGATAAAGTCAAACAAAAATGTTGTTAGGTTTTATGAAAGAACACGAAGACCAGTACAGAGCAGATAGCGGTACAGCAGTTCAAATAAAAAATTCTAGTAAGTTTTGTATCATATAATTATATAAGGGGATCCTTATAACACAGTGGTAGAATTATTATTTATTATTAATGAATTAAACTATTATGTAATATATCTAGGACAATAATATGTGGGTCACAATTTCCACCTGCTCTTTAAACTCGGTCGGGAGCGAACCACAGAAACAAGCTAAAGAATGGTAAAAGCACTGTCATCATCAAATTATCAATTATGATTGAATAATAATACCATACTGCCTGCGGCATAAGCTTCAAGTTGCTAATTATTATGAAGTATTTGCGACGTGATGTGCCGTCGCTGAATAAACTATTTCGTAGTGACTCGTTTTGTCATACAACTTTGGATATGCCGTCGCTGTTTTAGAAAGACGCTTACGCATGCGCACTACGATTATCAGCACGAAATTTCGCGCCGAGTAAACTCACGTGAATAATCTCGAATTTTTACTAGGTAAAATAAACCGTAACAGGGTGAGGTGCTCACTTTTGTCATTTTCACCCAAACTGAGAACCGTAATAGCCGCCCTGATTGGTCCATTCGCTCTTAGGCTTCAGTTAACCTGGTTAAGCAAGAGTTGTGGAAGCGGGCCGAAAACCGTAACAAGTAACATAGTGTCGAAGAACAATAAAGTAATATAGCTCTTCTAATTGGGAGTTGCTGGTTCCGATTTCATGCATTCATCTCCGAGATCATATCGTTATCGCCAAAGCACCATCGACTTAAAACTACATAAGACGGAGAATTTGTAGAATTGTCGATCGACGTTGTTGAGCTTTCAGAGCTACGAGCTCATCTGTTTAACGACAGTCTGTTTAACAACACTTTTTCACACTTTTTAAAAGAAATTGATATATTGATTGAGAAAAATCATCGCGTTTTTAATTATACTATATTTCTTATTTGCGTGTAAGTGAGCAAATACAGCAGATCAATCACAAAAATGAAGATTTTATTAGTTCATCTAGACTGCTCCGTTATTCCGTTCTTTTAAAATATACGAATTCAACGCTTAGTTTGAAATTTATTCTGTTAAGCCTACTTTGTAAACTTTTCATTTAATCGATCATTACAGAGTTGTAACAATTGAAACAGAGTAAGATATTAATGTACAGGTGAAAGGCAAGGCAATACTGCCTAGTCGGCTGGGCAATACTGATCGGCACTGTAGACAGTATACAATAGATCCCTCCTTTTATTTTCTCTGCTGGAGTTACGAAACATATGTACTAGCAGGGACTCTCAATGAAGGGAATACACTCAAGTATTCTTCAGGTGAGGCAAATTTTGAGATTAATTTTGAATTAAACGGTCGGTATTGTAGATCACTCAATTAGCTTGAAAAAACTACTCGTGAAGCTTTACACGCTTTTTCGTCGACACGTCTTTATCAAAACGGTAAACTAGATATCTCTGCATCAAATTTATGAACTGGCTTTACTTTTCAGGGAAAGCGCACACGTTCGTTATCTGTCTCTCTCGCTATCTTCTATCCGACATAGAGCATGCTTTGCGTGTGGGCCTTTTTTAAAGGTTGTTATAGGGTTAAGTTACCATGTGACCACCGAGCTGAAATTTCTTCGAGACTTTTATAACCTCTTTGCTGATCATCCTGTGCAGTTTGAATACGATTCACAGTACCGTTTTTAAGAAGAAAAAAATCAGCAACTCGACGTATTTCACGTTACCAGGGAGCTGAAAAAATAGGTACGGTTCGACTAATTATCGGACCAATTAACCCTTGGTACCGTGAATTTAAGGATTCACAGTACCGTTATAAAATTATCAATGTTTTTGATAGCGAATTGGACACACAATATTAGACTGCGCAATCATAGCAACGTCGTAGACGGCACAAATGCTATCTATCTTATCGGCAGTCGGTAATTATGCCCGGGAACCTCAAACTACCCGGTCAGGATAATTAGCAACGAATATCATTAGCACTTATTCTCGTAATTAATAATAGGTACTTAAGGGGTAAGGCCACAGTAGAATTTTCAAAAAATCGTTTTTTTTCTCGCTAAAACCGTGCTTTATCATCATAAGAATAAGTTACTATTCGATTTATAGCAAGAATTTTTTTTTTCACCGACTTTGAGCGTATGACCTAAGCCCACCTCTCGTACGGCCATAGCGAACATGAATTTTCACTTGATTTTCTTCAAATTTCAAAGTTATCTTCCTAATTGCATTTCGCAGAGAAGTGCGTACGGAATTTCTGATTAATCGAAAACTTTTCATTTTACGAGCAGTTTTATACGAAATTTTCCACTGAAAATTCATTCAAATACCTACAACTTTTGAATAAAACAATATTTTTGAAATTTCGTACGTACTTATCTAGATATTCTAATGTAGATTGACGAGAATTTTCGTTTTTTGTTCTAGGTCAAAAATTGTGGATGCCCAATGTCTCACCGCGGAGGGCCTAAAAAAACATAACAAAAGAAAATATTAATAGTCGGCCATTTTGTACATCGAATATATATTTTATATATATATATATATATATATGTGTGTGTGTGTGTGTGTGTGTGTGTGTGTGTGTGGGTGTGTTTATGTATGTATGTATGTATGTATGTATGTATGTATGTATATGTATATATATTTCCTAACAGCTTGATATTCATACTAAATAGATGTGTAATTAATTTTATGAGTGGATCACTTTTTTATTCGAAAAGAAATTGTTAAATTCGCACATGATTTTATACCCCTGACTGTGGCCTAACCCCTTAGTAGTATTTTGACAACTATATTCAGAAATTAAACATTTCTAAACATTTCTAGGCAAAGACAAAATAACGCGGATTTTTTTTTACGATATCGGAAAATTATTAAAGTTTTGTTATTTTTTTGAGATTATAGACGGCTGCAGTGCACACTTTTTCTTCCAGGGGAATTTTTTTTACTCGGACCGATATTCATTTTTGACGGCTCCTTGGGCCGATAATGGGGTTACGAACGAGGCGCATATATCTCTAATTTCGCGACACTTCTGCCAACCTGGGCATTATGATATACCGCGATTTACGACGTTGCCAGTTCGTTTCGCGTTAATTGAGGGAGAAAAAGTTATAGAAAATTATGATACGAAGCAAGGAAAACACTTAATGTGATCACCGAATGTTCGAAACTGCATATTTTTACAAATGGATGTAGAAAAATATTTCGAAAACGTACGTTTAATATGACGATTATTTGAAAGCTAACAGTTGGTAACAGTCTATGGGTGCATAAGCATAGAGGCTCCCCTCGTACTTCACCCCTGCGGGCTAAACCCCATAACAACCTTAATGTAGTTTTCGTGCTACAATACATGTTTTCCTAATAAGACTTGGAAAAATCTGCAAAATCGCAATCTGTTTTGCGATCTTGACAGCTCGATTGGTGTACGCCTTTCGCTTAAATTTCAAACACATCTCAGAGATATCGTACAGATATCATCTAATCCAGGATTGTGTGTAACGTTATTTTTTTACGAAATGTTTTAAATCACGATGTGAGTATTCGTCGAAAATCATGAACAAATATTAACGAACGTTCTTTCATATACGTTAAAAAAATTAAACACATTATCTGCTGGACGATCGACAATATAATCAGAGAATATTTTTTTTCCATTCCAAACCGACCAGGCGAGAGGAATTATTTACACGGTTCAACCCCCCGGATTGCAATATATATCCTACTACAAATTAATGTATATCTTTATTAAAATACGGAATATGAAGTAAATTACTTAAATAGTTTTCTTACAAGACTCAAAGCTTTATTTTCAGGAGGTCGCTGTGTTGTTTTCTCTCATAGACACGCAAAACAGTATTAAACACATACAAAAAACGATATTTATCCCCAAACGGAATGTCGCAATGGAAGGAATCTCATCACATATGGATTATTATTTATCTCCTCGTACATAACTCTTCGTTAGCCCAATTCCATATAAATGAATAAGCCGCATAGACTATAAATAACTCATCATACAAAAATTAAAGCGGTCATTGAGAGCCAAGGTGTAAAAATATGAATCTTTTTTCCATTCCAACAGCGGTACATTCCCGAAATGTTGAGAAACATATTTCAAAAAAGGAGGCGCCTGCGCTCTTGTCGCCTTAAATGATTGATTATAATTCTGAAAGATTATTGAACCGTGAGGCTCGACGTAACGACCAATTTCCCAATATTTGTTGTACCGACGCAGTCGACTGTACACTCCCGATCCATTATTAAAAAGCAAAGATAAAGATTTTACGAAGGACGTGCCGACACGATCGAAAACTTAACATTGTATACATATATTTTTCGAACACTAAAGAAGCTACTGAACAAGCGACGATGGAATTGAAAAAATACTCATTTATATCCATTCGTTAACGCCGCCTGTTTGGCGTTCTAACGATAAATATAATTTGAATACTTGTCGAATTGTTCATCAAGGAATCAACGGTCTTATATTTGACCTTGTTGCGACCCCGCGTCGTGTTGAGCAAAAAAAAATTTCTCTCCAGTGTGCTCGATCTTGCCGGTATTACTGTTCTTTCTTCAAGGTGATCTTTTTCTCCGTGTCACTCGTTGTCGGCCTAGATGTTGGATATATCGCGAAGAGCGAGAGTTGAACCGCACTTAGCGCGAAACCCATCGCGTTTTGAAACTGGAGAATATAACACAATGTTATTATTATGCCTTTGTATTTCATACCTAACCAAGCCACTCTACTGCGACTCATGGCGATCTTCGGATACGTGTGTGGGCGCGCGCGTATATCATCGCGTATATCAACATAATAGTTGATGATCACGCAACACATACACGGTTGACAACCGACGCCCGACAGAGGTGACCCGGGTACTTTCCAATCGTGTAGACAGCGGTTTGCGACAAAATTTCGGTCGAGTGAACCGAAATTTACACGATTGGAAACTACCATGGTCACCTCTGTTGGGCGTCGGTTGTCAACCGTGTATCAAACGTTTCAATCACGCGTTCATGTTAACGTTAATATCAAGGTTTTGTTATACCTTAAAAATAAACTCATTTTCCATCATTCTAGTTACCAGTCTATAAACCTTACCTTCAATAGGTACTCAATTAAAGAAGTTTTAGTTTTCTATTTTTTTCCGCAAACAACACTTTTTTCGTTGGATTTTTTTAAAAAATGTGATTTTCTATTTTCAGCCGTGATATATGAAGGAATCGTTCCTGTAGCATTGTGCATCAAAGCCACGTTTTTATCCGCCTCATGGCAGAAAAAATTCTCTCACAGCCGGCGGAGCTCACTGGAAGTTCACTATTGCTACTTAGGAAAGTTTATATGAGTTAGGGCAGTACTCCTTTTTAATATGCTTTCTTTAATTTCCAGCAGTTATTTCATCATTATGAAATGAAAATATGCTTTTCATGACCATCGATTATTAAGATTTTCAAATAATTATTGATGAAATCCTATCCGTTTTTCCCATCGAATTAAAAAAATGCATCAACTGCATGTGCTAACGGTAAATTCTCAAATCTACATTTTCGATTTACAATGATATTATCTATATTACTTGGTGGTAAATGTTGATCTTCCAATATTCTTCCGGCTGTGTATCGGCCGGCAAATCTAATACAGTAAAACCTCGATTATCCGAACTTTCGGTTATCCGAACGCTTCGGCGCTGCATCCAAACTCAATTATGGTTTTTTTTCTCACGAGGAAAGGTTGCTAGGTCGATCTCTCCAGATTCGATGAAATCTAGCATGCTTGTAGAATGGGTAAAAATAGGCGACACGTATTTTTTTTATATCTGCGGAACCCGATTTTTAAGGGTTGAAACATATCCTCGAAAATTAGGGTGTTTTTCATTTTTCGTCGATAACGTTTTAACGGTACGAGATATGAGAAAATTTCAAATCTCAACCGTGTTTATTTTTTCGTGTGCTATTCATTGGAGATGAGAACGATAACGTTATCGACGAAAAACGAAAAACACCCCTATTTTCGAGGGTGCGATTCACCCATGAAAAATCTGGTTCCGCAGATATAAAAAAATACGTGTCGCCTATTTTTACCCATTCTACGAGCATGCCAAATTTCATCGAAATCGGAGATATCGACCTCGCAACCTTTCCTTGTCAGTTAAGGTATCGCCCTAAGATATCCCCCTTTTTTCTAATAAAGCTGTTTCCTAACACTTCGAATGAGTTGATTTTCCCCGAAGTCCGAGATATATTTTCGATTATCCGGTTTTTTAATTATCCTAACAATGTCCGGTCCCAATTAGTTCGGATAATCGAGGTTCTACTGTACATTGCTTTTGTCCACGGTTAACTTAATTGTGAAAAATTGAATACCTATTTAATTTACGTAATGAAACAGCTACATTTTATACTAATGATGAAATCGGGACGAAGGAAACAGTTCAAGTGTTTTCAAATTATTTTTTCATGATTGCTTGGGTGAAACTCAAATAAAATTGATCGAATATTTGTATTTCATTATTTTGGAACGATGTTTTCTGGGGGGGGGGTGCCCACTCCTGCCCCCTCCTGGCTACGCCAATGATTGTCACAAGCCGATCATCATGTATCGGCTCTGCATGCATGGCCACACGAGACGACAATGAACTGAGAAGTAGTCAGTTCAACTCGAGAATGAAAGACGGTAACCCGAAGTAATTAAGGCTCTTGACTATGTATCGAAATATTCGCAACACTTGAGGTGTTTCTCTTAGTGGTCGCAACGATGGGGAGCTTTTGTACGAGAGAGAGAAGATGGTGGATAGATGAGGACGACAGAGATGGACTATCGCGTGTGATCTTTGAATATTGGAATACCTCTATTAGAATACCTCAATAAAAAATTTAAAGGTATTTTTAAAAATTGGAATTCATTTTGCCCCTATAATTTTTCTTTGAAATCTACCGATTTTTCAGCCCCCTAGATCAGAGGATCCTACATCCCTTGGCAGAAATAAAATCGTGCTTTCGTAATTGTTTGCAGAGTCTTACACTTCAAAATTACACAACAAAAATCGCGGTATTCAACGCTTGTTCCAAGTGGTAGAAAAAACCCCAAAGTAAATAGATGTGTAGAAGAAAAAACGTTTTATGCGGTCCGGATCGTACGATCGGACATTTGAAGTTCAAATATCGGGTAGACAGACGAGAACTAAAACCTGAACGAACGGCCGCAGTCAGTCTACGGGCTAAGGCCATAGTATCAAATTCGTGTTAACATGATAACGAGAACACGAGACGAATAACGGCATCGTCGCACTTACTACAGTGAATGCGTCGTCGATTATAAGGCCATACAATAGCCACTGACTGGAGACGAAAGTTCCCATCAGTATCAATGGAAATGGCAGTATCTCTGTATTCTTCGTCGTTATAACTTCGCCCTGAAACAAGAGGTTGTTTTGTGTTTGTTTTTATCACATTAGCGCAAGTGTACGAAATAAAATAACCTACCAAATTGCGAAGAGGTGACGCAATGAGCAATATCAGAAGAACCGTAACTATAATTCCGTATCGGAATTGTATTTGGTCCGGTTGTTCCCACTGCGAATAGCCAAGGACAATCGCTGCAAACGCCAATGCTTTGCCAATCATGCCAAGTACCTGACTCTGCAATAATTCAAGCTGTATTTCCCTGTTGCTCGAATATATCATCGAATTGCTTTTACCTTGGTTGGTGAGTATGTGTAGAACACAGAGGTGTAGACGACGTTGACTGATAAACCAAAAATGTTTACATTTATCATCGCCGGCTCCTTTAGAATCCAGGCGTAGCGAAGCATCAGGAGTGACCTGGTATGATAATGGTATAGAATTATAATTTAAAGATTGTCTGATATGATGATGGTATATAATAATAATTTAAAGATTGAAAAATTAATTTAAAAATAATTAAACGATTGTTGATAATTTAAAATTTGTTGTGCCGAATGCAAGAAAATGGAATGGATATTCCATGTTTTATTTATACGGCAACACAACAATATCTGAGAATGGAACGAGTTAATAAAATTATACGAACATGACGACTCCACCCACAAATGGCATAGGATCGAAACCCTTCGTTGTACCTTTTTTGTAAATGTCTTTACATATTAATCTGAAACAAAATAAATACAAATAATAAATAATGTTCAATTAAATATCTCGCCCCTCACTATACACATTCTAATACTTCAGAAACTTTTGTGTATTCGAATGACCAGATTTTTAATCAATCAATAACTTAAGCATACTGTAATACATATTGATTAAGACCGAATAATTTCGAGGTGTTAACAACAAGTAATGCACATGTCCATAACATTAATTATTAACCGCAGTTACTATTTTTTAACCGGAATCGTATGTAGGTTTATCTGCGACCGATAAACTTCTAAACCAATGGTCCTATTTGGATGCGGTTTTCACCAGTGTATAGTGTGTATTTACTATACAACTGTGTAGATACTATACAATAGTATCCCTAATGACCACTTCGCGGATAATTTATTTGTATCCAATTAGTTAACTATACGGCAACTTTTAATGGTTGATAAATTGACGACCAGAGGTTAACTTTTATCGGTCGTCGATACGTGAGCGTAAAGTTATCAAATCGATGTATCTGAAAGATATCTTCTTAAAGGCATGCGAATTTCAAGGTGCCACAGGCATCTAAAAGTTGTCCAAAGGGTATCCATAAAGTTGAAAAAGCAACATCCAAACGGTATCAAAAAGTACTATCGAATGGATATCTGTTTATTGGCACTATATATGGATATCTATTTCTTTTTAAAAATCAACCTATTAATAGTCAAGGATATTTAATATTGGGCTATATTAAACATTCTAGACTATTAATAAGTTGATTTTGATCAAGAAATAGATAAGATAGTTTTGTCCCGGTTTTAAAGAGGGTTGTGAATTGGATGTTAGCTAGTTAATTAAAAATTAAATGTAATTTAATATTACTAAAAAATACATCCATGGTTTTTCATCGTCGTTACGGAGACACCTGCTGTCAGCCGCCAATTGCCTTGCTTTTATCTGTCTGCTGTTATCTATACAACAAATATGAGCAGACAGATAACTTTTTGATACCTGAAAATAGTCATCAATTGGATAACAGTTTGTGATATCTTACAGACATCCGTTTTCACCGCTAAAAGATATCATAAAAAGGACAACTTTGCGACAACATTAAGGGGCCAGTCTACATTGAAAATTTAAAAAAATTGAAAGCAAGCAAGACTTGAAGAAATCGACGATGAGCAATCAAAAGGGATTTTGTACGGTGCAGGAATTGCCGATTGAGTTTAGGTAAGAGTTTTTCATAGTATAAACGTCAAACGCGTTTTTCTCGAAACAACATTTTTAAAATCTAGCTCCATCGCATCGCTCAAACTAATAAACCGATTCTCTTGAAGTTTGAACCATATATTGTAAACATGATTCGCAACAAGATTCCCCTCGATGGTTTTAAAATTTGGATTTTTACCCTTTTTTTGCTAAAAACGCGTTTTTAAAATACTTTTTTCGTTTTTTATCTGCCATTTTTTTATTTTTTGATAACACTTTATATCCGAGGGTCATTTTGTAGCTGGTGTCACACTGAATCTAATGGACTTTGATTTTTTTTGTTTCAGACAAGCCGTTGCCGAGTTGTGATGGAGCTACCTAGCCCACCTATTTTTGAGGCGTTACGTTAAACAGTTTTGTACTTGTAAACAGTTTTGTACTTGTAAATAGTTTTGTACTTGTAAATAGTTTTGTACTTAAAAATGAATAAAAGTGGATTAATTTTTTTTTAATGTATTTCAAGACTTTATTTATCAAGCCCGACGACTTTTATATTCATATCTTTTATAAAATGCTCAAAAAAATCGCGAAAATAGCCTTTTTTCGTGGCTCCAAAGGGGACTGGCCCTTTGAACGGGAAGTCGTTTGAAAGATGTCGAATAATTATCTTACGGTAATGTCTGAAAGATAACCTAAATATAGTAACTTATCTGCGTCAATTGGACATTTATGCTACCTGGACTATTGTTTCATGGCTAGGCTCTATGTATTATCTGTAACCCCCCCCGCCGCGAAACTAATATACGCTGCCCCCGCCCTCTCGAATTGACCGCGTAAGGAGGCGTACACAAGTTATGTAACGCCAAATTTCCCAGTTTTTGACCCCCCCCCCCCCCCCCTCCTCCCCCTACGTAACAGGACCGTAACGCTTGGCCGGAACGACTCTATTCCGTTACGTAACGGGTGCTTTGTCGTCAATAATTGCGATTTTTTCATAGACATATCTGATTATGCAAGGATCGGGTTTATACTCATTTTATGAAGTATATATTCATCTAATTTTATACCAATTTTTACGAAAAAATCTTTATAATTAACCGAGATATATGCCTTGATTTGACGACGAAAAAAAATGTCTCTTCATTGTCCCATCGATATCTTTATGAAAGGTTATCTGTAAATAAAAAGTCAACAATTTATCGATATCTATACAAATGCAGCGATCGTTATGCATAGCCGTTATTTTATTTTGGTTCTTTTTAACAAAATGGCGACAGATTGGACATTTTGTTCTATTTTCAAGGCCTTTTCTTGTATTCAAGCAGTCTTTAAAAACAGTAATTATCAAAATGTAAAAAATTGGCTACGTACAACCTTAGTCACTGAGGTTACAAAAATGCCAACAAAAAAAATTGTTAATCGGTTGATAAGTTTTTAAGTATTCGCTGGGACAAGGTCGAAAAAAGTAGTTTCGAGAAAAACGCGATCAAAGTTTTCGTTCCGTTATTCTTGATATAAAGTTATGTTTTTTTTTCTAGAATAACGATACATACATTAAAGTATCTAGTCGCGAGCGATATGACGGTTCTTCATCTTCATTATATTTCACAAAATAATAAGAGTCTGCACTTCATCTATTGTGAACGATGCCACACCTGTAGGTTCTGAGGGCACTAATAGGTCGCGCCACCTGTTCTTACTAAAGTTACTGTAACTCCGTCAATTTTCGGACTTGTGAATAAAAATGTTGCCAACATATTTGTCCATATATGTACTTTGAAGAATTATAAAAAACCAAAAAAAGTTTTTTCTAATTTTGCTTGGGGAAATAGGGAAAGCTACTCTGCAAGCTCTTGCACAGTGACTTCCCCTCTCAACTGACATTTCGTATGGAAAGCTGTCAACTTTCGGCGGTGAAATTGCGCGCGAGTTTTAAATACGGAACTTGAACATGCAGAAATTTTGCTATTTCTGGCAGCTCTAAAATCGTGACGTAACGCAAAACTTGAGCCCTCCCCCTCCCCCCACGTACGTAGACTGTAACGCCTGACCGCCCCCTTCCGCAAATTGCGTTACGTAATTTACGTATGCCTCCTAAACATGCGCGAGTGGAGCAGAGTACGGTAGCTAGTAAACAAATAATTTTGGCGCTGAATTAATTTTTATACAAATAAAAAATTAGAAATACTATTTGTATGTATATGATGCCTGCTACTCCCAACTATTATACAAATGAATCATTCTTTTACTGTTATTTATTATTATTATTATTATTATTATACTGTTATTATTATTATTATTATTAGTATTGTGGGAAATGATTTTCGTTGCTTCTCTTATGCGGCAAAAGGACTCATCCAGCTATCAGGTTGCATGACGCTTGAGTAGGTCATAAGCATCGAAGCTGTTCATTCCGGCGCTAATGGATGAAATGAGGGAATATTTCCCAAGGGATGTATAACGGATGGGTTGTTTCTACAGACCTCGCGATCATCGTTTTAGGGCCTCTACACACGGCGCGTTTTTCAGTCTACAAAGCGTGTGGATCAAGTTCGTATCGCGTTTGTATCCCGTCGTCTGTGTATAGAAAATACGTCGTGTGCAGAGGCCCTTAAAGTGTTGCTCATATATTGTTGAGACATGTGTCACACGGTGGGTCGGTAAGAATCGTACCGCCAAGTCTTAAGCTACAAGGATTAGATTTCGAGCGAACGAAGAGATAAACGTTGTCTACCTTTTCACAGAGCGGGAGGTGTTTCTTTTCATTTTTGTGAAACATAAGCCGTCTCGGAGAACAGTAGGAATCTGCTAATTAGCTATCGCTCTCGCGTTCATGGCCGCTCAATCGGTGTGACACTGCGCGTTAAACATAACAGTTAAGCAAAGCATTGTAATATTATAAGTAACCAAAGAGAACATGGCAATTAGAATCGTAGCAGCAAAGCCTTGGGCCTTTAGGTCCGATCCTACCTCGTACTCTGCAATCAGGAAATGTTTTTAGAAATGACCGAAAAAAACGACATGAAGTACCAGAAGGAATCAATTTTCTTTCTTTTTATACAATTTATATACTTCGGAATTGTGAACTTTCCGAAATGACAATTACTCTGGAAAATCACGCGAAACTACTATTTTTTAAACTCAATTTTTTTTAGCCACTCATCTTTAGAAATATAACGCAAACAAATGCTAAGCAACTTTCGATTTGACTGGAGACATTGTACTAGGTGCGCAACTACGTTTTCGGGTTTTTTTTACCAATAAAAAATCGAAAAATTCAAGACAAATACAAAAAATGGTTCATTCAAAGTATTGTCCCTCGCTATTTACACATTTTTCCCATCTCTCTGACAATACACAAATACCGCGACGATAAAAAGACCCGTTTTTGGACTGAAACCATTCGTCGAACCAATTTTGTACTGCATCGTAATTGGCCAAGTGTAGCCCACCCAAGCCATGCGCCATCGACCGGAACAAGTGACAGTCTGAAGGGGCCAGGTCTGGCGAATACGGCGGGTGCGGTAGCAGATCCCATTTCAGTGTTTTTATGGTGTCCTGGACGATGGAACTGCGATAGCACGGAGCGTTGTCGTGCTGCAATATCACACGTTCGTGTCTCGTGTCCCATTCTGGCCATTTTTCGAGCAATGAGTGGTTCAAATTGATTAGTTGGTGTCGGTAGCGATGCCCCTTGACAGTTTCGCCCGGTTTCAGCAGCTCATAGTACACGATTCTTTTCTGGTTCCACCAAACGCAGAGCGTTGTCTTTTTTCCGAAGCGATTTGGCCGTACCGTCGGTGTTGACGCTTCGCCAAGTGAAAACCACGATTTTCTGCGTTTGGAATTCTCGATATATATCCATTTTTCATCGCCAGTAACAATTCGATGCAGAAAACTCTTTCTGTTCTGCCGCAGAAGCAAAATTTCGGAAGTGGCTCTTCGATTTTCCATTTGTCTCTCAGTCAACTCATGCGGCACCCACTTTCCTTCCTTATAAATTTTTCCCATGGCGTGCAAACGTTTCGAAATACATTGCCGAGTCACATTTAATGGGTCGGCAAGTCGATCTACTGTTTGAGTGTCATCTTCATCCAACAACGCTTGCAGATCGGCGTCCGCAAATGTTTGCGGTCTTCCCGAGCGCTCCTTGTCCCAATCTTCACACGTTGTTTTTGATGGTATATGTTCGCCGTAGGCCTCCTCAAGTAACCGCCGTGCTGCTGTTTTTTTTAGGTTGAAGCAGAAAAGCAATGCTTCAAAAAGGTCGTTGTGTTGCGATATTTGTTTATATTACGACTGGGTATTCTTAACAGATGTCCAAGCTATAAAGACACCCAATTTCAGACCTGTATGCCGACTACATGTATCGCTAGCGCCATCCATGTGTGAAACCCGCGAACTTAGTCGCGCACCTAGGGTATGTTCCGATATTGGGTATGTTCCGATATTACTGACAGTACTTTGAGCACCATGAATGCCGTTCCGATATACGCCGCAGTAAGCTCGCGGTTCGCTTTCGTGATCTTATGACGTCATTGTTTTTGTCGTCACTTCCTGCTGCGATTACTGCCGTTCGCGACGTGAGGCATCTAAAGTAAAACTAAAATGGCGGGAACGTACGAGAGCGTTGTCCTGATAGACACCGAGGTGTGGATTGCGTTTCGATATTCCAGTCAGATTGTATGATAGAGGGGGTAAAAGTAATATCGGAACGACTTCTGCGGTTCGACAGTCTGACGACACGTCGTCAGCACTTGCAGTCAATATCGGAACATACCCCTAGTAATCGTTCTTTGCATTATTAAAAATTTAATTTTTTGCAGATTTCGCAATCTGTTGAGTATATGCGTGCGTCCAAACCTAGTTCACGGAGGGTAACTCTCAGGCTTGAAGTAACCAATGTACACATAAATTATTCAAGGAACGAATACATGCGTAATGCATATAGAGAATTTCGCATTACACTTTCATGCTGAAACCCTGACCATTTTTCACTCGGATAATCTTTTCATCTGTTATTAGATGCAGAATGAATAGTCCGTACTACTCCGTACTTGTATTGGCATAGGCATTTGAGTTCTTAAATTATTTCTTGATCCCTATAGCTGTAAGCCGCATTAACTCGAGAATAGCTTATAAACTACAAAAGTGTTTCTTTAACATTTTTCGTCAGTTTTCGACGTATTTTAAAAGAAAAATAAGGAAAAAAATAATCCAAATTAAAAAAGAAAAATTTTGACCCGAATTTTATAAAAAGTGATGGCTCAAAAAAATTCACTTTTGATTTTGATACAACAATATTAAGGTTGGAAATAGTTCAATTTCGATAGCAACAGGCAACAAAATAACTCTACACGCAAGAAAAATGCAAGGGGTGCTTTATGTAATTTCAATGAGATCTTCGTAATACAATTCGAAGCAGAGCTTTCCAACGCCCTCCATTTGCGAGTCAATATCTTCAGCCGATGCTAACATCCTAACATATCTTCATCGTATGAATAAAAATAACAGAAAATATTAATCTTGTCGATGTTTTCTTTATTATGGATATCGGACAGCTGACACTGCACATGCGTCACTCCGGTGACGCGGAAGTTTTATATGGATTTTGTATATATAAAACATTTCCTTTTTAGAAATTCTGTACTGCATTCACAATTAATTTATTATCCTATATTTTATTTTCTATTTTAGGGAAATTTCAGAATGATGGATTCGACGATCTGCTTATGTCAAGGTTTGATGAGTTTAAGAAATCATACATAATCCCATATTTCACCTCTAACTGTGCAATTGTGGGAATGAGAAAACAAATTTCTATAAGTCCCTGTCATAGTTTTCATGATTTACGATAAATAAAATCACATTTTATAACTGTTAAAATATCAGCGGAATAAAAATGAGGGGAAGAAAAAATACTTATACAGCGTATCCTTACGTATACAGTAGCCAAAGAAATGGATTGTTTTTTTTGCATCGATCGACGACAAAGAAAACTCTGAATAATCGAATATCGAGCTGCAAAAACATGTTCCTTTTTATTAATCCAACGCGATGAATGCCGTTCTCCTTCAGGTATAAAAAATACCAAAAATATTAATTTTTCTTGCGGTGATCAGAATTCAAAATTCATATCTTCCAGTAGTACAAACCGAGAAATATTTTACTTACGTTGATCGAACACAATCAAAAATGTATTTCTTTGGGTATCGAGAAGCCAAAATTGTGGATATTAATTTCATCGATCGAAGGTAATAACGAATTCCGATCTTTCGATCCCTTGCATCTAGCATAGTTTCACTTTAGTTGAAATTTGGTCTCACTTAAAACGTTTTATTATTATTTACCAAGCGTTTGCATTATTAGTTCCTTTGTTCTAAGCCGGTATGGGAAATTTGACATCGATCCCCAATCGTTGAATAACGCTTTTAAAGAAAAATTTTGCATGCGTTCTAAAGGGAAGTTGTTTCACATCTAAATATGACGGATGAAGTAGAATGAAAAATTGTACAAAATGTTTTATATTTTTTGGCTTGGTAATTGGTACATGTGGTGAATCATTGTGAAAATTTCACAATGATTCACGAAATAATCGTAGAGTAACAAATTGTAACGTATAGCAATGATTTATTACGTTTGTACCATCGATCATTATTTTTTTAAATATATTTTTCGCTTTCATTGATTTTTTGGTTCGGAATCTACGTCTAAGATTTATCTAAGTTCATGTCACCGAGCCATCATTCCTTGGGCTTAAAAAAGAAGTCAGTTAATCTATGAAAATGTTCCCTTGTAAACCGTAAAATACTTGTGTTGAGTACTGAAACAACTTGAATACAAGTTGGTTCATTGTTCTTTTCTGCAAAACTCTCACAAATGCTTCCTGAAAAATAATTTCACTAAATGTGAAATCGTCAGCCGAGCTATAGTAGCCTGAGGTCACAAGCACTTGGGGTGCCAGATGAACAAAAATCAACAAATAATAAGGGGTTGTGTCCAATTACCGAGTTTTTAGATGTTTTCGTTACAGATTATTATTTTCCGCAAAAAAAAACATTAAAAATGGCAAAATTAAAGAAATATACAGCTACAAACAATAAGTAAAAAATAATGAGTGCTCTGTCTGTACTTTTCAAATAATAAATCAATAGAAATAAAATGTCGAAAATATCTTGAATTTAAAAAAAAGCGCTGGATCTCGCTATTTATATTTGCGTCACGTAGCAAAATTCACCAAGCAAACTCAATTGACGGGCGCTAATCGCCACTGCCAATCACCATAACTAAAAATAGTCATATTACAAGCAACTGTCAGATCGAAGAATGAATATGTTCATATTGCATTGATTAAAAGTGAATATAAAAGGCGATATTTGCAAGCAATCAAACGAAGTAAGGTTGAACGTCGGAAGTATTAGATATCACAACGATCAAAATACACAAGCATAAAAAATCGAAATAATGGAATCGACCCAAAATCGGGATAACGAAATAGACCCAAAATCGAGATGACGGAGTAGACCCAAAATCGAGGATCGGATACAGGCGAATAGAGAGGGGCTATCTGTAAGGAATACAACGTCGGGATTGTACAGCGATTGTCGGACATCGAATCCATACGATGAGTGTATAGTCTATATTTCTCTTCCTTTATTTTTTTCATGAAATTTTCATATACGTATCAGCTACATTACACGCACACGCACGCACACATATACACACAGAGAAAGAGGGGGGGGGGGGGGGGGGGATTTTGTGTGCCCCAGTAAACTTTCGGGCAAAGTACACAAGTACTAAAATAATACAGACAGAATAACAACAGTAGTAATTACATAAAATAAACCAATGAAACTAAAATAAAATAAGATAAAGTATGCTCTCCGATCGGCCAACGAAAATCGAGAAATGCCACGATGCCAAAGGTAAAGTAAAGAATCAAGACTTACATAAGAGTAGCTTATGAGGTACGATTGCGCAAGATTACAATGTAAATGCCATGCTAATTTTTTTCATAAATGATAACACTGCTGATAGATAATAATAATATTAATAATAAAGTGATAGCGTGATCTAAGACGCCAGTGAACTCTAGTGCATGCGCACAGTAGAGAGTCTGTTGGAATATGGAAAAAATAATCTTTTATAATAAGAGAATATAAATAAGAATATTAGTTATATTATTGAAGAGTATGTGTGTATATATGAAGTGAGAATAAAGAGCACGTGTGGCCTATCGATAACTGTCGAGGCGACGCAGTTTACATTAGTAAAAGAAAATATACATAAGAGTATATATAAGAAGTCGTTTTGGGTCTGCTTTGTTCTTGAAGCATATGTGACTCTTTTCTCCTGCAGTCTCACTCTCAGTCTCAGTCCTTCGACGACTCTTGATAGAATAAAAAGATATTGCTCTACATTAATAAGACGCTGTATTTTATTCATTAAACCGATCCCATAATCCAATAGAATCATTTACAAAGGAAATGTCGGAAATACAGCTCTAAGCAAAAATAAAAATGATTGAGCACTTAGATCAGAAAAATCTTAACCTTTAAGCTTAAACTTAGCAAGCGACAAAATCATGAACTTCAAAACTTAAGGACCCAACTTCTAATTAACTTAACGTTACGATTAAGCATGAGCCAACCCCGCACCCAGGCCCAGACATGACCCCACTCCACACTCCACACTCAACAACTCAATCTCATCGATGACTCGCGGAGGTAGTATAATTTTTTGATATTTTCGAGATTACGTAAATCTCAAATATGAATAGCCTTATTTACTGGTCTAGCCTACACCCCGCACTCACACTCGCACGTTGGCAAATTCGCTATCAAGCAAGTATTGGTATAATCTTTGTTTCAGGTAGTTCTGTAGGTACACGTATGAGCCAAAAGTTTCGGTCGAAGCGTATAGTAACATCCAATGCCTATACGATGCTGTTGGATGTAAATTTTTGACAGAGCTTGTACTCTCTATGTCCCAACATTCGCACCTCATGCATAGATAGGTCTCATATTCGCATAGAGAGCGGCGCTGTAATCGTGACAACAGCGCGATTTTCCTGCAGTCATAGCGTTGACCTTCCTACGATCCGTCTTTTGCGGAATATTTTATATAAATGAAAAAAAGCGTAAATATGTCAACCCGAATGCGATACAGAGAAAAGTTTAGTTTTTAGTTTACAAGAAGAAAGGCGCTTGCTAAGAGACTGAAAGCTGTGGCAGCCATGTGTCGAGCAAATGCGGTGAGAATAACCATAACCTCAACGATCAGCAACAAAAATTCGCTGTCGAAGGACGTCGAATCGTGGATTTACATCTTGTACACAGTTTAAATCGTATTCGCTGTAGCAAAGACATTTTTTTTAGGAAAACAGTGAAGGAAACCCAAATGGGATTGAATTCTATTTTACATATTTCCTGCGACGAGTGCTCTGCAATAACCCAAGTTAATCTACACGCACACACGCGCGCGCGCGCACACGCACACGCACACATAAATATATATAACACGAATAAATACATGCATAAATTCGACAAATTAAATTTGTTCGCAGAGTAAATTTATTTCACACCCGTCTCAGAATTACTAGAACTCGGGGGAAAAAAACACGCTTCGAGTTCCCAGACCACGCGCCGTTCAGCTGGCTGCAGCGTACACTGTTGCCATTCCGTTACAGATGGTTGGGCCCGAGTTCGGTGTGGAATAAAATGACCACTTTTCACAAGTCGATATCTCCGAAACTAAAGGTCAAAGTTTGTCATTTTTTTAAATCAATCCCACAATAGTACTGCGTACACGTGTGTTTTTGTTTTGAAATCCTAAGATCCGTTTAGAACCTATATCGAGAAATGCGAGCAAACTCCTATCGGTTTACGTGTTAGGTATAGGGATCGCGTACAAAAATACCCATATTCAATTGCAATTATCTCATGAACTAAACGGTGAATCGAATTGAATTTTTGGGCATCAGTCCATGAAGGTCATATCTACACCATACTTAGATTTCAGCCAATTCCTAAGACTTGACCAAAACTACAGAACTACCTTAAAGACAGCTAGCGAAGGAAAAGTCGTTATGCAAGCCGGGAGCGAGTGCCAGAGGCGCCGCGCGGATGCAATAACCGAATGCAAGTAAACATTTGTCCGGGCAAAAGGGATGGTGAAGGTGGCCTGTGGTCGCCTCTGGGACGTTCGAATATCCGGATCCACTTGGTCGAACAAGAATGCAGGAGTTGACAAACCTCTGTAATTTGCAATCCAATGTACTTGGAAGGTTGCAAAATACTATTGACCAATAGTCCAATCTCGGAAAAATCAACGCACTAACCAACTTAGCTCCTAAGTTGGTCAGAAGAGAGAGGCAAAAGGAATTCAGAGACATAAGGCAACGGCAACGCGTTTTGCAAATCTAACACCCTGATGCGCGCATTACTGCCTAAAACGAGGACTTTGGACTTCGGAAGGCTCAACGATAACTCGTTCGCAAGAGAATACTCATCGATAGAATTCACATCATGATTTATACACGCAAGAGAGCGATGGAGACCATTTGATGCGCAATTTCGGTATATTTGGACATCGCGAACACCATGTGTCTAGAAAATTCAAAGCTATCCGAAATGTCATTAATCAAAAGTGAGAACAGAAGAGGTCCCAGAACCGAGCCTTGTGGAACTCCCAGGTTTGTGGGGAGCCACGGCGAAACATTTCCTCGCTCGTCTATCACTGCTTGCGTACGCCCAGAGAGATACAAATGTATCCACTTAAGAGAAATTTTAGAGAATTCGATTTTCTTTAATTTGCACAGCAAGAAGTGATGAGAAACCTTATCGAACGCTTTACTGAAGTCAAACATAATGAGAATAGTTAGTTTCCCATCATCCACCGCCAGTCGCACCTCATCACAAATCCTTATCGGTGCAGTCTCCGTGGAGAAACCATCCCTATACGCCGATTGTCTGGGATCTAGAATGCTATAGGTATCGATAAAGAGGATTTTTTTTTCAATGCATACTTTTTTTTTATCAAGGAAAATAGAGTGTTTTTTCACCGAAATTTCGACGATCACTCTCGATCGGCGACCATTTTTTCAAAAATCATTATTTTGTTAAATCCTTCGATTAAAAACTAGATAATACGGTACAAAAACTAAATTCATTTGGTTTTAGTATTTCAGATTATTTGTTCCCGAGCAGGAGTGGTCACCGCGAAGGACCTTTTTTGCACAGCGGTCTGTGAAATTTACTGTATCTCCGTCGTTTATAAATATTTACCAATAAAAAAAATTGTCAAACATACTTGGAATGATGCCCTTTACTATGAAAAAAAAATTAGAAAACCTGCACCCATTTCCCAAAAAAAAATCACGAATACACCTCTTTTTTCCGGCCGCGAACTAGGTGTAAACCGTTAAGCGTGGCAAGTCACACCTCGGGCAAGTCCTGCCAAATGTTTGCTACCACAGACAGAAGACCGCTCTAAAACTTATTGTCAATGAATTGACTGTGTAATTTTTCAACTTTTAAACAGTAAGATATTCCACGTGCGTATTACGGAAGCAGGTAACTTCATTGCTTTTTTCAATATTATTGCTCAATTGAAAACGTGAACGTATGTTTTCTTTTGAATGGGACTGTCTCACATGTACTACCTTAAGGCTTCGTGACACACGATTGCGAGGGAAATAGCTGACATTTTAGAGACGAATAATATTTCGGGCAGAAGAAAATCGTCGAGTGCTGCATCTGAAAATTCTCAAGAGCCTGACGCTTTGTTTTCCCATTAAAAAAAAAGAACTCAACCATCTATGAGAAATCTCGGTTCGAAAATTGCTGAGGTTATGTTGACCTTGTGCATGCCCTTAAGTTGAGGATCATTGGACACGAAACGGGCAAAAATAACGCACTATAGATCCCCGGCGCATGAAGGGAAGAGGAAAGTGGGCGAGCATCCCACAGACTGGGTTAGTGCGGACCCTCCTCTGTGTCATATGGGAAACTTCCAACAGCGCATTTGAACACATACTATTTAGATAGGGGGCTAGATTTGTCATCAATCGGTCTTTAACGCGGACGAAGTCAAGGCCACTCTAAGTTTTATACAACCAAGTGCGTGTGCGTGCGTGGGTGCGTATAGCGAGAAGTACTTGCCAATCGACGAGCTCCTGAGAGTAACACACAGGCAGTAACGCCAAACGTGCTGATAGTAGACTCGTGAGAGTTTGGTCTGAAGTGAACAAGTTCAAACATACTATCGGCTAGTTACACGCAAAGATTTGAATTCAGTTCGAATTGTGACAATACTCTCAGAACTATGAGCATGGCATGACGCACTTGGATCAAAGACAATACGCGTGCATTAATCGAAAAATATGAAAAAATTGTAATGTTTTTGAACGTGCAACGTGACCAATACCGCAACAGAGAATTGAAAAATGGCGTGATCTCCAAAATTGCATCACGATTCGAACGTATCGAAGTATCTGAAATAGCTTGTCTCATCGGTGTATATTTTTTTACAATGGATTTTCTTTCGAATTGTTTTTCTCCTCAGACTTATGAACGCTCTAGTTGTTCGTGGAAAAATTTAAGTATAAATAAAGTCTATTGTTCAAGACATATTAAGACTTGCAAAAATACTTTATTTGCTGCTTATCGCAAAAAGTGCCTATAAGGTTAATATTTTGATAGGAAACCAACATGTAAAAAGTATTTACAAGTATTTTACATGTTTAAAAGTATTTAAAAGTAAGTACTACTAAATGAAATTGCACTTATTCACAAAGTTTAAACAGTTGTATCTCGTCCGAAAAAATTAGCCCATTCTCAGCGTGATCGGTCAATTGTTCGTCATTTTACATAGAATTTGAGAATGCAATAAAAATCGAAGATGAAAAATGTTTTTTTTTTCATATCACTTTTAAAGAGTATAACAAAAATATATTTTTTCAAAATAAGCGTTTTTTTCTGAATGCACATTATAATGAAGAGCTGGACAAAAGTGGTACACATCCTTGTATGAGGAATCAGCCATTGCTCAGTTATTGCGATTCGAAGACATGCAGGTCGTGGAAGAATTAAAAAATTCAACTAGATGTTAAAGCTCGATATATTTGACGATATTTCAAAAAATGGTAAAACAGGGGTCCACGTTTTTTTTTCGTGTCATTTTCGTATGGTCGGGTTTCGGAGTGGATTTTTTGCGTGCAACGTCGTTTACATATCTACTTTGTACGTACGAACTTTACATGCGAAAATGTTGTATGTAAAAAGTTACGTGCAAAATGTTTACGTACAACCTCGCTTAAACGAATGTTATCAAGATAAGGTAGATTATAGTGCAAAAATGTGCAACTGCGAAGATTCCAAAAGCACTGCACTGATTGAAAATTTGATTAGACGTCAAGACAGCACAATCGGAACATCAAACGTAGCGTGAATAGCACAATAAGCACGCGCCGTGCGCTACGTCGCATAATAATCTTTAGTAGTTGAAAGGACTTACGTTCCAGCCAACATCTGACCCATGGTTGTGACCGCAGCACACGTCCCCACAATTTCCTTGTAGTCTTGCAAACTCATTATGATATTATTTTACACGACGTTTATCGATAAATACCAAAATATCTGCTACCCTGAAACGCACACGTCGTGTACCAATTTAAGAAAATCGATAATAAAAAAAGGAACGGAATAAACTCGAGATTGCTGTACAAGAGTATTTATTAATCGGAATTCTGGTGCAATGAAAATCAGACCGACACAGGAGTCTACTCACTTCAACGAACCCTCGCGGACTGGACGTAATGCGGATGACGGATTTATTCGTACCGGTTAAGTCGATTATTATTATTATGATATTGTGTCTCATTGAAGTGTGAGCTGAGCCGGTGTATTGCAGTCTACGTTTTGATTAAAATTAATCTGTGGCAACGCAAGTCAACGTCTCTTTAAAATGAATATCTTATTTGTATAACTTGTATACCGATATACTCTCAACTTTAGATACACTTCGATTAGCGGGTAACTGGTTGAGCCTTGAAAGCATATTATCGAGAAACGCAAGTCTCTTGACGCCAAGTGCCGAACGGCTACAATGGGTATACTTACGCGAAAGTACGCAATACTGGCGGTGCAGTTTTTTAATAGCTGTATCTTAGCAACACGCCACAAAGCGAATTTTCAACGATACATTCTTAATGTAACTCGAACCTCAACTTTTCAATGTTTCTATTCGCGATTAAATTCGGTTAGCCTATGTTGAGATATTGTCATCGTATCAATGAAAGTAGCAGAAAATGATATAGACATTTTGCAGTTGTCTCCTGTAGATATCCGACCAGCTGACAGAAATTGCCTTGCGAGCATGCGTCGTTCCGTCGAAGCGGGAATTTTCGTTTTGATTTTGTATGCACACGGGGTTTGGTAGAACATTTCTAGTGCATTCTCAGTTGATGTATTAGCGTATATGTTTTTGTTTTGTTTTGGGCCAAGGGCAGAATCAAGAATTCGCAGGCACCTTACGTAAACGTGCGGTGCGGATAAATAAACGCGTACATAACCTCGCATTTAACCTCCAACTTCGCAATTTTGTACCTATTATAATTTCATTACAGTAAATAAAACACACTTTATAAACCCTAAAATATCGGCGGAAAAAATAGAGTGCCAAAAGATTCTTCACACTAAATAGAGTAGCATATCTTGAGTATTGAATAGCCAAAAAATTGATTGTGTTCGCAACGATTGCAGAGACAAATTCATAACTTTAGGCAAGAAAAGCCAAAAATTAAACTTGCATCTAACGCAGCCAATCAAAGACGCATTGACGTAGGTATCGAGAAGTCGAAAATATAGGTTTTTTATTACATCGCTTAATAACAATGAAAAAGGATTATCATTGAATACCAAGTGGTAAAAAAAAATGGTTTTCATTCTGTTAATCCAATGTGATAAATACTTCTTCCCTTAAGACACTGGAATGGCAAAAATAGGGATTTTGTATTTTTCTCACATCCATCAAAGACAATGTATTACGTATCACAAAGCCAAAAATGTGAAAATTCATGGTGTTATTTCATTTTTGTTGCTATGTGAAATGTAATTGGTCAAATCACCCCCCACTTTGTTTTTGTAAAAATGTCAAAAATTTCAGGAGAAATTCCCTTTCGATGCCTGAGTAAAAAATAGTTATTGCAATTAATTGTATTCCAAATGAAGCGTGTAAATGTTCTATTAATATTTTCAAGCGACGATTAATTTTTAGATACATTTCATGTTCAAATTGTCGTTGAGGCTACACTCCTTGGATTTATAAACAAGTGAGATAGTTTACAACGAACTTTTTTTTTGCACTACTCTAAAAAAACTTATGCCAAATACTTGAAAGTTGGTTCATCATTGTTTACTCTATAAATGCTTTTTAAAAAGTAACTCATATATAAGTAAAATCACCAGCCAAATTGCAGTAGTATGAGGTTAGTAGAATTTGACGTGCCAATTTTTTTACGCAATTGCTTTTGTACATGATTCATTAAAACAATCGAAACTCACATCGCATTTGTAAACATAATTATGTTTACAAAAGTGACATGACCATGATCCTCAGTATCCAATCATTTTGCTGCACTCTGCAATTATTCACTGTAGTTCACTACATTTTGGGCTATCTTTCTCAGATAACTTAGCTTGGTTAATAAATCAGTCACCCAAATTTCACGGTGTCTCTATCTTGGTGAGTATGATTCTTATGTACGCAGGCTAATCGCTGCCATTAAGTTTATAATTCTCATTGAAATATTGGGTGATCGTTATGTTTTCCAATATCATTGTAATTCTGGACATTTGAAAAATACATTGAGCTTTGTGCCTACATAACGTTCAGTATGAAACACACGGAAAGTTGAAGATGTGAACAGTCTTAAGGTCTTTTCTACACGAATCTGTGCTATATCTGCTGGCTTGAGGTTTGCTTATTCAACCTAAATAGCCATCAAGGTTGCTTGAGTTTTAACATAGATATGCAAGTGTACATCCACCGTAGCTTATAAAAGAAGATCGAGCAGGTATCTAGTAATGAAATGCATAGCCATGTGCTACCTTAATCTTTTTCCTTTTTTTCATAGTAAAAAACATAAGTCAAGCATTGAAAAGTCAGTCCATTACCCTGTCCTTCAAAACGCTTACAAATTCTCTTAAAAAATCTACTTGCACAAAACTAAGTGTACGAGCCAAGTTTCAGTACTCTGCAGAAATTTGGTATGCCAGTTTTTGTTCCAACACCCTGGGGTCTATAATTCCACCTTTATTCAATGAAATTTAAAAAAATAATGTGTTTCAGAAGCAAGGATAATAAATCAACATTCTAGCACTTTTATTCTAAAAAAAAAACTTATTCCAATATTTTACTTTTATAAATTCAGTGACCATGAGTATTGCATGTCGAATGAAACAGTCACTGTACATTCGGAATAATTCATATTTTTGGCTTTGTCGTAACGAGAGATATGTTTTTCAATCGCTTTCAATTGATGGAAGAGAAACCTTTTTTTTGGCTGCTTCATATTTATGAACATATGATTATTTCAGCACTCAGCTCGATTGGTGTATTATACAAATCTATAACGTCTATCAATACGTCTACAATAAAAATGATTCTGTTACTAGGTTTGATCCGTTAACTAAATATATCTTTTTTTATTTCTCAACGGCCATGCTACACATTTTTTATTGTCATGGAATGATTTTCAAAAATCTATATTTTCGGTTTCTCTATACCTGCAATCATGAATTTTTGACAGTCATGGAATGATTTTCAGACATCCATATTTTCGGTTTCTCTGTGCCCCCAAATATGAATTTTTCATTGTCTTCGATTACTGCAAGAAAAAATCATACTTCTGGCATTTTAATACCTACAATGAAAAAAAAATGTGATCATCCAGCCAAAATTCAGTTGGTTTCACAAAATGTATCTTTAAATACGTTCAACTTGATTTTTGATTAGCATAACAAACGTTTTGTTAATCTAACTGATAGTTTTAGTGGTGTGAAGTGTAGCTTATTCAGCATGTCTGAGCAACTGTTAAAACAACAAAATTTCGAGATAACAAAATGCATTTTGCACATTCAACCATTTCTTTTTCTCAGTGTAGAAAAGAAGTTTTCATCTCATTGGATAAATGAAGAAAAAAAGCCTATTTTTAGCTACTGGAGATCCAGTTATACGAATTTTTCATTGTCTCCGGGCGACGTAGAAAAATCCGTTGTTGTGAACGTGAAAATCTACTAACGTAACTTTCAATTGTGAACCTTGGAAGGATAATCCATATGCCTCACTTCCCAAAGATATCTAAAGATATGCTATTTCAATGTCAACTCTTTGTTTCGTACTCGTTATTTATGTTCCGTCGATATTTTGATGGTGCGATGATAGGTGATCGCAGGAAAGCTACGTACTGCCAAAGAGAAAAATAATATCTGGCAGGTGAATTATGTGCGCAGAAGCTGTGTTGATTTTCCCGCCGACTTTTTATACTTTGCAAAGATACCGCGGTCCGAGACGGCGCTGACTGACTATAGATTTCCCCCCTCCAGACATCTATACAGTGTGAGCTGCTGAGATCAACCTCTTCCATTTCCTAGCGGCTCTTGGTACGTAGTTACTCTAAAAAAAATTACCGAAATCCGCGAATATTGTCGGCAATATGTAGCATCCGCGTCGAATAAGCATTCATCCATGTTCACAAGATATTTTCCGGATCGTGTCAAATAATATTTTTTTCCGGCAAAAGTTCATAGCCAGAGATTATGACCAATTTTGTTTTTGTTGAGGTTATGTGGGGCCAGTGTGCTGATCGAATCCGTTGACGTTTGTCTCGTGTTCCTAGCACTTTAAGCCGAGATTCCACCACGTTCCGTACATTTTGGAAACCTGTTGTTTTTCAGATTCTGAGCCATGGGTCGAGTTATTCGTGCTCAACGTAAGGGAGCTGGATCCGTTTTCCGCTCTCATACCAAAAGAAGGAAGGGAGCACCCAAGCTTCGCTCTCTCGACTTCTCCGAGAGACATGGATACATCAAAGGAGTCGTCAAGGTACGTTCATGACGTTGACGCCTTCACTTATGCTTCGACCAAGAATGCAAAATATCTCGATTCAACCTGTAAATCTTCGATCCAAACATTGTATTTTACGCTCATGAATAAGGCTTTCGCGCCTCACGGCGTACCGCCAGGCACCATCGTGCAGGTGTACGGAGCAACAGTCTAGTTGACCATAAACCATTAGGAAGTGTATCTTGAATATGCAAACCTTCGAAATAGAATCGCAATAACGTAAAAAGTCCACAGGTGAAATACGCACTGATTAACGATAATATACTTGATCCGTGTATCAAAGGATTGTGTACATTCATAACGGCATGAGAATCAATTTGATTAATAATAGAGAACTTTTTGTGGAAACCTCGAATCTTTTTTGTTACAGTATGACAAAAAATAGATTGTAACAATTAATTAAAACAATTTGAGGAGTTTCGATACCGTTCCTTGGCAGGCTGCCAACTTTTTGTGAATAAAATTTCATGTAAAAATCAATTGTTGGACAATATCCAACTCGCAATATTGTTGAAAACTATTGGTAAGCTGGGAAATTATATTAATAGTTATCATTTTTTCAATTAAACGTAAATATGTAAATATTCAAGAAGAAATACCCGATGAACTTGGCAATAGCGGCCGTTTCTGCCATTGGCCCTACTGACTATAGCTAAAGCATCATCGGGTCCAGGTTATTTACACAGTGAGAAACGTTCAACGTTTTATAACGAGTTTTTAAATATCTTTTATTATAATGTACGAACGCTCTAATACTATGCACATTCTAAACACCTACTGATTTTGAAATACCCGCCAGTTAATGCTTAATAAATTTCCAACTTTGTTAGTTTATTACTAATAAACGAAGTAGAGGAACCGCTTGATTGTTTTGATACGACATTCCCAACACCATAATCACGATTGGCTCAGTTTTTAAATCTGAGCTTTGGCATTATTTTTGTCGCTACAGCCTTATAAGTAGTGTTTACAAGGTGCTATGTGTATTTCCAAATGGACAAATGTTCAACTCGAACATGAAAAATATCCAAATCTATGTTGTTAAACGGATTGATTTTTGAACATTTAATGCATCCTAAATTAATTGCTCGAGGATATAAATTTCAATAGTCCACAAGCATTTCAATTTGAGTTTCGTAAGTCCTTAATTTGCACACGACGTCTTTGGACTAATGAAGTTGATCAAAAACCATATACTTTACAGAAAATAGGATAAAATATAGGGTACTGCTCTTGCCCATAGTGGAATGGCAGAATCCTAGTATGATACTTTTGACATTTTATATCCAATGATGATTTCTAGTAAACCTACATCTTAGATACCATGAAGATGTTGAACTAGAGGCTCTTTCTGACTAAATACAAAGCAGGATTTTCTCTTGATGAAAATTTCTACGTTCCATGTTTGTTTAATACTTTCTTTTTCTCGTAGGACATAATTCACGATCCTGGACGTGGAGCGCCATTGGCCATCGTCCACTTCAGAGATCCTTATAAGTTTAAGACACGCAAGGAACTCTTCATCGCCCCCGAAGGCATGTACACAGGCCAGTTTCTCTACTGTGGAAAAAAAGGTAAGAGAAAATTGACGAAACTGTTGAAGGCGACAAAAGCTGCCGTTACTAACGTTCGACATGATGATTTCTAGCTGACTGACACATCGTATGACGTTTCATTTCTAGAGGCTCTTTCTGAAAACTGTTTTTTTCTAGTCAAATTAATGTATAGTCGGGGAAAAAAAACGATAGCTCAAAAGAATATATTGTCCACAGCAAATTTACAGATCGGCAACGTTATGCCGGTCGGTACAATGCCTGAAGGTACCATCGTGTGCAACCTAGAGGAGAAGACTGGTGATCGCGGTCGTTTGGCCAGGGCATCCGGAAATTACGCAACCGTCATTGCCCACAACCCCGACAGCAAAAAGACCCGAGTCAAGTTGCCTTCGGGTGCTAAAAAAGTTATTCCATCGAATAACAGAGCTATGGTCGGTATTGTAGCTGGTGGAGGACGAATCGACAAGCCTATCCTTAAAGCCGGGCGAGCTTACCACAAGTACAAGGCCAAGAGAAATTGCTGGCCAAAGGTGAAAATCCCCTTTCGACACAGTTTTTTAAATTTTTCTCCAATTAACGAACCAATTATAGCTAAATTTTCCATCATTTTTCAAATGATTAAAACGAACGATATATTTGATTTGATGTTTTGAAATGATCCTGGTCACTGTCGAAAAACAAATGCTTTGCTTTCCGTCAGTCCTCTAGGTTTTGCTTCTAGCGTTGGGTCCGTCCGGTTAGTTTATAAAGTTTACAGAAATAAAAAAAATGTGCTGTAGCCTCGCAAAAGACGCAAATTTTTCACAGATTCGACAAGAAACAAAGCATTCGTATTTCGAATATAGATTTCGACATGACCATACGCCCCCAAATTTCGATGATGTCTTGACATTTGAAACCTGAATCTGCAATGTTGTCAAATATTAACTGAGCTAATGAACGTCCAAGCACGAGATTCAGCCATTACTCTACAAACAATGTCACTGACGACTCTATTTTTCTTCCATTCTCTGTAAAAGGTTCGTGGTGTTGCTATGAACCCGGCGGAGCATCCTCACGGTGGTGGTAATCACCAGCATATCGGTAAAGCCTCAACCGTCAAACGAGGAACGAGTGCCGGTCGCAAGGTCGGTCTCATCGCTGCCCGTCGTACAGGACGAATCCGTGGAGGAAAGACCGACACTAAGAAGGACGATTAGATCAATATGTGATCACCGTGTGGTCTGTTGTACAATAAAATGGAGAAAAAAAAACCGCAATTTTTCTCGAACTTTTGCACTCTGGATTTTCCCTTCCGCTGAGCATCCTCTTCGCTCTTGACGCATTTTGGCATCGACTGGTCAGACTGAAGCCTAGGTGATTGAGCATTGAGTTAAGGCATATTGGGCACACCAAATTAACGCACGCCGGATACAGATTTACGAAAATTTGACCGTTTTTAAACGAAATTACAAATCGCGTTTTCCAACCACATATCACGAATGCGTGCACCAGCCTCAGTCTGTGCCTCAAACCTTCGTCTATTTATGTTTCTACATTACATCCTAGCAGCAATGTATCATCCGTGAAACCATTTGCAATAGGTTAATTTATATATTTTGCACAAAATCTCCGATTCGTTCATTTTTTCTCACACCGTGGAAGGCTTTCTACATCACTCGTACTCACTTTACGGGATATCACCTGTACATTTTCTGCGAAATTTGTTTAGCGTTAGTTCCGACATAACTCTGCAACATCGTATGGTCGCTTAATTAACTTATCTCAACAACAGCATAAGGTTTTATTATTTGATAACAATCCCTTGTCATTATTTACTCTAAAACGTATTTTGGAAAAATGTTCATTCTAGTGGGGTCTATCATTTCATATAATTACAAATTCATAACGAAAAAAATTACCCATGACCGTATAATTGATCATTCGTTCAAGGGGTCAGTCTACTGTGACGATACGAAAATCAAGGTTAAAAAACAAAAAATTCAAGGAATAATTAAGATGATTGAAAAATCGTTTCGACATTTATTTGTATGTACAGTGACAAAGTTGTGTACCAAATTTCATTAAAAAATATTTATAATTAAAGTTATAAACAATCTCGTGAAGTACCTTTGAATGTGAGACGCTCAACAGTGTACTAGATTCTGGCCGCCCGGCTGACCTGAAAAAAAAATACTTTCTTTTTCTCAAAATAGATATTAGCTGATTTGACCAAGGTAATTTACTATGTTTCGATCAATATTATTTATTTATTTTGATTTTTCCAGGAAAAATTACATTCTTATTAACTAATGAAAAAAATCTTAAGAAGAAAAACGTCAGTCAGTACCTAAACTACCGTTACGCTGAATAAGGCCCGGTTCCACAACTCTCGGTTAACCGAGTTAACCGAAGTTTAAGGGTGACTGGACCAATGAGAACCACGCTGAGCTGGCTAAACTCCGATTAAATCGGTTAACCAAGAGTTGTGGAACCGGGCCGAAGTGTACCAAGTTTCAATTCAATTTGTTTGTTAGATAGCGACAAATCGTGTACACCGTTTTGAAAGACCCGTTTTAAGTTTGGGTAGCAGTTCTATCGTAGTAATCACGAGTGTACCTGCAATCTGCGATTCCAGCACGATATGTTGGAGCTTCCTTTTCAATTTGGGTTGCCTCAAGTGACAAACGAGTTTACGAAATGTTCACAGTAACCCAACCCATTAATTCGATAACTCGTGGGACAGTTTCCTTCGTGAGTTTTTATTTGCACTGATAAGTATAACAGTTGAATACTATTATTTAACTATTACACTCATTAGTCGAGATAAAGGTAGAACTTTAAGATTTAACGAAACATCTTTTAAAGATTTAACGAAAGAAATGAAGGTACAATTTAAAGATTTTACAACTATTTATAAAAGCTTGGATTTCTACCGTTTATACAATTGATAAATTACAAGATACAGAGGATAATTATAATATTGCATAAAATCAGGGTGAAGGGGGGGGGGGGTATACGCTTTAAAGCTTTATTTCCGCCCCCAATGTCGATCAGTTGCAGCAAATCCAGTCGATAGCTGAGTAAGGTATCGATCTTCTTCCGTTTGCTTCGATCGAAGACGAAACAGATTCAACCAGAGTTTGGATCGAACGCTATGAAAATAATAGGTAGAAACAAATAGACCAAGTACCTCAAAAATTATGATCGTTTCTTCCCGGGGGGAGGGGGGGGGGGGCGGTACGGAATCAATCTTATTAACATAGAAGAAAAGTTGTCCGATTAAACCGGTAACGAATCGATAAGTATTTTTCATCTTCAAAATTTCCCGCGTTTTCGACACTGCTCGGGGAAGGGAATGAAACCGGAAGTGCGTCAGATCTGACATCTAATGGTGCGCGGTGGCGACGCGACATTCGTGTGCCTCCCATTGGCTTACGCATCTCAATTTCTCGAAACTGTATAGTGTCGTCCTCTATTCTATCGAAAGGAAACAAAAGTTTAAAAAGCCCGAAATTCAAGCATCTTTTTTTTGTGTCAGTTGTGTGGCGACTGACACGAGTCGAGTGTCCAACTCGCATTTGCGAATAAAAAATAAAAAAATCGATACAGTGAGTTTAATGCGCGAGGATTGTACATTTTAAAAACTACCTCGTCCCTTTTCCTTCTATATCTCGCGGCATTGATCAGCGCGAATTTATTGCAGCGCGTGGTCGCCAAGTTTGATGAAATAAATCTATGGTTAGCTTGATGGAGAGGGAGGAAGAGAACGGGAAAAAGACATAAAAAATCAAGGGTTTAATATCGCGAGGCGAAAAATCATATCGCATACATTGCGAGCTCGTAAGTGGCCCCGAAGAGTGTACACGCGAAACACACACACTTATTGAGCGGATCCAGCGTGCATTGGCATATTCGTAACGGAAATAGTTTCAACGCCATTTTGAAAAGCAACGAATTTTTCGGTTTCTCGGCCATTTTTGTTGCGTCGACGTCAAGTGCGGCCAGAGGCCCTCTCTCACATACTAACTGGCGTCCGGGAGTATTAGAGTTCAGTCTTCGACTTTAAGTTTTCCTTTGTGTCATAATACATCGGCACAGCCGAGCGCCGAGGCTGCGACAGTGCATACGCGATTATATCTCATATACATATATGTTATTATATAGATATACAGGCCGTTCCGACATTTGCACTTGGATATAAAACTTGTATTATTTCAATCGTCGAGAAGTTTAACGAGAGAATATTTGCGGCAGAGCTACGAACATCTACGCACCGAGGCGGAGTAATATGAGTAATGCAGCCAACCAGAATGGATCAGGTCTAGAGCAGCAGGTAATGTGAAAACTATTTTTTTTTCTCTAAGCTTCAAGTTATCGGGCTTTTTGCGAGATACAAGCGTGACTTTCTTCGTACGCACGATCCGCGCCTTCCTTCGTCCCTCGCTTTCGAGACTAAATTCCACTTTTCGTTTCCGTTTACGCTTATCCTATATCGCAAAATAATCCTCTCGTCGAGAATTCACTCTTGCCAAATAATTGTCCGTCCGTTGATCGTTCGTTCGTGGTTTCGCGTCGTCTAGAACACGCGAAAAATTCCGTGACGTCCGTTCGCGTAATGGCGGCCCTCAATTCCCGAAACAGCACGTTCTCAGCGTAATTGTTCGTTTGGAGGTTTTTTTTGCCTTTCGCTTGTGAGCCTTACGCGAATTCGTTGGCTATATTTCATATTCCTACCTCAAGCCACGATTTTATCCTATTACGATATTTATACGTCTCGTTGTGTCTCGTCATTGTTGATAAGAGTCGAGAAAGTTGGGGAAAAAAAACTACTGTAATCCAAACGAGGTTACTTGGCATTAAAGCACGACGAAAACGCACGCTTCTTTTTTCGGTCAACGGTATTTGGATGGAGAATATTTTATATTTTCTCAAATTCGATACCACGTACACGACTGTAGCAATGATTATTAATATTGTTAGATAAATGTCTACTTTTTATTTGATGCATTTGATAGCAGCGGAAAAATAACCAATTTTTTTTTCAATTGTTCTATGCTCATGAGTATACAGACAGCAGAAATAAAAAACACTCGAACACAAAACGTTTATGCGCATTGGATTTATGAACCCTGCAAAACGCTGTAATCATGAACGTTTTTTTTCATGAAGGGGTTTGGCTACTGTGACGACCCGAAAATGAGGCTTATTTAAGAGAAATTATTTTCAAGGAATAAGTAAGATGATTAAAAAATCGTTTGGACATTTATACGTATGTACATTAACAAAGTGGTGTAGCGAATTTCATTTGACATATTTATCATTAAAGAAGTTATAAAAAATCTCATGAAGGACCTTTGAACGTGAAGGGCTCAATGGTATACTGAACCACGTACGAGTTTTTTCTTCAAAGAGATAATATTGCCTGAGACTTGACCATTTTTTTTTCAATACCATGTTTCAATCTTCAAAAACAATGTATTTTTTTTTTGATAGATTACATAATTATTGTTAATAGCTAATGAACAAAAATGTTATGAAGAAAAATGTCAGCAGCCAAGACTTAAATTCCACTACACTGAATACGTGTACCAAATTTCAAATCAATGCATTCGTTAGATGTTGAGAAATCGTGCATATCATTTTGAAGAATGTAGTTTGAAAGGAAAACGCATTTAAAGTTTTACTAGCAATTCTATCATTATAATCGTAAGTTTACCTTTCATTCAGGGTTTGTGCACTATGTATTGGACCTTCCTCTTCAATTTAAATTGCCTCAAGTGACGAAGGAGTGCGCGTTACTTTCACAGTAGCCTAACCCCTCAAAACCATTTTTTGTTATCAATGTAATTAATTTGTGTACACACTTTGCCAGTGTCTGAAATCCGATCGGAACATGCAAAACATTTTGCCATCTCATTTTCTACAAACTGACTATAAAAACTTCAGGTTCGTTTGCAGATATGAGGCAATGTTGTTCCACATCTGTGGAATATCTCAAATGATTTATAGAAGCGATCCCAAACAAACTTGGATTTGAAGGAATTTTTTTTTATCGGGGAATTGAATGTTCAGACTGTATTTCGTTTGGTAACGCTACGCAATCTTGGGAATCAGTTAGAAATAGAGTAATCAGCATCAGCTGGATGTTCTGTGATAGGAACTTTTTAAATAATTCCATAGTTAATTCATTCGTGCTTTATGAATAGAAAAATATCTATAAATTATTTATTGCTATTTATCGCCAAATTGGTGTATTCGGCATAAAAAAAAACAAAGAAGCAATTGTGGTAATAGATAAGAAGGATATGCTTGCAGAAAATATTCATGTTCAATTTAAATGAAACGTTGCACTAAGTTGAGATACGAGGAGGTAAGAATATTTCCAGAAGATTTCTACGCCAAGATACCATTGTGAAATTATTGGATGTAGAACTTTGACTTCTTGGCTTTCTCATTTCGTGCTGTTCCAGGAGGCACTATGTCTTTGTCGGCAAGTTCTTAGTTTGTGTCTTCCTGTAGCTTTTCATTGTTGCTCCCATGGAAACCCGTCTTTCTGATTGCTTGTGCGTCCTATAGATACTCCTTTCTCTATTTGGAAAAAGGCAGCGCAGTGACGCAGCAATTTTTTTCTTCCATATCGGAAACTTTGAGTTTGTTCGAATCTTGTTTGTGTTTGCATGGGTTTTTTTTTCGGTAGGGTGCTCCTATATAACTATAGTCAATGGATACTATAAAATGAGTGAAACAATTGAATATTTCAAGAACATAGGTTAGACACAGAAAATCCTTCTGAGGACATTTTCATATACTCAAATCCTTCCAAGGACATTCTCATATGGTCAAATCCTTCTCAGAAAATTCTCGTATACTCAAATCCTAAGGATATTCTTAGGATAGAAGCCTCGTCAAAAATTTCAGGATGATCCCAGGTTGGTATTTTCCGGAAGTATATGCGTAATTTTAATTTAAAAAGTGCGATAATATAATCTGAATAACTGAACATAAGGTGTAAAAATTGTCACTGAAAATGAATTTGTCAGTTTAACATCAACAATTTATTAAATAAATCGTCCGCTTGTAAATTATTGCACTTTCAATAAACTACGTTTAAAGAAAGAAAAACGATTTGTTTGGAGGAAAAAAAGCAACAGCCAAAGGTCATGGGGTGTTTGAATTTCTAACTGCCGATGCAAAAACCTTTAATGAAGAAACTCGGATATCTGTGTTGCAGTTAGCTGGTCTGGACTTGCAGGGTTCCCGCCAACCTAGCGGAGGCCGATACGTTCCACCCCATCTACGCAATAAAGTTGGAAACGATTGCGGTATGCCAAAAAATGATGGGTTTCAGATTGGTTCGTAGGCTGGATCGGATATGAGACTCATGGTCGTTTGTTTCGATGTTCCAAACAGGTAACGGACCTGCCGCTGGGGAGGACCAGCCTGCTGTTGACTCAAGAGCGTACGCAGACAGAGATCGAGGCGGTAGACGGGATCAGGATAGAGAACGCGAGTATGGTGGATATCAGAGTTCCGCGTACAGAGACGTTCGCAACAACCGTGACGCAGACTTCGGGAATTTCGGCGGAAGAAACCGACGTCCGCAGGAAAATGGTCGGGACTTTCGCTACGGAAATGGCGAACGGGATCGTCCAGCGGGAACCGCAGGTGCATGGCCAGAGCCGCGAAACGATCGTTGGGCAGAAAATCGAAATGATCAGAGAATGGGCGGCGGAAACAGATGGAAGGACGAAAGGGAAGGAGGCGGAAGAGGAGGCGACAGAAACGATGTCGACTGGACTGTTCCCACGTCAAAGGATCCACGAGTCGAGCTCGAGCTCTTCGGTACCGGTAACACGGGTATCAATTTTAGCAAATACGAGGATATCCCTGTTGAAGCTACCGGAGACAATATACCATCGCACATCGCATCCGTAAGTTTGCCCCCCCCCCCCCCCCCCCAGCTTCATCTTTTCAGCTTTTGATCCGTAATAATGTCCGTGACCGAAATGATAGCTTAACGCGAAGTAGAAGTTGTACCACGTGACATATGCGTGCGAGAAAGATAGTTGTCGATTTTCGAACAAAGCTTTCTGAGAGATAAATCATATTTAGAGGAAAAAAACATCCGTAAGCTCTGCGGCAGTGAACTTTACAGAGCTTGATGGTTTGTTTTTCTTTAAAATAAAAAACAATGTATCAGAAAACGCTTTTGAAAAATTTGTGAGACTGAGATACCCTGACATTTTGTGAATAATTTTTCCGAGAGTCACGTGGATTTTCCGAAATTGAAAAAAAAACAATCAATACGATTTATTCCATCATTTAGCGGTTACGGTAGTTGTCTGAAAGTTAGTGTTAATTTGTGTGCGTGTGTGTGCGTGCGCGCGCGTGTGTGTGTGCGTATGTGTTAAGTCTCGCATTTGCCTTATTTTACTTTTCCATGTGTCACAATGGTTGCCGTACAATCTTTGCAAATGCATTTTTTATGTGTGTACAAATGCTATATTCTGATAACACGTATGATTGATCGTTGCAGTTTGATGAGGTTAAGTTGACGGAGATTATCAGGAACAGCATCAGTCTCGCTGGTTACGATAAACCTACACCGGTACAAAAGTACGCGATACCGATTATAATCGGTCACAGAGACGTGATGGCCTGTGCTCAAACGGGTTCTGGCAAAACCGCGGCTTTCCTAGTGCCAATATTAAATCAGATTTACGAGTCTGGACCGCGTCCCCCACCGCCCCAGGCTGGTTCCGGCCGACGGAAGCAATATCCTCTCGGACTTGTTCTTGCACCAACGAGAGAGCTCGCCACACAGATATACGACGAAGCACGAAAATTCTCTTATCGTTCGAGAATGCGGCCGGCAATCGTTTACGGTGGCGCCAATATTGTCGAGCAGATGCGCGAACTCGATCGCGGATGTCATTTGCTCGTCGCTACACCTGGTCGTCTTGTCGATATGCTCGGGCGTGGAAAGATCGGTTTACACAATTGCCGGTAAGTCGCTAGTCCGCGATTTATTAATCAATATGTATAGCGGAGTAAATAATATTCTTAACTAACTTGAACATTTTTACCATTTTCCATTAGAACTATTCTGCTTCTTGAGACAATCTAATATGCCACAGTACTCAGTATCGTCTCGTTTATTTATTTTTTCTGCTATGTGCATCAGAGATTTAACGAACCGAACGTTTTTTTTTTAAATATAATTTTAGGTAATTCTTGCGTAGCTGTGTATCTACGGGGAAAAAAATTATGAGAAACAAATTTTAAGATGCAATTTTAATCTTGAACTCTATAGTTTCGAAATTAGAGTAAAAAAGTTTTCTGGCCCTTATCTTTGTCAAGTTATCCTTGAACAACGTGGTAAGAAAGTATTTGAAGGTGCATGGCCTTCTGAAACAAAGAAAAATTAGTGTGTTTGGAAATGAATTATACCGATTGAAAGCTTGTAGGTTTCTTGAGAGTACGCTTTTTTTCCGTGAGTTCTGTATGTATCTCTATGACGGTAGTATCAACGTTCGAACCCAAAACGGTATTCTGTACTTTGAATATTTGTCATCGAAAAATAAATCACTGTGAAACGTCTGAAATTGAACCATTTCAACGCTCAAGATGGTTCCATAAGATTCTTTGGATTTGTGTTGACACGTCAATTCAAAAGACGGCTTAAAAATAGAGATTTTTCCAATGTTCACTTACGCGAAGGCCACTCTGTAAACGCCGATTGTATGGTTCGAGCCCTACGTATTGTTTGTTACTTTTGAAATGCCGCCAAAATCCGGATTTACCGAGAGGATATACAATCCTATTGATTGTTGATCGCACATGTTCTTTTCTCTCCGCTTTTGTCGATGCGCGACTTGAGAGACGAAAAAGCCCAAGACACTGCTTTTTGTTAAATACCTACATCGAAAATTTTGAAACATTCAAAGCATGTTCCAAGCTACCAATGATGGTTGCTTCAGGTCTTCGATTTTTTTAAGGTTATTGATTAAATTTGCCTTTGTTATTTACAAAAAGCAATTAAAATAATATCTTTAGGTCTGTCTTCCGTCTAGTCTGTACTCTGGGTGTCTATTTGTCTGCGTATTAACAGAAGGACAACTTTGTGTGCGGGCAAGCCTGTATACTTGCGTGCACCAATATCACGTATTTCCACTTCTGTTACGCATTCCGACGGATGAAAGCGTTTGCATCAATAAGCAAACGCCATTTTTGCATATTTTTGTTGTAAATAACTAAATGTTTTAAGATTTGATTTTTTAAATGTTTGCTGGAAGAAAAAAAGCCGCGGGGGACTTTTTCACGCCTTATCGTAGGTTTACGTTCATGGGACATACGGGAGGAAAATCTCAGCGATTTGAGTTTTGGCAAAGGATGCATTTAGTTTTCACAGGGCGGCGGCACGGAAGTTCAAACTTTTTTTTCTACATTTTTCTCTCCCTAAACGTGGCAACGAAAAATCCAAAAGAATATTCAATCAAAGCATCTCATGAAGTAGACTTTCAGCTTTCTAATGGTCCTATTGTGAATGTTATGAAATTATTCGAAACCTAACTATGAGCATCGAAATTAGAAAAAATCGGTTTTTTAATTTAACGTTTATAATTAGATAAAAAAGGTTATAATTAGGTAAAAAAAACACCGTTTTTTAGCAAAGAATAACGTTCCAAAAATAACTGCCAGAACACTTTTTCATGTGCGATTTGGCAATCTAAAGAAAAAGAGACTAAGTATACATTTTTTTTTTTAAATGTTCTGTCATGATTCAGCGGGAAAATACGGCCATGTGAACAACGAGCTAAATTTGACAAAAAAATGTTTCATTCTTCCATTCGTTTGAACAATGAATTTGGAACAAAAGCACGCGTGACTGTTCCAAGTTATTTATTAATAAAATCAATAGAAAATAAAATCGGAAACTCTTGCAGGTTTCTGGTGTTGGACGAGGCTGATCGTATGCTGGACATGGGTTTCGAGCCACAGATCCGACGCATCGTCGAGGAGGACACAATGCCACCAACCGGCGAGAGGCAAACTCTCATGTTCTCCGCGACGTTCCCTAAAGAAATTCAAATGTTGGCTCGAGACTTTTTGAGCAATTATATTTTCCTCGCGGTTGGCCGTGTTGGCTCAACATCGGAGAATATCACGCAAAAGATCGTGTGGGTCGAGGAGCACGACAAACGTTCGTATCTGCTCGATTTGTTACAGGCGAGTAACGTCATCGAACCCAGTGAGTATCAGAAAACGAAATGACTTGGCAAAACGAAGGAAACACTCGGACAAATATCCGTTTATCGGCATGTACTACTCAATTTAAGGTGCGGAAGCGCTTACTCTCGTTTTCGTGGAGACGAAGAAGGGTGCCGATACGCTGGAGGAGTTTTTGGCGCACGTCGGATATTCGGTTACGAGTATTCATGGTGACAGAACCCAGCGTGAACGTGAAGACGCGTTGCGCCGATTTCGGGCTGGCAAAACACCGATCCTCGTCGCTACCGCTGTGGCGGCTCGTGGTCTCGATATTCCACACGTTAAGCACGTTATTAACTTCGATCTGCCCGGTGACGTCGAAGAATACGTTCATCGAATCGGTCGTACCGGTCGCATGGGCAACTTGGGTATGTTCAAAGTGTCTTACGTGAACGGGCTAACGGCAGCAATTTTAACACTCAACTTTT
Organism: Ophion ellenae; assembly: GCA_963210295.1. NCBI lineage: Eukaryota > Metazoa > Arthropoda > Insecta > Hymenoptera > Ichneumonidae > Ophion > Ophion ellenae. The sequence goes on from OY723394.1 coordinate 2,428,255, forward strand.
TCCGCTCGAACTCAAAATTACATTGAGAGGATTTTTTCAAATTTCTCAAACCAAATTGCAGCTCTGCTCTAATTCTTTAACGTATTCGAAGCATTTCATATCTACATCCAATATCGCTGTTTATGTCGTTTTTATATTTAGTCACCATCTCCATACACGTCTTATGATCGAGGCAGTTTCCGCAAAAAAATATTTATGGGGAGGGAAACCGGGCCAATCATTTTTCCGCAGAGGCTATTTTACAGTAGCTTCATATAAGAATGGCCCAACGGTAGATGTAAAGATCAGGATCTTGAAGAAAAAATACAATTGCGTCGTCCCATTACACAGAGGCATTCCATTTGTTTCTAAAACGAATGTACTTGACGGAGGAGAACTGTTATTACATGTTACGATATCACGCTATTTTCATTTTTAGAGACTGCTCAAGATAAGAAAACGACACTTATGCCTCGATATCAAGGGTTAATAATTGGTCAAGTTGGTGTTATACTTTCAAAACTCTTTTGTGACTTGTGGAGCGATATTGTGAAATTTAACGGGAGACGAGGTACACATTTAAACGCGTTCGTTTCTATTGAGTAAAATTATCAACTAGAAAAAATATATCTTAACGAACTTACACAAAATTAAGCGCGTTTTAAAGGCTGGTTGTAAAATTCTACAGATTTACTTTGTACGTGTTAGCGATTATCATCTTTATGAAAGATATTAGCACCTTTTTCCTTCTGTCTAAATATAAACGACCGGAAAATATCCGTACGTCGGATGAAAAAAAAAGTCGAAATTTGTTGACTCGTGTCGTCACTCTTTTTCAATACGTTTCTACAGTACAGAAAATCCCGCAGGTCCGAACAGATACCGAAAAGTGTAAAGTTTGCTAGGGTTAATGTTCGACGTTTTCCATAATCGTATTTCTTATCCGCAGGACTGGCGACATCATTTTTCAACGGCAAGAATCAAAACTTGACCCGGGATCTCGTGTCGCTGTTGATGGAGGCGAACCAAGAATTGCCGCCTTGGTTGAAGAACATGTTCTCGGATGCTCGACCCTCGGGTGGTGGTGGCGGCGGTGCGCGACGCCCAGGCGGCGGCACTGGTGGTAGCACCAAAGGTCGTTTTAGCGGCGGCTTTGGTGCCCGAGATTATCGTCAGACACCGAATTCCGGTATGGGCGGAGGACGTAGTAATGGACCAGGCGGTAGACCCGGCGGATACGGAGGTAACGTTAATTGATCTTCCAGTCATAATTCCGATAAAAGATACAGTTCTTATTGGGCTAGTTACCTTATTGGCAATTATCGGCGCCAAGAAAATAAAAACCATCCCAATCCCATTTACTTTCACGAATTTGTAATCTTTAGTAATACCACATGATCTAACAATATAATAAAAGTCATCATACCACATATTATTGCAAAATTGTAATACCTTAATTTATTACTAATGGAGCAAAAATTATTGTTGTTTCAAAAATGATTTACCTATTAAAGAATATAATGTGACAATATTACATTACTTCATACGTTTGATAATACAATGTAATGTTAAGCTGCGTAAATGCTTGACGAAGCAGCGTCTTCGCCCAATTCTCCATCAACGTCGTTGCAGCTGTGTACTTATAGTTTTTTTTTCGCGTATATTGGTGCCTGAACTTATTGCCCTTGGGTTTTTTGTCCTAATTCCAGGTGGTTATGGAGCAGGCTACGGGGGTAACTTTAATTCGTCGTACAACTCCACAAACAATGGCGGTAGCGGTAACGGTCAGGACTGGTGGGGAAAGTAGATCATTTAAAAGCAAACGGATAACTCCGTTCACCGACGTATCGCGACCATTATTATTATTATTATTATTATTATTATTATTATTATTATTATTATTATTATTATTATTATTGATAATCCACACGAAAAATTCGATGATATGTAAGTGCAAAGAAACACACGAACACATATGCATACAGAACTGGTACACACGAACGGAAATTGAAAGAGAAAAAATCTCGCAGAGCATCGCGTATAAATTGACAGACGTATATGACTCGTGAAAATATTCAACGACCCGACGATCAGTTTGCGTCCTTGGACGGAGAATACGAGAATACAGCGTTAAGACACGAACTGTACACTTACTCCAACATAGTCTGCCCCTCCTCTCCGCTCTTCCCAATCACACATTACACTTTCCATCATCCTAATGACAGTCGTCTATACGCAACCAAGTATTAACGAATCTTGGAGAGTCGCACACGGCAAATTCGGTACGATCTTGATCACGTCCCGCCTCTCATCTCCCTGCCGCTCGGCCTTCTCTCGACCATAACCCAAGCTCAAGTCCTTTACCGATGTCTTCGTGCAGGCGGATTTGCCGATAGCCAATAAAGTGACGAAGAAATTTAAGAAGAAATAAAATGCTATGTAACGTGAAGGATTAAGGACATTGGGAATTGTTGAATATTAGCTAAATTGCATCAAACTCAATTTCATATGTAGAATAGACACTCAATGAATCAAATTGATTGATCGTTATTACTATTCCGAGAAGAAGAACGAACAATACAGTAGGTGATGATGATGAAAAAATATAGTTAAATTTATTAGAACTTGTGTCAGAAATAATGTCGGACTCGTTGTAGCTTTTAATTATTCAAATGGTAAGAAAAAGTGTGTATCGCGATAATCACGGCGCTGATGTGTATGAGCCTTTGGCCAACTTGCAGCGAATCTCCGAATCACGCTCTCGGTGGTTAGACTCTCGATAAATTCTGCACGTTGCGGGATATCGACTGCGTTCAAGCGTCCGTTTCTTTCCTTTATGTTTTTTATTATTATTTTTTTTTGCCGAGAGGATGTATTTAAAGCATACGTTGCGCCAAGGGTCCTAGAGCACGCAAGGCAACACAAAAATCTTATCAAAGCCCCGCGAGTTCTATAAATATTCTTGTTTTACCCTTTTTTTCTTCGTCGACGAATGGTACTCTGTTGTTTTGTCGTCCCGTGGAGCGAAAAATAAATCGAGAGGGAAGCGGGGGGGATCGAAATATATACCGACAAACATTTCGCGCAAGTGATATCAAAAGTCAGAATACCACCGCTCTAAGCCGGTTAGGTCAAAGTAAACGTTGAAACAATTTGTGGGTGGCAAAACAATGATAAGAAAATATCACACTCACACAATCTCTGTATGAAAAACGATGAACCAACTAGATAGAGCGTATCTTGTATGAATATATCGTTTCTTGTTTGTTGATCACCGGGATTACTCTTGAATGTAAAAGTTATTCGCCAAAAATGACCGACCTTACTCGCCATTGGAATCGACGATATGAAATTCAAAACAAGGAAAATCCACTATTCGAAAATAATCTTTCCTTTATAAAATACCCTTACCTTGTCAAAATGTGGCTGGGATAAATGGTGAGAGTCACCATCCATTCCGGTCGTCGATTTTACCAAAAAAGAAAATAAATAAAAAATAACGTTCCTTTTCGTAAACGGGAAGGTGGCCACCGTTTCCGCTTAGAAAGTAAGCAAAACTTGCATTCCGACGTCTCTTTGGAGACACGACGAATGATTCTGTCCCCGATGTAGAAATGGAAACATCACTCGCTCTCTTGTGAAACAAAGGAATGGGGAAGTAGCAAGAGCTAGTTTAATGTCTCTCGAAATAGTGCTAAGTTGCGGAAAGAGGAAAGAAGAAAAAGGGAGAGATAAGTGAATTTGCAGTTGCGAGAGAGTTATTACAAGACGGAAACGCGCGTCACGAAAAAAAATGCAGTAGCTCGGTCTGAAAAACGTTTCAGCAGAACAAACAAACAAAGCAGTATATAACAAATCATTATAAAAGAGAGAAAACTTTTTAAAAAATAAAAAAAAAACCGCGCATTCAGGTTAAAGTGACACCGAGACGCACCCGTACAATATTTTATAACTGTATTTATCAGTACGATTAACTCTATACCTATTATAAAATAAACAATATTAAGTGATATTCGTAAAATACATTATTATAACATATATAAAAATAATTGAAAAACGACTGTGATATCGAACGATCTTGTGACATTCAATTTCCAACGCGAATTGAACGATTAACATAATTTTAAAATATTCAATTAATTAATCGGGTTTTGAATGTCGGTAAGAGGAAATATGAGGCTCGGCATGCCGAGCTTGATGGAAGGAATATTAAGTCGTTATGAAAATACAACATGGAGATGTTACGTGGGGCTAAGAATAATAACCGATAATTATCAATTTTTGTAGCCCTTCGAATTTCGGCGCTAAATCACGCTGGACAAGAATAGCAGAGCCATTTCGCGATCGTGCGTGTCAAATTTCACTTGAATCGGATTTTTATTTGCCACGGTAGATTTTCACCGTAATATTCAAAGCTTGGAATGACAATATCACGCCTTCGATAATGTTCAGTCGTCACTCGGTCTGGTTACAAATCTTATTAGCTTTTTAATACTTTTCCAACTCGGTTTCTTTTTACCGACTCGACTGTTAGTGGCAGAGTATTTAGAAATGCATTGGATAAGTTTCAACGAGTCGACTTAGACAAAACACGAATAAATGCATCCGTCTCTGAGTAACGCTTATACACAATCGCAGACTGCGTGCTCGGCGGCCCAAATATTTTGCCAAAACCGCGCTACCCGAATTTGACGTAACAAATATCCATTTCGTCATGTCGGCTCCAATTGAAACACAAAATACCGTGAATAGTGAAAAAAAATCTTGAATGTTTTTAGATAAAATAGAACGTCGTAATTTTCTAGGAAGATCAAAAGCGGAAATGATCGTTTTGTCGACCGCGCTACTCTGACGGCGATGGGTGGCTGTTGTCCGATCGGAAAGAGCTGAATGCTCTTAGGGTGAGATAAGAGGGTCTTGGCGAGATTTTGGGCCATTGGTTACATTTGTGACGGAACGACAGGTAGGGGAAGGGAGGAATACGAAACACAGATTGTTAAAAACGCGATGGTATCGCACGTCGACATTTCTTCATTTTTTAATGATGCGAGGGCTCCGTAGCATTTTCGCGAGATTATTTGGCGAACAGATTAACGAGAATAAAAATGATATTCCTCGATTGCGCCCCCCCCCCCCCCCCTCCGCCGTTCATTTACGCTGGCGATAATAAAAAATTTAAATAAAAAAGAAGTACAAACTTGATTCGCGTGACAACTGACAAGATTTTTTAGACACGGCATACTTATTATATAATACCTGTTATATTCGTAGATTAGTAGTGCAATCGCGTGATCAAGTCCGTCGTGTGACCGTGGACCAAGGTATGAATGCTTCCCCGCGGGGAACGTGCATTAACGTTCAATCGGACTTGTCGATTTTTCAAAAATTTTGCTGCGCCTTGTGTCAATAGCGTTTACGGACGCTTATTGGGAAGAGAGGCAGAAAAAAACGTTAATCGGCAAGAATAACATCGTTCTCGGTAAAAATCAATCCATAAATCACCAAGTATCGCGTTTGGATGTATTCGTTCATTCATGCTACAAGGAACGCCTAACCACAGAGAATAACAGTCCCAATCTCGGAGTCAATAGTCCCTTCTCGTTATTGCTTCGACTAGATCACAAATTCGTACGGTATATCTTAAAATCGATACGAATACAAGATTGAAACGCGCCCTCTATTTACGTTCAAATAAAATCCAATACTCCCGAGTCGATGACAAAATAGGGAGCGGGCGAAAGCTCCATCCATGTGAAAATTCATTCTGCAATACATGTAAACTTTTTTTTATCATGGACAGAATGCTTTCGTACAAGCAGATTGAAGAGAGTATCCGCATTTGGGATGCAATTAAAATAAAGACCTGCGGAGCTTGGTTATTGCCCAAAAAAGTTCGGTTCTCTCTTTTGTGTTTTTTTTTTCTAAATTTATGCACATTCGCGACTCGTCGAAAAGGAGTAATAGTCGTTTATCGACGTTGAACGGTCCCGTTTAATAAAACGTAAAGTATATACTTTTATATTTTCCGTTGTTTGCTTAGCGAGCGCGCTTGAGGAAAGGATTCATCTTTCGCGTTGGTCCTCTGCTGAAACGAATCGGATAAGCATAGCCTTGGGTATAAATCACATTTACCTTAAGTGCAATACGGAGCCCGGAAGTATTTTAAAAAAACGAGAATTATACAATACTCTTGATGTCCGAATTATTACTGGGATTCAGAAAGACGGCGAGCGATTAGATATTAACATAAAATGATAATATATATGAGGCGTTCCATACCATTTCTAACGGTCAAAAAGTTGTCCACAAAAAATTGAAATTTGGTCAAATTATTTAATTATATGAAAAAAAAAAGTGTAAATTTTTTCAAAATTTTTGGTTCGCATTTTCTCGAGTTTTTCAAAATTTCAAATTTTTCAAAATACTGTTATATCTCGTGAGCATTTGATTTAACAGAAAAACGTTTAAGACAAAAAAGTTACAATTTTACATGAACTTTGTGAAAAAACTTTGTTTTGAATTTTTCGAGTTTAAAAAACGCCCATTTTCACTAAAATTATACAAAAATATTTTTTTTCGGTCGGTACGTCACTTTTGATATTTTTCAAAAAATTCCAGAACATACTCTGAAGTGTGTACAGTAACACCTATTTTTTTCAGAGCGGCTCGATTCGTTGTTCCAAAGCTGTGCTTTGTTTGATTATTATGAGATATTTTTTTTTCAGACAAATCAATTCCTAAAAATTATTCTCCCAAATTTTTCTCACATTTTTCAGGTAATAAACATCCATAACAGTCATAATTTTTTTGAGCTTAATCGTAAATTATCGGTAAGGTATACAAAGTTAACCTTGCCATACAAAGTAACGTTCGTCGTCCAACATGAAAATTGTGATACAAAGTAACGTCGTCGTGCAATATGGAAAATGTGATACAAAGTATCGTTGACCGCCCAATATAAACATTGTCATACAAAGTAATGTGCGCCGTCAAATGCCTTCTACATCCTTCAGTTTGTCAACATTCCCCGTCCGTGCCAAAATACTATCGGAGTTCTCAGTGTGTTTTGATTTTTTTACACTAGGTTGCACGGTGTGAGCCTAGCAGAGAAGTCATATGCTTCCTTTGAATTTTCTTGGTGGTTTCTCGAGTGCCTTGTTGCAAACTAATTTTTACAAAGAGTTACAAAAATATCTCATAATAATAAAACAAAGCACAGCTTCGGAACAACGAATCGAGCCACTCTGAAAAAAATAGGTGTTACTGTACAAACTTCAAAGTATTTTCTGGCATTTTTTGAGAAAAATTAAAAGTGACGTACCGACCGAAAAAAAATATTTTTGTATAATTTTAGTGAAAATGGGCATTTTTTAAACTCGAAAAATTCAAAACAAAATTTTTTCACAAAGTTCATGTACAATTGCAACTTTCTTCTATTAAACATTTTTCTGTTAAATCAAATGTTCACGAGATATAACGGTATTTTGAAAATTTTGAAATTTTCAAAAACTCGAGAAAACGCGATTCAAAAATTTTGAAAAAATGTACACTTTTTTTTTCCATATAATTAAATAATGTAACAAACTTTCAATTTTTTTGAGAGTGGACATCTTTTTGACCGTTCGAAATGGAATGGAACGCCTCATATACAGTCACTCTTGATAATGTATATATATGTATATTACATAGCAAAATGTGAACGGGGATGGGGGAGTTAGGTGCAAATCAATGAAAAAAGTATGGGCCAAAAGAGACTGTAATCGTTGTAACGGGTCAGGCTACTGTGACGACCCGAAAACCAGAGTAATTGAAAAAAAATATTGAAGGAATAAGTAAGGTGATTGGAAAATCGTTCGGCCATTCGTTTGTATGTACATTAACAAAGTTGTGTACCAAATTTCATAAAAACACGTGCATAATTAAATAACTTATAATCAATGTCGCGAAGGACCTTTGAACATGAGGAGCTCAACGGTGTACTCGGTTTTGGTCAGCAGGTTGATCTGAAACAGAACAAGAAATAACGAGTTTTTTTTTTTCTTAAGATAGATAATATCGGCTGAGTCGTTTCAATAGTCCAAAGAAAATATTGATTTTTTTTCGATTTTTCTAGGAAAATTGTCATTATGTGTAATAACTAATGAAGAAAAACGTCGGTACAACTGCAATTACACCGAATACGTGTACTAACTTAAAAGTCAATCCATTCATTAGATTTCGAGAAATCGTGTACACCGTTCTGAAAAAGATAGTTTTGAGAAAAAACGCGTTTGAAGCTTTACGAGCAGTTCTATCGTTGTAATCATAAGTTTACCTTTAATCTGCGATTCCTGCACTATATGTTGGACCTTCCTCTTCGATTTACGTTTTATCAAGCGACGAACGTGTGTTTGTCATTTGCACAGTAGCCTTGACGCTTAAAAAGAACAAGCAGTCGATTCCACAATTAGGCGGTATTTTTTCTCCGGGACGCGCGTGAGCAAGGGCCAGCGTCTTATTTCGTCAGTAACGAATATAATTGCGAGTACATTTTCGACAGCCACCCATTGCAAGTTATTATTATGAAAAGAGAAAATGGTTTAAATCAATCACTGTACAAGAAAATAACGAGACAAATGACTTCTCGCGGTGTGAACGGAACGCGAAGGTAATTGGCAGTTGCAAAATGTTGACTACGACATCACGTGGCACTAGTAGGAGTTTATTGCACCATAATCTCGATGCGTAATTGAAACCTCTTTCGTAGCAATACACGTAATTTGTTAATTGAGCCCCATTTCCCGAAAATGAATCAGATGAATCCTAAGCGACAGCGAGAGGAAGAAGATAAAAAGAAACAAAGGAAGAATATGATAGTAACGACGCCGCAACTGTAAACGTACCATTCTGTCGATATATCTTTTAAAAATATATGATTTTACTTCTACACGTTTACATGCTACATTAGTCAAAGGGGAATGAACATTGAAATAAATCTATAAATCACTGTAATGTCGCGCGCGAGAACCGGATTATAAATCCACAATAAAAGGAAATTAATGCATAAAGTAGTTTTGCATTGCGTTGTATGTGATGAGTTATTTGTATGATGTTTATACTGTAATTAAGGAGGAAGAAAAACAACGAAGAAGATAGAAAATTAACTACTCACTCCGTCAGTTTTGCTCGTAATAATTTGAAGGATTCAGCTTTATAATTTTGTCTTAATGCACCGTTTACGTATCACGTGTATGACCTCAATGCGCTTTCTTTTGGTTTGCGATTTTTATTTATTATTGTTGACAGTTATTTGTCATAAGGGCTTTTTTTCTTTTCAAATATAGCTGGGTCGAAAATGGAGTCAATATTTTCGGTCAGGGTACAATCCAATTACAGTGTGAAGGCGTAACAGCACCACCTCAGGCCGAAAACAGAATGTCCGAAATCTGGATATTGGAGTCGATGTCGAAAATTTCTTCAGCTTTATTGAAAAATCGACTATCGGTTCCTTGAAATATACGCAAAAAAGTGTAAAATTATTATTATTACAAAATTGACAGTCGTTGCACCCTAGCTGGTGGTCCGAAGTTACCTTCCCCGCTAAATTCCGTCGCTGTGAAATTTTGCAACTTTTACATTGGAACCTAAAGCGAAATACTAAAGCCTTTCTTAATCTAGATATAAAACACTCGAAAAGCGTCGAGGATTGATGAAAAATATTGATTTTTGATCAAATGTCAAACGCTTCCATCGTCCACAAAAAAACACAAGTGTTAATTGCATAAAGTTTTCCCATTATTTTGCGAAAAATCTTCGGTACTTCGCTGGTGTTTTATATATACGTAAGGGGCTGCTTTGGGGAAATCACTATGTGCCGCGATCTTGTATTGAAAAAAATTACATTTTTTGTGTACTTTTCGTTTGCATTTGAAGGAATCAATCGGTAGAATGCGAATACTCTTTCAAATCAGCGTCAAAGCCCCTTTCTCAGTTGTCGGCTGAACATGGTGGTCTGATCGCTCAATAATTGTAGTAATTTATTATTAGGTAATTTTTTACGCATTACTTGCAAAGGAGAAGAAAAAACAAAACGATTCGTGGTGTCATGTGTCAACTCGGCAGTGCGCATACCGTGCTCTATTAATTTTGAAAAGGTAAGCGAAAATTGTCCTTGTGCAAATGTTATTATTACCGAGTAAAGTATGGGTTGGTGTGCAACTGGTACTCAGACTCCAACATCCGCTTGGAACAAACGAAACTGATGAAGAAATTCGACTATAACATACCCAATGACAACCCCAATGACAAACCCAAACAAACCCAAACAAACGGCGTTTTCCACGATTTCCACCGTGCTGGATTGATTGTCAAATTCATTTAACCAAAACCCGAGCTGTCCCTGAAAATCTGATGATATTTTCCATTCCGTTATTTTTGTCAGCCTTTATTGTACATTTCCAGCAAGTTTCAGCTCGATCAGACTCGGAAAAATACACAATGTGGTCGCATATATGGGTATAAACAATGACAGGAAATTATATGGTTGCCGCGCCGCACACAATCAGCCTCTGCTGGAATGATATAAAAATGTATCGTCGGGTAGGTAAAAAATGTAATAATAAAAAGAATCGCGCACATAGATAAATCTTGTGGTCCGCTCTAAAGAGTCTTGCTTGGGAGACGCTCACCAAAAGATCTCGATATCCTTGAAAAGTGTATTCGGGTAATTTACTTTTCAGTTCCACGTCCAAGTTTTGAGAATAAAAGATATCTCCAGATAATTTCAAATTCAAAGTTCCGCTGAAGCCAAAATTTGGGCTTAAAGATTTCAAATTACAATAGCCGGATAATATTAAATATAATGGTAGAAATTATATTTATCCCTTGTAAAAAAGTTTTGGATTTAAAAAAATGAAAAATCCTGCAACTTGTAAGTTTTCAGCACAGACCGTTAACTTCCTTATTGATTTCTCTGAGAGTTACATGGTTTTCTGTGTCGTTGCCTAGTTTTTTTCAATTCGGTCGACAAACCGACTGATAGAATAAACGACCTTAATTTTCAACTCAGATAATCCAGCCAACGGAATTAAATTACGAGGACACGAGAAATGAGATTTCATGGTAACGTTACATCCTTTAAAAAAACCCGATGTACATTTGAGCAAGCAAAATACAAGACTCGTACTTTTTGTACGTGAAACATCCTCAAAAATGCCAAACCTACATGTCCGGAATACTTCCTTTCTGAAGAGTTTTGTATACGCAATTGTTACAGTAACTGAAAAAAAGACGCGTATATCCATTCCATACATACACGCATCCATTACGTACACAGACACACACGTACATTAATATATATATATATATATATATATATATATATATATATATATATATATATATATATAAACACACACACACACACACACACACACACACACACACACACACACACACACACACACACACACACACACACACACACATAAGTGTATATATGTTTTATACACACGTCGCTAATATACTGTATATTTATTCATACTCCGCTTGTTAGTCCTTCCGAGTGCATTAATAGCGGGCATATTCACATTCAGCATGCATATTCGTATGTTATCAATATAATTGCAACGATTTTTGAAAGCCATTTCGGTATGCTCCTTTGTATACATTTGAATACGGATCAGAGCGATTGACGTTTAAATCTTTGTTTAACGTACCTTCAAGGAATTAATTTAACAAAATAGGAATCTGTGCGAAAATTTGACATGATTATCATATCATTTTTACATACATACATATCTCTGTAAGTTCGTGCGTAGAACGCATCTTAATTCGCTTTCCATTTAAAAAATCTTACTTTCATTATTTTTTTTCTTGCACAGTATAGTCGGATTATTTAAAACAAGAAAAAGAACCGAAATCACTGCTGAACGCACTTGGACAAACGAATCGTTGATTCAAAGCGGCAGTGAACTTACATAATCTCTGCTTTTTGTCGAATATAAATATAAACGTATCATTATTCGAGTATTCCTCTTTCTCTTGCTCCGTATCTCTATGTGTAAAGTCTATAGTGCTGCACTACAGCGATCATAATATACTTGTGTTATTAGAGGATTCTATAGCTTTCCTAGAAAATATAACGATTAATCCAGGCGAAAGCGTTTTTTACAAATTCAATTTTCATATTGTTTCAATGTGTATATAAGGCAGAATACTGCAACGGCCTGAAAAGGGAAAGTCTTTGGTCAATCGTGGGAAATCATGATTTTTTATACCTTTGTGTACGGCAAATTCACACTATGACTGACGAAATAGCCACTTCACGAAAAGAGCATATCTTTAAGATTGTTGACAACATTCGTTTCTCACTACGTTTTCGTCATATCGCTTGGCAAATGGAAAAAGAACAAATATTTTACAACGTAAAAAAACGAGTAGATGTAATAATTCAATATTTGCCTTAAAATAAAAAGTACTGATTTATGCAACGGATGTTTCGCACTCACAAAGAGTGCTAGGACACAAAGAGAGGTCCAATGTAACAAAAAAAATACATTGCCTTGAATATGTGAAAGTTTTTTTTCCAATTCTCTTGTTAGTTATTAATTAATTGATTTTTTGTTGGAACTCAACTGACACATCCGGCTTCTACCAGATTTATATCTTTTTCCATACTCATTAAAATTGTGACTTCACTGTGACTATATTTTCATTACAAGTAACGATATTTTTGATATTTTACAGAACCAACAATATTTAGAAACTCAAAAGCCAAATTTAAACGACGTCATAATTGCGAAATTTAACATTTGTTGAATATAACAAAGTGAAACCGTCAATAAATGCATTTGAATTACTAACGTTGAAATGAAAAAGTCTTGACATCTGCGACCGTTCGTCTTTTGTTTTAAAATGACAGATTACTTACAACTGATAGGAAAATCCAATTATAAATAAACTTCTTCCGTCTAAGATCAAGTTTCAATCGTATTAGCCACTTTCTAACGCGGCTTCAAACTGATAAGCCGGACCTACAGGAGAGAATAATTTATTTATATTTACAGTAGAAAAAAGAAGACACTAAAGATACCTCAATTTTCGGGTCGTAACAGTGTTCTGCCTTCCCGGAAAGGCAAATTATGCAGGCATCTGCTTTATAAGCGCGCCAAAGAGTGACCAGTTGGCAGAATACGGTCTATGAAGAGAAAAATATGTTACGTGAGGCTGTATATTGTTTTTTTCTTCTTTCATCTTGTTACTACACGAGTGATACGAACATTCAATCGCATGTTGCGTATATTAATTAATAATTGAGAATATATAAACTTGCATGTATTTTGCGTAAGCGCTGAGAAATACGAGATCTTGTATTGTAATATTGCGAAAAATAATAATTAGTACAAGAAACATCTTGTTATATCTTATCTTAATTACATCTAGTGACGTAAATTAAGACCTCTGTCGATCGAAAAGCCAAAATGGTGGCACTTTTTTAAGGCTTCAAACATGCAACATGCATATATATATATATATATATGCACGCTGAAACATGAGTGGCATTTTGCATTATTTTTTGCCAAGTTTATAGTTAAACCGTCGCGTAAAATTGCGATGCATTTTCCTTAAAGTAATGCAGCATTGAACAAGAAAAACAAGGCAACCTGTGTCTTTAAGCTCCGTGTCTCTGATTTCGATTAAGCACCAGCTGTTTTTTTCGACAACATGTATACGCTTATTCAGTATAAAACAATAAATGGCAATGTGCATTTGAAAAAAAAATCGCTTCTCATAGACATTGCCTATTGTCAGCTTCGCAAAGGCCTTTTCTTGATCCATATATGCATTATACTGCATACTACACTAAGCGCAATATTTGGAGGATCACCTTTTTTTTGCTAAAATATCGATTCTTTTTAAACAGCTATATCCCCAAGGAAAATAATCGCAGGATTTGTTTTAAAAAAGCATTGCAAAGCTTGACTTTTCGTCCTTGAAAAGCGTGGTCAAAAATAAATTTCGCATTGGTTGTTTATGAAGTTGGAATTGTTCGTGGAAGGACACAAAACATAAATTCAGAAAATTTACGCATATACGGAGCTGTACACAGGGAAAGTATTTTTTAGCTGCTTTGGCAGTTTTGAAAAGGGATGAATTTTAGTTCATATTGATTTTTTAACGAGCTCTGTTCGATTTTTTTATATTGAATGGTCATAACTCAGTCAAAAAAGGTCGCATAGCATCTACAACGAGAGGGTTGGGAGGTTGAGTTTATTCCTATGATTGAGTTTATTCCTAGATAAACTTTTTATTGCATTTTTTGTCCTCGTGATACGCGATCCATAAAATGCGCAATTCTTAAAATTCTGCGCCTGTTTTTCAAATTAAAAGTGACCTAATGCTATTTTTAAAAAAACCATTGACTCCTCAAAGCCTCTCTGAGGTTTTTTTGTCGAGGATATGCTAAAACAGTATGTACAGTAAGTATAACAGTAAGTAAAAAGTCAGTCTCCTGGGTTTCGTTTTCCCTCAGGCCCCCAGGTAGTAAAAACGCCGGTATTTACAAATTTTTATTAGTTTTTAACCCAATGGCAACTTAAGCTAAACAATGAAGATTCGCAAAGTACCGCCAGCACTTGCGATACCTAAAGATAAGGATACGTACTTTACTTTTTTCTTCGAATTTTTATATTTTTCAGCTCTAGTTGGCATTCCGTACACAAACGGGAAAAATTGAAAATGTTCAAAATGTTTACGACCTCGTACGACTTGCGAGGAAAGCAAGAAATCCAGATGCCACACTTTTTGTATACTGTTTTATAGCATATCCTCAACTGAAAAACTTCAGTGAGACTGAGAATGTGTTGGTTTTTATGGAATTACGCCGCTTTCAATAAGAAAGTGTGAAATTCCAAGATTTACACATTTTCTTGAATTGCGTTTCGGAAAGACAAAAAAGAATGTCGGAAAAAAAATGCCGGGGGTTTGCATAGGGAGAAAGGTGTACAGTCCATCGCTCTTTTTGTAGATGTTGTGCGACCGTTTTTTCATCCAAGTTATGACGTTTCAAAATCGAAATGGGCAATTTTTATTCTCCGTCGAAAATATAGCACAGAGCACTTAAAAAAATGTATTTGAAGCAGAATGTATGTTTTTTTAAACTGCCGAAATGGTTTTCCAAAAAAAAGAAAGAAAATTTTGTTCCTCGTGTATATAACTTTATAAACAAAAAATTGAAAATATAAAATAAGCTTGAAAATATTCTTTCTTTTTTTTCCCGTTATATTTCCCACAGAGATATAATTGTTCGAAAAAGATAGAAGATTTGGCCAAAAAAGTGATCATTCAATTATCGCGTTTATTGTATGTGTGTGTATACACACACACACACACACACACACACACACACACACACACACACACACACACGCGCGCGCGCGCACACACACACACACAAATCGTGGCACCAGGATTTTCCTCGGATTTCACAAGAGTATCCTCCGTCACACGCCAATATACAAAATAAAATATTACGACAGACGTTAGGTTAAAAAATATAATTCCTTAATATCGAGTAAACTTACTACATGACTACGTAGTATAGTAGTTTTCCTTCATATAGAACAGCCTAGGAATTTGTACGGCTTTTTGTTGTCTTTTTTTACTTTTCCCGAAATAAATTGGGCACACTGCATACACTTTCGGATATATATGTAAATCTACATACATGTCCATTATTGTTTATATATTAATGTACAGACTGATTCATCACTGATGTATCACTTGGGATTTTCGGGTTTGGGGTGACCTCCTGAATAAAACCTCTTAACCCGCTTTTTTTTTACCTTGGTAGAGTTTTTAAGACACATTAGAATTTTAGGTTTTTGAATCGATGAGAGAGCCGTGATTCGCAGTGCTGGAAGACAACGCCTGCCGGACATGAAATCAAGATGAGAAACGTACACACGCATATGACAATAATTGGCATTTTCAAACGGTCCCAATGCTATTCTCGATTCATCAAATTATATAATTATTCCCAGCACGGAAAACAAAAGAGCGACAGAAAACGTCAAACGTTTCACATAAGCGTATGTTTCGCGAGAGTCGTACGTACGCGGAATCAATGACGATTAGACCGTCAATTTCCGTGAGGCGTCCTCCATAATGACGAATCGCAACCCTTTATTGGCTCAGAAATCAGACATTCTATTATTTTTAGATAAAAAACTATTTCGAAATAAAAAAATTGCTTCCAAGGTTTTGCTCACAACGTTATCCGAATCCTAAAATCCTTGGTGGTACACCTATTATAAATCACCCCGATACACACACACATACACGCACGCACGCACACACACACACACACACACACACACACACACACACACACACACACACACACACACACACACACACACAAGCAATGCCTTACTTTCATTCTGTCTTAAATCAATTATAAATTACTCTCTTGTACTAATAATCCTATATTTGCACTCGCGTCAAGGCTCTTTGTGTCGTTTCTTTTTTATGTAATTTTTTTATTTTCGTATATCTATACGAATGTAATGAAAATCTCGTACAGTACCGAGCTTTGCCTACTCGAGTTCGACTTGTCACGGGTTTAGTCAACATAATGATGATACTTCGAACGCAACAGGTCGAAATATCGATAGAATAAAGACGTCGGTTACTTTGTCGTTGGAGGCAGTTGAGTTTCGAGACAACCAGACGGTACCTCCAGAGGATTCATCCAATAAGGTTCGTCTTCTTTCGAATCTAGGCCTAATAATTTCCGCTATCTCTTTTAATTTTATTCCTTACGACACTGAACTAATGGCGTTGTGAGGCGAACCCATCTGGGTCAGAACCTTGTCGAGCCACTGCAGAGGACCGTGCAGATGAGCTTCTATCCAGCACGGAGTCGATGTTACATCTTGACGATGATATTCCGCTCCCCATCCTTTCACGAACGACATCCTTAAAATTCAATAAAATGATTGCTAGACATTTGTTCACTGATGCGTACCGATTAATTTATTACCGCGACAATAGACGAAACGGAGTACTCTTGCGTTTTTGTACCTATCAAAGTTGCTCTGCCTAATATTGCTCAGCAATTCGTAACGTTGCAAACGGGAAAATTGGGCAATGACAACATGAGTGCTGGCAATTAGTCTTTCTATTGATCGAAACATGAATCTTCTGAAAATCAGGTTGTTCCAGCTTAACTATAAAGTGCAAAGTCAAACATCATTCTGTGTAATGTGCGATGGCGGATTTTTATCCACGATATGTATCGTATAGAGAAAAAGGATTTATTCGTAAAGTGGACTCAACCAAGTCAAATAATCTTGAAATCTTCCGACAGGACATTCGTCTACACTACGGTAATGATCACAAAGTTCTGCATTTACTTCGCATCTATAGACTTGAGATCTAAACGGTAAATTTCAAATTACGCTTTTACTCCTTTAACACTAGCGTGCGTACATGAGTATGTTAAAAAGAAACAGAAGATATATAAGTGATGTTTTGATTACCTTATAGTACACATCTTTGTAAGTTCGTAAACGGCTTCAAAGCCGTGATTGACGCTCTGCGAAAGCAATTGAGCAAATTCTTGATTGTTGAATATCTTTAAAGAGCATCCAGGTGGTATTTTGCAAACGGTGCTGGGATGGAAGCCATGATGATGATTGCAATTTCTGGACTGCACGAATATGGCGGAGTCTGAGAGGCACTCGGCATAAACTTCTCCACCAACGTAATAGAGATGTACACCTTTGCCAATGTGTCGCCTTGTGTTTTCAATAGTAGAATTACGATTAACGTTGGACAATTGCCCAAGGCAAAATCGATCGGAATTGTTACTAGGATTGGTGAAACCATCGACGATAACGGAGTGTGATTGACAGTGAAAAACTTCGCCTACGCGGCAATTTAGTTCGTAATAGGCGATGGACGCCCAATAAGGAGGTTCCTGATAACACACCGGTGCAACCTCCGGTGAATTGCCAGTTGTGTCCATGGCTGCAGGATCCGGAGGTGGCGATTGGCCCGATTGTGAGCCATCTTCGGGCGGTGAGTAAGCCGGCGGTGGAGTTTCCGGTAGACCGTTTGCTCCGTAGGGACTTTGCGGATTCGGGGAGGTTGTACTACCGGGACTGGGAACGGAACCTACAGAGGACATTGGCGATGTTGGATTGACAACGCTGCTGCTTCCGCCGCCAGAATTAAAGCCGCTCGATGAGTACGACACATTGTGCGGCATCGTTGGTTCAGGCAGTTGCTGGAACGGCAATAACGAGTGGCCGGG
The DNA here is from genome assembly GCA_963210295.1 of Ophion ellenae. NCBI lineage: Eukaryota > Metazoa > Arthropoda > Insecta > Hymenoptera > Ichneumonidae > Ophion > Ophion ellenae. The sequence goes on from OY723394.1 coordinate 2,446,532, forward strand.
TGCGAATTCAGAGTGTCTAGGTACCAGAACCGGCGGCAGCACAGGACTCTCAACCCTCTTGTAGTGGTAAGGATTGATGCAGACCTCTTTCTGCTTTGCCGAAAACGGATATTGACATAATTCTAACGGTTTCAGCTCATGATGGGACTGGAGATCAGGCCATCGCCAAACCCGACAATAAATCACGTGAGGTAGGCCTTTCCTGTGCGACACTTGCAAACGACCGTCCAAACTTCTCGGTATGGTCACACATTTGCTGGGTGTACCCGGACAACTCAGAGCCCGTTCCAACTCCTCTATCGCTCCTTTACGCTTTTTTAACTTTTTCACCAAGGAATCTACCGCCTTCTCCGCCCATTTTTCCTCCTCGTCGCCTTGCTTCCAGCCGAGAAGTTTCTTCACCGCAGGACTGGTGAACGAGAACAGACTGTTCAACGACGACATGGGGCCAGAGCTCGAGGATCCCTCTTCGTCGTCCATCCTTGCGGCTGATGTGGACTCGCAAACTTCTCACTGTGTTGTTTTCCCCGATTTCTCTGCCTCTCCGCTCTTTTAATTATGGCCTGTAAAACATATTTACATATACACTTGTCAGAGAACTAGACGGCGATCCAACTTTTTCTCGTCTTATTTGGTCTTCATTGTGCTGGATCCGGTCGTTGCATCGTATGTGCAAGCGATAATCACCCGACGGCGCACGAACCGTTAGTGCGAAAGAGCAAAGAATGAAGGGGAGACGGCAGGATGAAAAAAACCGATACGAGCAAGCGTTTGAGGTTGGAATATCGAGTTAATCGTGATTCTTGGAAGCGAATGATTCACTTAATGCTTATACTCACGATACTCGCGCATATAACGATATACGTATATCGAACACACTACGAATATCCAATACTATTTGAAGAAAAAAACACTGCGGATACGTTACAAATGGCTTCCGGTACGATTTAATATTGTTTTTTTACGCATACGGCGAGTGTCCCGCGCCCGAGGGGAAAACAGTATGCGTGCGCGCGCGTCGCTTGTAGCGCAACGCCCGGAGTAGCTTCGTTATTCCGCATAGTACCCGTGTCACAGGAGCATACGCGCGCGCGCGCGCGCCCGCACGCTCCATTCGTGCATGCACAGACGCAACTACCACATACACACAACCATATATAGGGATTAAAACACCATGTATGATCGATGGAGGGAACAAATTCACCAGAAAAAAATGGTGCTAGCTCAATCACATAATTGCGGAGGGTGAGGCAAAACAAAAAATGCTTTCCGGTTCGTCGGAATTACGTGTAAGATTGTCATCATTAGAAACGCTATTGATATTCTCGATGCCAATGCCTTTTCTGTAAGCTTTCCAACGCTATCCACCCCCCTCCTCTCTTAGTCACGGTCGCTAGTTCGACGACTTAGGCACTCGAAACGTTCTGCTGCAACTCCGTGCGCATGAACAATCTTTAACAGAGGTCCACTAACCTGAACGTCACGAACCCTCTATGATTTTAGGTACTCCGTGTCAAGGGAAAAACTCGAGTGTTATCTCACATCCCATTCGTTTGAGACGTTAAAAAAAAATGAAGATTGTTTATCACGAGGAGACCGAACCTCTAACGTCGCCCCTCATCAAGCGCAACTTTATGACGCCACGACATAATGGCGAAGTGTTTACGAGCACCCAATAGCAGCGTCTACATCGCGTATTTGTCAGTTTTTTTCTCCCTTGATCTCTCCTCTATATCTAGAGGCACGGACGCGCCGTTTTCTCGTTCCTGACGTAAGTGGGCGACTTCGGGTGCTTCGAATTGACCATCCAACTAACAATAGGTACTTTACTGGCGGAGAGGTATTGGAGATAAGGAGAGAGATGACGGGCTTTTTGGTAGTTTCCGCTATGAGTCCTAGAAGTGCGAGAAACGACGATTTCGTCCCCACCCACAGATCCGTATACTAACCAGAGATAAGTAGGTAGATTTTTCGATGGCCAGGTTTTCACACTGATGCGAATACTAACTAGAACGACAATCCTCATGGTGATATGAAACAAATTCGCTATCCATCTCTCTTGCTCTTGCGGCAGCGTCGTTATTGCTGCCTCTCCCGTACCTGTACTTGTTTCAATCACCGTACGGGTGCAATATGGCCAAAGAAAGCGTCCCAAAGTGAAGGCTTACCAGCGCTTCTAAATGTAGAACAAGGTACTAAAAAGCACGTTGATGCGCTTGCGTTGACCCGCGATGGCAAATAATAAGGATGGTTGTTTCAGGATCCGGTCCGTAACCTATAAGTTTTGCTTTGCGTCGCGTCATGGTTCCTGTTTCTTGACTCCTTTCAAATTTCTGACTTCAATGTACAGAAGTTAAAGTCGAAACATTTTTGAATGTTTAGAGCATATACATAGACTCTTGTTGACGAAACGAATTAGCTTGTGATCGGTAAGTATTGTAACATTATTGAGGTAGTAGTCTCGCCAAGGCGTTTTTCTATGGATTTTATTTTTATTTTGAGGACAAATTCAATACACTATTAAGTGAGTACCTGCAAAGTTGTAAAAGGATTCGCCGTTCTGTATTCGAGATATTGGCCATCAAATATTCCACGGTTTTACACGTGTTCTTATGGGGAACGGTGGAAAATGTCACATTTCGTACAATAACGTCGAAACTTTTCTACAGATTTTTCGTAAAACATTCTCAATTACAAAGGAACATATGACGAAGTGGGCAAAAAAAATCATGAATTTTGACCGCTAGTTCAGAGCAGAGAACATATATTACATGGAACAACAGGTCGTATGGGGCGATTTGGCAAGATTTCTTGGGGGGATACGTAGTTATCCCCCCAACCACCTAAAGCGCTGCCTGTATCGATGTGCACGGAACATTCGCAGGCGCGCTTGGCTCCACCCAGCTCCACCTCTTCCTATGCTAGAGCCAACTACGGTTGAGGTAATGTCGCGTCTCGCTCGCTCTCTTGCAGATTGAAATGTTAACAGTAGCGACCATGGAGGCTAGAGTGGGAGGAGTCCGAACCACGGTCTTACATACAGGTCTTGAAACTCTGGTGGTGGGGGTATGTCCTCGGATTGAAGCACCGGCCGTTTCGCCTAGTGACCACGAGTGTCGCTGCGATACAGTGATGCAGGCTGTGCGAGAGGGATGGAAATCGATTGTTGACTCATAGGAACCTAACCTAGCTGTACAATTGGCTGGTGTGGGCAAATTATGATACTCAATGTCAAAAATGCATGATGGACCTAAATACAATTAAAAGTAACTTTGTCGTAAACCTGAAAAAAAACCAAAAGACTATAGTTATCCAAGTGGGTACAATGAATATGAATGTTTTTTTTATATAGGTGTCAATGTGAGGTCGTGTTGGTCGAGGGGTTCGGTGCAAGCTTAGTAATGCTGCTTTCAGGGGTTCGATCCCTGTGCGCTCGGTTTTTTAAAAACATGTTTTAGCTTTTATAAAAAAATAGGCTTTACGCGTTTTTTAATTGACCGGAAAATAAGTGGCAACTATTCCAGACCGAAGTGGAATCCAGACCGAAACACTTGCAGGATGTATTTCTTGAAAATGAAACAAATACTTAAGAAACAGTGCTTCTTTTGCAATTCTTTATTTCCTCTTCGAAAAATTTTAATGCATGTCCCAGAAACATTTTCAATAATCTCTACTTTGGAGTTGCCGAAACGGTTTGCGTTGGTAAATTTAAACAAAACACCTCTTTTCCGACCTTTAAGCGAAGGACTCTCGAGTAAGATAAATGAAAATAATACACTTACTTTGTTTTATGTTTCCCAGCCTGGCAAGATTTATTGTAATGATCCCACCAACTTTGCATTTTTTTTCAGGCTCCCGGCTTCAACGCCTGTTTCGCCCATTCTCGATGAATATATTTCGGTTCGAAATGATTTTCGCACACAACGTGTCTCGGCTCTAATTTTCCAACTCCCGGTATCGCGGCCTCCCATTTTTTTAATTGCGCCAAGTCTCTTGGCACCCGAAGAACTGAGCGTTTCGATTTTTCACTTCGAGAGCCGGTTTTACACGTTGGCACAATACACCACTTAGTCATTTTTCAATATCACCGTTTTTACAAGTTTACAAGTAGAGCAGTGGTCGCGTGAATCAGCGGTTATGTTTGGGTTTTGTTTACTTTTGAAATCTATTCAAATTCCGTCTCTCTCACGCAGCCTGAATCACTCTATAGCAGCGATCCTCGTGGTCTAAAAAGTGGCTACAAAATGTGGTCAAACAGGGATGGCGCCACGATTTCTAAGACCTCGAGAAGGGAGCTGCGTGTAACAGAGACGGAATAATTCAATAATGAGAAGTGAGCTGTGTATGAGGCAGAATGATACTTGAGAAGTGGGCTGCGTGCGAGAGAGATGTGAAATACCAGAGAGATCTCCGTAAACGCGTAAAGATACAAGAATACTTGTAATGTAGCAATGCCCAATGAACAATATGTATTAGTTACATAATTAACGGTGAAAAGGTCGAAAATAATAATAATGCAACACGTAGGGATGGAAAAATATTTTTATTATAACAGTGTTTAATTGTGCGACGAACGGTAGAAAATGTCTCAAATAATACTGATGCTTTTTTTCTTGAATCAATTTTTATTCTCTAGGTAAATACGACGGTAAATGTATCTCTGCTGCCAAAGAACAATGCTTTGCGATCTGTTTATATTAAAACTCGCAAACAGCGAACGGTAACGCGATAATTCTTACGATAACGATATTTAACCCAACAAATCATGACTTATTTTTTTTTACCGTCAAACGCATGACTGGGGTGTACATGCACCCCGTGCTTTTCTTTGTCATTAAACCGGTCTTACGGGGATATGGACTTTATCATACTTCAACTTCTTCGTATTTTCATAAGAAAGTAAATAGTGTGCGAGCTATCTGATTTTATTAACATTCCATTAGTAAACAATCCATTTCAGCGATCTCTCTCGCACGCATATGTCACGTGGTAGATCTTCTACTTCGCCTTAATTGAAATTAAATTAAGATAAAAAATTCTCGTACGTCATCAATCCACCAAGGGAATATATGGCTGCAGCGTTATATATATATAAACAGGGTAGACCATTTAACGTGACCACCCCAAATATCTCCGTTGCCTTCAGAGGGACGAAAATAATGTCAGGAGATAATTTAATTCTTTTCAAAGGGCTGATAGAGTGGCGAAAAATGTCATTTTTGTCAAGGTTTTTGCGTTCTGAAGGTCACCAATAGTTTTTTTCAAATAGGAACACGTTTTTTTTTCATTAAGACGTTGTAGCTGATATTCAGACGAATCCAACGACCTATGATATCATGACCTTGAATTTTTCTGTGATCGTGCATGCGATTGTCTGTTACTGTTTATCGATAACGAAAACTGTCGCTACCGAGTTATAACGTGTTACAGAAACGCGCTACTGCGCGCGCATCGGCTTAGCAGCGGTACAACTAGCGCTGCGAGTGACAGAGTAGATCACAAAAAAGTGGTCATTGTACGTAGAAAATATACCAAAAGGTACCAGCCCCCCGGCCGGAAAGCAAAATTCGCGTACTTTTCGGTGCGAGAATGTACTTTGCCTCGTATCACGTACGGCCGGTCATATTCTCGTATCCGTACGTGCATTCTCGTCCGTCTACCATCCCTGCGTTCCATCTCTTTTTAGCATGCTCTCAGGGATTTCTTCCAAGAAACGTGCTACGCGGTACAGAATTCTGTTGCTACTTTGCTTACATCTGTCAGAGATTTGACAGGCCTCGGACGTATTCGCGATTGTTAATACCGAATATCAATTTAACTAGTTAACTAATCGTGTATTCGTATATTTCGTGCTATTCTGTTAGAGGCTTTGCCCACGAAAAATTGGCTGTTTAAAATGATGTGACAGTTGCAACATTGTTAACAATGCCATCAACTAGCTGATGTGCCTATGATGGATGCAAAAATGTTCCTAAGACGAGTCCCAAGCTGAGTTTCCATCGTATCCCTAACAACAACGACACGTAGAAAAATTCAAACATTTTGAAAAAATGTTAGAACATGTATAGTTCCTATTTAACAGTAATTAAAATGAAGAAAATGCATATTTGAGAGAATTGCACGCATTTACAAAAAAAAACAACGTTTCACGCAAAAATTCCTTCAAATCTGAATTAAATAAGTCGTATTTTGTTTTCTAATTTGTCAAAAATAATTGTCGTTCAGTAGAAGGCAGCAATATCATCAATATGTCTACCAAGTTTCAACTCGATCGGCTTAAGAGTTTTTGAGTAATCCTGCACGCCAATCTCGAAAATGCAGTTATGGAAAAAAATGGGTTTGAAGATTATGCCTGCTCCGAATCGGAGCGGTAAGTCACACCGTTCACGGGCTGTAACGTTTGAATTTTTTGAATTTCGCTTTGAAACTTCCGAAAAATATTTTAGATATACAGGGTGTATCTTAAATACTAGTTTTCCGTTCGTGAGCATGTAGGGTATCTCTTTCCAAGCAAAACGCTTTTAAATGTCGGACGACAAAAATTGGCTGATATATTCACCAGTAAATTCCAACGGTGAGTAAACATTAGCACAGTAGTTTCGGCGTCCAAGCGAGAGTGGGCGCGGCTTCGAATAGCCGTTCGCGCAGCCGGATGCAAAACCTTTGATTTTTGTTAAATGGGAATAGAAATTGTAAGTTCAAACTATCAATTTCGAATGTTGAAATATGAATTTTGAACCTCATCCGGTCGCCCAAATAAAGTATTAATTAATAAATAAAAATGGTAGACAATATTGTCCATTGTTAACTCGAAAGATATAAAGATCTAAAGATCTTTACATCTCCCGTTTGAGTAAACAATGGATAACAATGTATCACATGTTTGTTTATTATTTGATACTTTATTTGGGCGACGGGATAACGTTCAAAACTCTCAAATTTTTAAATTAAAAATTCAAAGTTTAAATCCAAATGCCCGAATGTGGATTCGAACCCTAGCGCGCGCTCGCTTAGACGCCGAAACTACTATGGCATTGTTTACTCTCTGTTCGACTTTACTTGTGAATATTTTGGCCAACTTTTGTCGCACAACATTTTTAAAAAAAGTTTTGCTTTTTTAAAAAAATGTTATCTTCTAAAAATAGGCATCAATTTTTTTATCGTTTTAAATGCATATCCCGTCTTAAGGTATTGTTTTCACGGACCTGAAGATTTAACAATTAACTGATTTTCGTCCATAAACAAGTGATAATACATCCCAGTATGCCCGTAAAATTTAAAGCCAAGTTAGGGAACTTTTAACAAAAAAATTGCAACTCTCAAAATCGTCTTATTTATACGGCGCTTTATGGAGATTACACGCTGGCCACATTTTTATTTAATAATATATACACTATAAAACTATAGATGCCTGATGTAAACTGCTCACGCGTGTAAGAAAGTCTTAAGATTCCGTAACGACAATAAAAACGGGGGGGGGGGGGGGGGGCGAATCCTTAACGGGTTATACGCAGTTAGCATTTTCAAAAAATCGATTTTTTAAATTGAATTTTCGGAATGTACAAACATGTGAGTATATTCCCTAAAAATATCGAATCGGTCCAGCGAATATTATCGGAAATACACACATATTTAATCCAGGAATTTTAGCACCAAAAATGGGTTCGCTCCGCAAGAAATCCTCATAATTGATTTTTCGATTGGATTATGTCAGAGGGTGTCTCCTAAGTATAAAACCAAGTTTGTGTCGTCTGAAACGGCGAGCGTTAGCCGCCATCTTGAAAAACGTCTTTTTGCAAATATCTCGGAAACGGTGAATTTTACGTTCAAAATCGTAAAGACCTTTTTTGTAGAAAATAAAATTTCCCATCTTTGTTATTTGAAACTTTTTCCTCTATTGTTAATATTTGCCGAGATATAGTAGATTAAAAAACCAAATTTTTGTTTTTTGAAAATATCTCGATAATTTTTGGAAATACGAAAAAAATGCAACAATCAAAGTTGTAGAGCATGAAATTTTCCACAAGTTTTGTATAAAACTTTTTTTTGTATGATAGCAATGTTATCGAAGGAACTTCAAACATCTGGAATTCGTGTCGAACAAGCTGTGGAAGATGCTGACACGCTGATTATCCAAACAGCTGTGGATTTTTCTTCGCATTACGGGACAGTCATCGTCGTAGGCGAGGACGTCGATCTGCTAATATTGTTGGTCGCATTAGCGCGCAAGAGAAAAAAATCCATTTCTGCAAGCCCGGAAAAGGACGCACTCCAGAATCCCTATACAGCCCACATTGTCTAAAGCCGGAGTATAGTGAAAACGTAAAAGACAACATTCTATTTTTACATGCATTCAGCGGTTGTGACATAACGTCAGCTCCGTTTAAAATTGGATAATACAAAGCTCTGACGGCATTAAAGAACGACGAAGAATTGCTGACGGCTGTGGCATTGTTCAAAGATAGGAGGAGCGATCCCAACATAATTGTTCAAGCTGGCGAGCGTTTTTTTATTGCTTTGAATGGAGGTAATAAAACCGAACTGTCCATCGACTCTCTCCGATACAAGAACTTTGGCTAGTTAGCTCGGAACACCAAGCTCAACTTAACAATTCTACCACCGACGCAGGATGCAGCCCGTTACCATTCCTTCAGAGTATATCATCAAGTCCAAAGTTGGCTGGGATTTCACCATGACCCGGAAGAATGGGGCTGGAAGGGCGCTGCGAATCGCTTATCACCAATTAGAATGGAAAAAGCTCCCACGCCGCAAAGTTTGCTGCAAATAATATCTTGTAAATGCAAGGCAAACTGCAGAGCTGCCTGCGGATGCCGAAAGAGTGGCTTGAAATGTACCCTAATTCGTTCAAATTGCAGTGGCGAAACATGCGATAACGCAATTCCTAAAGTGGACGATAGTGACGAAGAGGCTGTTCAAAATTAATCTTTCATAGATTCTTTTGCTGTTCATGACTTGAACATGGAAGAAGAAAACTCGCAAACCATAAAAAATCGCCCTTCTTGTTCCAAACAAAGAAAATTTTTTAAATCTATCATCGTCGTTTAAAATTTGACAAGAGCAAGGCAAATTGCAGAGCTGCCTGCGGATGCCGAAAGAGTGGCTTGAAATGTACCCTAATTTGTTCAAATTGCAGTGGCGAAACATGCGATAACGCAATCCCTAAAGTGGACGATAGCGACGAAGAGGCTGTTCAAAATGAATCTTTCATAGATTCTTTTGCTGATCATGACTTGAACATGGAAGAAGAAAACTCGCAAACCATAAAAAATCGCCCTTCTTGTTGTTCCAAACAAAGAAAAAATTTTAAATCTATCATCGACGTTGAAAATTTGACAAGAGCAATTTTTTTAGCATTATGATGAGGATGCGATCCTAATTTGTAAATCGCGACTCAAATCGTGCAAATGATAATGAATATGAACAAATTGATAAATTTCCAAGTCTTTTATCAAACAATTCGTCAAAATGTTTTTATTGCGCAAACTTTCCTCCTATCGCCCATATCCCTCCTTTTCATGATAAATATTAATATTACCGTCTCTATTATAAAATTCTTCGATTACACTTTTTTTTTGCCATGCTAGAATAACGTATTACCACTAATCGCTATTTTTCTTTACCTGACGGCACCTTTCATTGCGCTAGAACTCAGCAACTATTGATTTTACAAAAAAAAAAAGTTTCATACAAAAATTGTAGAAAATTTAATGCTCTACAACTTTGATTATCATATTTTTTTTCGTATTTCCAAAAATTATTGACATATTTTCCAAAAATAAAAATTTGGTTTTTTAATCGACTATGTCTCGGCAAATATTAATAATAGAGAAAAAAATTAATTAAAAAAGATGGGAAATTTTATCCTCTACAAAAAAGGTCCTTACAATTTTTAACGTGAAACTCACCGTTTCCGAGATAATGCAAAAAGACATTTTTCAAGATGGCGGCTAACGCTCGCGTTTTCGGACGACACAAACTTGGTTTTATACTTAGGGGACACTCTCTGACATAATTCAATCGAAAAATCAATTATCAGGTTTTTCTGCGGAGCGAATGTCTAAAAATCCTGGACTAATTTGTAAGGACGCTCGGAGCGCTACAGAGTAAGCGCGCGAAACTTCAAACACGTTTTTCTCAAAACGGTGTTTTCAAAGTCGGTGAGCACGATTTCTAAAAAACGGCTCAACCGATCAGTCTGAAATTTTAACGCAACCTTGTCAGATATATTCTTCAGGTATTGATCGAAGAAATAAGATTTCCGATAATTGTTTCTATTTTTTTCAACGATTTAACGGAAAAAATTTGGTCGAAAATCGAAATTGTTTCTTTCCGGAGCCACTATTTTGTAAAAAATTAAAATTTCGGATATTCCTTCCATCAATACCTGGATTCATCTATCCCCTAAAACAATCTTTGTGGTTTTTTCATTTTAGATAAACCAAACCGGAGATACTATGCTCACCGCCGGACACTTTTTTTCGGGGACCTCTAGGAGACTTCCTACAAGAGCAATGATAATGAATATTTTTGAAAATAAATAATGCCAATCTAAAGCTAAAAGATGCCACTACACTGCCTAATACTTTGCGTTTTGCCCAAATGAAATCGTTTTCCAGGAAAAAATTCGTGAAAAAAACGACTTTTTTGGCCTTGCAACTGCGTATAACGCCTTAAAGAAAATATTAAAGATAAAATTTCGTAGCCGCGACCTTTCAGGAAAAATGAAAAAATGTCTGAATGTACCAAATTTGTGCAAATTTTTTAATTCCAGCTTATTGTTGGGTATAATAATTGATTGTGACTTATTTTTACTAATCGCCACTATAATTAACCACTGATTCAGAAGGGCCCTCCTTGTGCCCCCACAAAATACGGCCGTCCGTAAAAGGAATATCTCAACGTGAGTTAAAATCAAGGAGACTAGAGTAAAGGAGTCCAAATTCCCTATCCTAGCATAGGTTTGTTCGCGCTAGCTACACTTTCTACACTTTTTTAGGGAGTGTACACTTTCGCGTTTGTTTTAACGGAAATGACGTCACGCGCCGCTGTTCGCGTTACGAGTGTAGCTACACTTTCGTGCCACTAACCCCAGACTTCCTACACTCGATCCTGACGAGGTGTAAAAGTACACGAAAAGTGTAACAGTGATATTACTAGAATAACCCCATAACCAGCGAAACTGTCAGTGAGTGTATACAGAGGTAAATACGACATAACCTGAAATATTTAAGGTAATCACAAACAAATTCTCATTTATTACGAAAAACAATCAATAACAAAGGTTCAAAATAACAAACTATTATAATTATCAATCTCTATCGATCAAGGTGATTAAAAAATTGACATGACCTACAATGTATAAGGCAATCACACACAAATTCTCATTTGTTATGAAAAACAATCAATAATAAAAGGTTCAAAATAACAAAGTATTATAATTATCAATTTCTATTGATCAAGGTGATAAAAAATTGACAAGATATAATGACAAGTGTTTATTATAAATTCGGAGTATCACAATACATTCCAATCTATTATCAACGCAAACAGAAGCTATCATGGAACAGGAGCTAGAAATTAAGTAAGCAGTGCTGTTCCGAGAATCAGAAGGCGGCTTAGTCGTTGATGCTGACAACAACGTGTGCATTTGTGAAGGTTTTGGATTTCTACAATCGTATCACTAACACTCCATTCTATGTAAAACTGGTATCAATACATCCATTCTGGGCGCAATTACAAGTACAAGTTAATAATTTCAATAACACCGTCCATTGTAATCAGTTTACGAGATCAACAAACTTGAGGTTACACGGTATATCTCTTTAACGGTTAGATGAGACTCCGTAATCTCATGTGTTGTTTGAGGTTAAGGCGTGGTCCACTAGGTCGCCGCCACGTTTCTTGTACACTATCGCGTTCGCGCTAGAGTTGCTTACCCGCGAGAAAATAAACTGCACTCCCTAGACACGGCCCTAGTTCCGTTTACACTGGCACTGGTAGAGTGCAGCTAGCGCGAACAAACCTCATGTATGTACGAAGTTCTTTCAAGCGGTCGCAGAGGTGTAGTGCTCAGTTCCGCCGCAGGCGTCGCTAGTGTTCTTGGGAAACGATAATATATAGTAATACAAAACTGCATGAGGTCCGAGCTCTGCCTCAACGACCAATCATAAAACTGGGGTGATCGCGTTTCTCTCTCGTACTCACTTGGAACAGTTATGGTGCGTTCTCTCTCGTACACCCGAACGATAACACACCCAAGTGGGGATCCCTTTCATTATAATATATAATAATATTGCGTACATATGTATCATAAATAAAATATAAATAATATTAATAAAGCACATATTAATGAAACAACTCGTGTTGTTTTATTCACATAAAATGTTATATTATATAATAAGCACATCAGATATAATAATTATGTAAGTACAACACGAGTTATTTTATTATGAAAACGTACAATTTGCCTGTTATGTTTAAAAATATAGCTAATTATAATAAAACGCGAATAAAGCGATAAACCAACCGTAATGTATCTCGTAATGTATTTATTATTAGAATGCGCGTTACTCTGTTTTTCTTTACAATAATAATAACAATAACAAATAATAATAATAACATGTACATGCAAGAAACCGGGCGAATGCGGGAATGTTGGCTCTACATGCTGGGGTTGTCTTTTCAACACGTGCTTATCATATGTATATCCAACAAAACTAGTGATTTGCTAGTTACGTTTAAAAATGAAGCTAAATATGAATTAAATTAAGCGATGAACCAACCGAACAAGCCGTCAAGCCTAATTGAACCCCAAACGCGGCAATCACTTAAATATGAGAAGATTACATTTATTGCCAAATAATTGTGTGGCGAAGTTGGTAGACAGCTAGATTACTGTATTGAAGGTTCTGAGTTCGGGCCTTGGTAGTTTTAATTTGTTTTCTTTTGCATTCCTATAGGTATCTGGTTGTACGAGCGAACTGAAGCAGTTTTAACCAATCAAAGGACTCGTCCAATCCCAAAAGAACTCGAACAAAAATAACATGGAAGAATATATTTTTTAATTTACTGCCATCAATAGTTCAAATTTGTTTTATAATTCCTACCTAGAGTGTTTACCAAGGAGACTAGAGAGAAGGAGTCGACACTCCCGCTTCAAACAGTTCTTTCAATCGGTCGCAGAGGTGTAATGCTCGGTTCCGCCTCAGGCGTCGCTAGTGTTCCCAGAGCCCATAATATATACAGGGTGTCCAATAGGAAGTTGCTGAAACTAATCGACTGTCATTTTAAAACACGTGCACAGAATCAGAAAAATCGAATTGCTTTAAATAGAGGAAACTCTGCAGTTTTAAACGCACATAAATAAAACCCGGTCAAATATTTTTTGTCAATTTATTACATCTTATAAAAATAACGAAAAAGTACAGTGATTAATGATAGATAATTTCGAAGTGCGAACCCTTAAATTGTGCACTGTTAAATCGTCACGCTTTTATTCCAGGTTCTTCTCTTTGCAGGATTTATTTTCTTATTTTTTGTCGCGGTAAGTAGTGTTTTATTGATAATAGGAGAGCGCGGCACAAAATGCTCCGAAAGAAATATTCGACTAGATTAAAGTATACAGGTCACGGGAAAATTGCACACACACACGCAAACGTTACATTCGAGAAAATACATGCAATACACTTTACAAATCTCCCTAGGCAAATCTATACGCACGGGCACTCCAAAACCATCCATGCGTTACTCTGCTCGCGATTCTCTCTCTTTCGCACGGCCCCTTTAGAGGTGGCCCCTTAAATTTTCAGTCTCTCACGCCGGCGATCGCGGTCGCTCGGTCGATGCTCACTCGCACCTAGTGCGACGATTCGTGTGCTCACGCCGGCTGCACGTACGCGTACTCGGGTATAGATAAGAAACGGCACCTTTTTCACGTTTTTCGCTCACGGACTCTCGCCCTCACGCTCGATGCCCGACTGACCTAATGGCCTCCTTTCCGGTCACGCCCACGCGGCTCCCGTTCGGCCGTTTTCGACGCGTCCGCCGCGCAATGCGCCACCTGGTCGGCGCTACGGCAGCTCCGTCGTCCGCGGAAAATTTCAAAACCCGGGAAGGGCTCGATGACTCTAACAGCACAAAAATGAATTCTCTTTTGAAAACTGTGAAAAACTGTCTCCAACATATCGTTCGTAATGCCGCGAATCACTCTTCTACTGTGATCAGTTCTTCTACTGTGCTGGGGTTTTAGCGTAACAATGATCTTTAATGTAACCCCACAAGAAAAAATCATAAGAGTTCAGGTCCGGTAAGTACGGAGGCTATTCTAGTCCGCCTTGAGCAAATTTAGGGTAACCCAGACCAGGGTTGCAAATAATGCATTACTTTTTGTAATGCATTACCATTTTCATTATCCATTACTTTACATTTTGTAATGTAAAAAATTTCCATTACTCATTACATTGGATTATGTAATGTAAAAAATTTCCATTGCCCATTACTTTACATTTTGTAATGTAAAAAATGTCCATTGCCCATTACATTGGATTTTGTAATGTAAAAAATTTCCATTACCCATTACTTTCCATTTTGTAGTGTAAAAAATTTCCATTACTCATTACATTGGATTTTGTAATGTAAAAAAATTCGATTACTCATTACATTGGATTTTGTAATGTAAAAAAATGTCATTCCTCATTACATTATATTTTGTAATGTGAACCATTTTCATTGCTCATCACAATGTAATGGGTAATGGAATTTTTTGCATTATAAAATCCAATGTAATAAGTCATGGAATTTTTTTACGTTACAAAATATAAATTAATGAGTAATGGAATTTTTACATTACTTTTTCGCGTTGACAGGGAGGGGGAGAGAGGGAGAGAGAGAGAGAGAGAGAGAGAGAGAGAGAGAGAGAGAGAGAGAGAGAGAGAGGGGGGGGGGTGGATGGATGGATGGATGGATGGATGGATGGATGGATGGATGGATGGATGGATGGATGGATGGATGGATGGATGGATGGATGGATGGATGGATGGATGGATGGATGGATGGATGGATGGATGGATGGATGGATGGATGGATGGATGGATGGATGGATGGATGGATGGATGGATGGATGGATGGATGGATGGATGGATGGATGGATGGATGGATGGATGGATGGATGGATGGATGGATGGATGGATGGATGGATGGATGGATGGATGGATGGATGGATGGATGGATGGATGGATGGATGGATGGATGGATGGATGGATGGATGGATGGATGGATGGATGGATGGATGGATGGATGGATGGATGGATGGATCGACGGATAGATGGATGGATGAATGGATGGATGTATGCATAGATGGATGGATGGATGGATGTATGTATAGATGGATGGATGGATGGATAGATGGATGCGGAATCATTTGTAGGTAACAAACACATCGATGAAAATGTTCATTTAATATAATCAAATATTGGTTTGGAAATACCCAAAGAGCAGATACACGTTTTTCTTGGACATCCTTGATATTTCGAGAAAAAAAAGTTTCACCTCATTCTCTGACGAAAGGAGTACAACTTAAATTTTCCTTTGAATATAAAGCCTCTCCGAACAAGACGTGCAGCCGGAGTTCAACTGACCGGGCAACTGATTGATCACCTTAAATGAAAAATAGAAAAATGAAGTTTGACCAATTTCTCAGCATTGTTCGGTGAAAAAAATTCATTTGCATATATAACTTCGACTTTTTTCCATTATAATCTTTTGGAATTCGTTTGAGAGAGAGAGGGAGAATGTCATCTGCGGATAGTTCAAATGCCCGACTTTTGCCGCAATGTGGCACATAAACGTAAAGAGGAAGAAAAAAAATCGACTTTCATCAGCATGCTCGAGAAAAATTAAAGGAAAAAGGAAAACCAGAAATGATTTAATACTTTCCTTGATTTTTTTGCCGTCAAACTTTAAATTACATTACGATTAAACTTCGCTGTGATCGAAAATTAAAATTTTGGAGCTAACTTAGCGGTGCTTTTTAATTGATCATTTTTTTCGTTACGCTTATGTTAAAAATATATTTAAGGGGTCTTCTCACTTTAGACGCATAAAAAAAGGCTATCTTCATGATTTTTTTTTGATAGGTTTATATTACAGATTTTGATATAAAAGTTGTTCCCTTAGTAAATACACTGTTGAAATACATTTAAAGAATATATATTTACTTAAGTCACTACTTATAGACGAAAATGGTATTTAAAAAAAAATCCTAAAAAAAGTAGGTCTGTGCTGTTGATGAAATCTCGGAGATGGATCATCCGAAACAAAAGAATCAAACGGTTTTAGATTCAGTATGTTAATGGCTACAGCGCATATCAAAAGATTTTTGAGATATGCAAAAATAACAAAATGGCGGACATTTTCCGAAAAAAGAAAAAAACGGGTTTTTCTCACCGTTTTTGGCAAAAAAAAGTAAATATCAAAATTTAAAAAATCCTTTATATGCGCTATAGCTTTAGTTGTAAAGAATATGTGGTTAAAATTTCATAAGGAGCAGTTCAGTAGTTTCTAAGATTTTATCAACAAGCCGTCGGGAAACGTCATTTCGAGAAAACCGCGGTTACAGTTTGTTTGGGATACATAAATACATAACAAATTTTTTAAAATTTATTTCGAAAGTGTAACAACTTTTATATCAATAACTATAATATAAACCTATCAAAAAACCAATGAAAATAGTATTTTTTAGCGTCTGAAGTGACCCTTAATCAAATAATCACGATCAAACGAATTCCAAAAGATTATAATGGAAAAAGGTCGAAGTTATATATGCGAATGGATTTTTTCCACCGAACAACGCTGAGAAATTGGTCAAACATAATTTTTCGATTTTGCATTTAAGGTGATCAATCAGTTGCCCGGTCAGTAAAACTCCGGCTGCACGTTTTGTTCGGAGAGGATTTATATTGAAAGGAAAATTTAAGTTGTACTCCTTTCGTCAGCGCATGAGGTGCAAGTCTTATTTTTCTCGAAATATCAAGGATGTTCAAGAAAAACGTGTATCTGCTTTTTGGTTATTTCCAAACCAATATTTGATTATAATAAATGAACATTTTCATTGATGTGTTTGTTACCTACAAATGATTCCGCATCCATCCATCCATCCATCCATCCATCCATCCATCCATCCACCCCTCTCTCTCTCTCTCACCCTCTCCCTCTCAACGCGAAAAAGTAATGGAAAAATTTCATTACTCATTACTTTATATTTTGTAATGTAAAAAAATGCCATTACTCATTACATTACATTTTGCAATGTAAAAAATTCCATTACTCATTACATTGGATTTTGTAATGTAAAAACATTCCATTACCCATTACATTGCAATGGGCAATAAAGATGTTTTACAATACAAAATCCAATGTAATGGGTAATGAAAATTGTTTACATTACAAAATCCAATGTAATGAGAAATGGAAATTTTTTACATTACAAAATCCAATGTAATGAGTAATGGAATTTTTTTACATTACAAAATGTAAAGTAATGGGTAATGGAAATTTTTTACATTACAAAATTCAATGTAATGAGAAATGGAATTTTTTTACATTTTTAAATGTAATGTAATGGGTCATTAAATATTTTTTCATTACCCATTACAAAAGTAATGAATAATGCATTACATTTTCATTACAAATTTCGCAACCCTGCCCCAGACCGATTACTCGAGTCCCATATACGCGATGAATAGCTTCAAACACCTCATGAGTCCGGTGCGGCGTCGCTCCATCTTGCATGATGTAACATTTTTTAACCAGTCCCCTCTTTTTTGCATAAGGGAAGAATTTCGTTTCCAAAAGCTGTTTGTAACTCTCTCCTGTTACCGTAGATTCCAAGAATTGCAAATAAATTCCTTTTACTGAAATCGCTGCCCATGCCGTTACTTTCTGTGGATGAAGGGACTTCGCTAGCGATATGTTGGTATTTTCCGTTTCCCGAAACCGGTAATTTTGCTTGTTTACGTACCCATTCATCCAAAAATGTGCTTCATCGGAATAAATAATCAATTTCTCATTAAGTTCTTCGGCTTCAAATATTCCTGTAATAGTGTTACAAAATTCGATATGTTTCGTCATGGCATGTTCGGTTAACAATTGATAAGTGCTTATTTTATACGGATGAAACTTTTAAAAATATTTCAACATGTTGTGTAATGATGATTTGGTTATTTTTAATGCTTGAGCAGCTTTCCGAATCGAATCATTTGGATTTTGCTTGAAATAATTCTCAACTTCGTTGATCTTCTCTGGTGTAGTCACCGTAACAGATGGACCTGGTAACTCGTGTCTACGGTCCTGGAGTGTACCATACTTCACGAAGTTATCGATTATCCTACAAAAATTAACGTAAAATTACTTCAATGCAGTTTAATTGAATTGAAACACAAGTTGTGTGATAGATGAATATGAATAAATATTCAATTCTTATTTTTTTAGAGTGCCTTCGCTGACAACTCTAAGGGTTCCAAACTTAGTACGAAACCCTCTATACGCATTACTATAAATGTTTCCCCTCGAGAAAAAGTACTCAATAAGATATACTTTTTCTTCCGTGGTGAGCTCACTCATTTTGACGCGCGCGTACTTGCTTCAACCACGGCTAGAATAAAACTGCGGGGCCTCGGGTATGTGCCTTAGAAAAAGGGACCCCTATTGAATTCATGGAGGGAAGAGACACTTATTTAGTTTTAGCAACTTCCTATTGGACACCCTG
Source organism: Ophion ellenae (assembly GCA_963210295.1). Classification (NCBI taxonomy): domain Eukaryota; kingdom Metazoa; phylum Arthropoda; class Insecta; order Hymenoptera; family Ichneumonidae; genus Ophion; species Ophion ellenae. The sequence goes on from OY723394.1 coordinate 2,465,316, forward strand.
TAGTAATACAAAACTGCATAAGATGAAACTGACCGTGTTATGGCGGCAAAATTGTTTGCGCCTTTCAAACACATATATATCTGTCGTGTACACCAGCCCAGCAGCTATCGAACTATGTGTATAATAATGGAGATGAGTCCTCGCGAGTCAATGAGATAAAGGGAAAAAGTAAACACTCTAGGTAGGAATTGCAAAACAAATTTCAATTATCGGTGGCAGTAAATTAAAAAATATATTCTTTCATGTTAATTTTTGTTTAAGTTCTTTTGGCATTGGACGAGTTCTTTGATTTGTTGAAACTGCTTCAATTCGCTCGAACAACCAGATACCTGTACGAATGCAAAAGAAAAAGAATTAAAACTACCGAAGCTCGAACTCAGGACCTTCAATACTGTAATCTAGCGTTCTACCAACTTCGCCACACAATCATTTGCCAATAAATACAATCTTCTCATATTTAAGTGATTGCCGCGCTTGGGGTTCAATTAGGCTTGACGGCTTGTTCGGTTGGTTCATCGCTTAATTGAATGCATATTTAGCTTTATTTTTAAACGTAACTAGCAAATACCGAGTTTTCATGGGTATACATATAATGAGCACGTGTTGAAAAGACAACCCCAGCATGTAGAGCCAACATTCCCGCATTCGCCCGGTTTCTTGCATGTACATGTTATTATTATTATTTTTATTGTTATTATTTTTGTAAAGAAAAACTGAGTAACGCGCATCCGAATAGTAAATACATTACGAGATACATTACGGTTGGTTTATCGCATTATTCGTGTTTCATAATAATTAGCTATATTTTTAAACATAATAGTCAAATCATAAGTTTTCATAATAAAATGACTCGCCTTGTACTTATTATATAATTATTATATCTGATGGGCTTATTATAAAATAAGCCCATGTGAATAAGACAACACGACTTGTTTTATTAATATTATTTATGTTTTCTTTATCATATATATGTACACAATATTATTACATGTTATAATAGAAGGAATCCCCACGTGGGTGTATTATCGTTCGGGTGTGCGAGAGAGAACGCACCATGGCTGTTCCAAGTGTGTACGAGAGAGAAACACGATCACCCCAGTTTTGAGATAGGTCGTTGAGGCGGAGCTCGGACCTTGTGCAGTTTTGTATTACTATATATTAGGGGCTCTGGGGAACACTAGCGACCCCTGCGGCGGAACTAAGCACTCCATCTCTGCGACCGATTGAGAGAACTTCGTACATACAAGGTTTGTTCGCGCTAGCTACACTTTCAACACTTTTTTAAGGAGTCTACACTTTCGCGTTCGTTTTAGCGGAAATGACGTCACGCGCCGCTGTTCGCGTTACGAGTGTAGCTACACTTTCGTGCCACTAACCCTAGACTTTCTACACTCGATCTTGACGAGGTGTAAAAGTACACGAAAAGTGTAACAGTGATATTACTAGAATAACCCCATAACCAGCGAAACTGTCAGTGAGTGTATACAGAGGTGAGTACGACATAACCTAAAATATTTAAGGTAATCACAATCAAATTCTCATTTATTACGAAAAACAATCAATAATAAAGGTTCAAAATAACAAACTATTATAATTGTCAATCTCTATCGATCAAGGTGATTAAAATATTGACATGACCTAAAATGTATAACGCAATCACAAACAAATTCTCATTCATTATGAAAAACAATCAATAATAAAGGTTCAAAATAACAAAGTATTATAATTATCAATTTCTATTGATCAAGGTGATAAAAAAATTGACAAGATACACTAAGCGCAACAATTAAGGGATCACTATTTTTTCGACGAAAAATAGCTCTTTTTCAAACCGCTGTAACTCGGTGAAAAATGGTCGGAGAAAAAATGAAAAAAAAAGCATTTTGTAGTGTAAACCTTCGACTTTGATAATCTGATTATAAATAATTTTTTTCGTTTCGTTTAAATAAAGAAATTCGTTGTTTAACAAAACATAGCATAAAATAAAAAAATTTGCTCCAGTTTGACAAGGTACACGGGGAACAGAAATTTTTTTTTCGAAAATCTGTTTCGACCATTCGAAAGCTTGTATCTTTCCCAACAATTTTTTTTTTTCAATTTCTGTACGATTTTTTTAGCCAAGTTATCGCAGCTTTACGAAAAAATGCATTTTTCAACTTTGACCGGTCATAACTCTGGTCCAAATCATCGCACAGCATCCAAACCGGCGTCGTTGGAAAGCTTGGATTTCCCCCTACAAAACTGTTTATTTTTCGTATTTTTCAGAAGCCGTTTTCAACATTGTAAAACTGATTGTTTAAAAGTGTGTAAAATGCCCATTTTTACACTTTTTTGTTTATCATGTTGTAACATTACAACAAATGCAGAGGCACTAAAGGTTGTTGCTTTTTTTTTTAGTTCAGGGTATGTAGAAATACTCCACCAAATAGCTCATCGCTGCCTTTATTCTTTATTCGGGTTGCAACCCCGTTCTTTTGGAGAAAATCGAGATCCGTCAATTTTCACGAAAATCGAGGTTTCTCAGGTATCAGCGCGGGGTGAAATTTCTCGAAAAAAAAAATCAGAAAATTACGAAATTTGGTATTCAAGGGTTTTCGAGGTTGCTGATTGCGAATCTGGGATAAAAAATGGAAAAATTCAAAATAGCGGATCCAAAATGGCGGATCAAATGCAAAAATTCTTGCAATCGGGCGAAACTCCCGCCCCAGATTCGCAATTTTTTCATCACCTTGATCGATAGAGATTGACAATTATAATAGTTTGTTATTTTGAACCTTTATTATTGATTGTTTTCGTAATAAATGAGAATTTGTTTGTGATTACCTTAAATATTTTAGGTTATGTCGTACTCACCTCTGTATACACTCACTGACAGTTTCGCTGGTTATGGGGTTATTCTAGTAATATCACTGTTACACTTTTCGTGTACTTTTATACCTCGTCAAGATCGAGTGTAGAAAGTCTAGGGTTAGTGGCACGAAAGTGTTGCTACACTCGGAACGCGAACAGCGGCGCGTGACGTCATTTCCGTTAAAACGAACGCGAAAGTGTACACTCCCTAAAAAAGTGTAGAAAGTGTAGCTAGCGCGAACAAACCTTGTCAGTGAGTGTATACAGAGGTGAGTACGACATAACCTAAAATATTTAAGGCAATCACAAACAAATTGTCATTTATTATGAAAAACAATCAATAATAAAGGTTCAAAATAACAAAGTATTATAATTATCAATTTCTATTGATCAAGGTGATAAAAAAATTGACAAGATATAATGACAAGTGTTTATTATAAATTCGCAGTATCACAATACGTTCCAATCTACTACCAACGCAAACAGAAGCTAACATGGAACAGGAGCAAAAAATTAAGTTAGCAGTGCTGTTCCGAGATTCAGAAGGCGGCTTGGTCGTTGATGCTGACAACAACGTGTGCATTTGTGAAGGTTTTGGATTTCTACAATCGTATCACTAACACTCCATTCTATGTAAAACTGGTATCAATACATCCATTCTGAGCGCAATTACAAGTACAAGTTAATAATTTCAATAACATTGTCCATTGTAATCAGTTTACGAATTCAACGAACTTGAGGTTACACGGTATATCTCTTTAACGGTTAGATGAGACTCCGTAATCTCATGTGTTGTTTGAGGTTAAGGTGTGGTCCACTAGGTCGCCGCCATGTTTCCTGTACACTATCGCTTTCGCGCTAGAGTTGCTTACCCACGAGGAAATAAGCTGCACTCCCTAGACACTGCCCTAGTTCCGTTTACACTGCCGAGCATGAAGAATAGAGGTAAGGAGCCCGAACGCTGTACTGTGGACGCGGGCTATGGAATCGGCGAAAATTGTTACGGAAATATCCGCTGGCGCTGCTGTACTCGGGATAGGATACGACAGAGATGGAATGAGAAAAGAGAGACCCAACTCGACAAATCGCTCGGACCATTTTTTCCCACAATACCATACTCGAAAAGTGTTGCAATTATGTTTTTTTTTGTTTTCAATGCATTTTCATCGAAATTAAATAATCGCTAATTGTTTTGCATTGTTTCTTGTTATCAAAAAGTAGCAGCCCATTGATGGGCGAAAAATATTTTTCTGGCACTTCAGTCTCGTGGAGTTATTGAACTTTTTTTCAGCTGTTGAATCAACAATTTATTCTCAATTCAATTGTTGTTGGTTTTTTTGAATTTTTTTTTCATTGAGGCTTATCGCGGCTTGTCAAGGACGCGCTCACATGTCCCGTAAAACACACACATACGTGAAATATTAAACGAAAAACGAATAATCCGCGAGTGCTCGCATCGAGGGCGAAGATCCGCAGGTGCGATTTTAAGGATATCTCGAAGGCTGTCCACACGTTTTTTCTCTCCCTCTCCCTCCTCCCCCTCCTCTCATTCTTATTCCCTCAGCGTCTTTCGCGATCTCTTTGCATGCCCGGAAATGAAAAATTCGCGGTCCAGTCGTGCGGCCGAAAATTGTGCCAGCGTAAATCACGTCGGAGCCTAAAGTAGCTCATAGAACAATTCTGCTTTTTTTTTTCAAACGAAACCCAAGGAAATCGAGAAAAATGTCCGAATTTATAAATTGAAAGAATTTTTATATTGAGAGGTAAAGTATTATCAATGAAAAATGAAGAATTAAATTAATGAAAAAATTGAAAGACATTTTCCCTTCATTTTCAATAAATACAACACTTACCTCCGTCGGAGTAAGAAAATCGTGACAGGTCGTAGGCACTTGATGTACGACAGCGTCGTTGCAAATAGCTACGGATCCATGAGAAGGTCCGGCTAACTGGTCGCAAGGAACATTCTCTTCCGGTTGACCACCGTTTTCCTGTCGAAATAAAAAATAATTGATTATTATATTTATCTCAATGTAATAATGGACAATCTATGTCCAATTGTTCGAGGGGATAGCAAAGTACGATATCAACGAATTGACTCAAGTAATAAAGAGTAAAGACAACAGAGGAAATTGAAGAGGGGTAGCAGATAAGAATATTCCGCATATAAAAATTGAAGACCGCAAGAAAAAGATGAACTTTTGATAAATTATACTGCTGAACCGAGCTACAAACAATTAGCAAACACAGCTGCAGGTTAGCTGAGTTCATTCGAAGAAAAGAGGGTATTATAGAAAAGTCAAGCGGGGCAGGAAAAGAATAGAGAAAAAAGAAAAAAAGTTGAGAAGTGGCGGAGAAACTCATTCGGAAAGTCATGCCCCTGTAGCGCTGGATGTTTTTATGCATTTCACACAAAAAATTACTATAATTATTACAATCCTTACCTTGTTATGGACTGCGATGGGCATAGCATCAGCGATGAGGGTATGACGAAGATGAGGAATTACCTCGACCGTACCATCAGGCATTTTGATGCGGTCTTCTTTTATTGTCGAGTCATTGGAAAAGTGAAGCTCGCACACGAAATCAGTGTGGGAGAGACACTCCCCGATGGCTCTGCTCCATCGCTGTACCATATTCTACAAGATACAGGAAAAAAAACAAAGCGGGTTGAAATTTCATATACACGCTAAATCATTGAGCAAATTTTTTTCCTATAGGCAATAAGTGGCATGCAATTACTTCAGATTTCGTCAACAAATTACGCGCTCTATGCGTCATTTAACAAAAAGAAAACATTTTGACAGGCGATTTACCTTTGGAACCTTGAAGACGGACAACTGTCGTAATCCTAAGGGCTTGCACTTTGCTCTGCTGGCGTCTCGCCCAGTTTGACACCCTGGGTACGAACAGTATTTCGCCATTGTGCACTGCAACAAGAAAAGAACCCAAAATAAAATTTGTAATTACATATTATGTCAATAATACGAATTCTAACCTCACTTTCATGCTCGAGAAATGTATTTAATCAACCGATGAATTACAATTATAATATAATACAGAAAATGGTTTCAAAATACCGTTTTCTTACCTGCTTTTATATAATGCGGGGCAATCACTCACTGCACTCCACAACACTGATTTTTACTGCAATTAAAAAATCCTTATTACAATTTCGCATTCACAGACGAACAGCCAAGAATGATATATAAATATTATAACCAAGAATTCTCCAGTTTATGTATACGCTCACTTCATAGCGTCATCGATGCCATACTTCACATCCTTCCCTCTCGGCACTAGCGCTTGATGTGGCTGAATTTCGAACCACAACTTTTCGTCACTTTCAGGGTCCACGTTTGGGGTGCTTTTAGCATACGCGTTCGGGCTCCTTACCTCTATTCTTCATGCTGCCGAGTGTAGCGTGCAGCTAGCGCGAACAAACCTACAGGCTAGGATAGGGAGTTTGGACTCCTTTACTCTAGTCGCCAGGGAGGCTAGAGTGGGAGGAGTCCGATCTCTTATGGAGAGACTTGAAAAAAGTGGTTACAAAAATGTGGTCAAACAGGGATGGCGCCACTATTGCTAAGACTGTGGCGGTCCTGCTAGTTCCACCATCTCACTGCTACGCGGCTACATCGTTCCAGCTTTTTTCACAAGCGGTCGCAGGGCCATGCGTTCCAATATATTAACCGTCTTTCCCCTAGATCCTAACACCCAGCGCGTCTAGGGCAGGGTACAGTGACACAGCCCTACTGATGAGTCTGTCAGTGTACCCGAGACGAAACACAAACATTCTTTTCCTGCGTCCTCCTATCTTACCGACCTTACAGAACCTGGCCAAGCAGCGGATAACTACAGGAATAGAGAGCCACCGACCGAATCTCTACATTGGTGACCACGACGTGATTATGAACACGCAACGTCAAAAATGGAGTCAGCACATCAACTTAGCCGTAGAGCCAATCAACGAGCTAGCCAACGAAAACGAGTACCAACCAATCAATGAGCCAGCCCAAGGGTCACCACACGAGCAAAGCCGCTCCACGTGTAGAGTACATCACACTCCACGACACTCACGCGCCTCACGGAGGACACTGCAACGACGCTCCGCTCGCTCAACGCGCCTTACGGAAGGACACGGCAACGACGCTTAACACGCGCCTCACAGAGGACACGTTCAAGACGCGCTCCGCTCACGCACACGGCAACGACAACCAATGGGGTCCCAGGCACACTCAGCTGACGAGTCGCCAACACGTGAGAGCATGTCGGTACAGACGTATTCAAATGGCCTCACTAATACGGCATAACCGCTCAAGCTTCCAGAACGCCTCATCCGCACACTCCTCCAGCATACTTCACAACGCTGTCACTGGGGGGACTACTGTGGCGGTCCTGCTACTTCCACCATCTTACCGCTACGCGGCTACATCGTTCCAGCGTTTCTCACAAGCGGTCGCAGGGGCATGCGTTCCCATATATAAACCGTCTTTCCCCTAGATCCTAACACCCAGCGCGTCTAGGGCAGGGTACAGTGACACAGCCCTACTGATGAGCCTGTCATTGTACCCGAGACGAAACGCAAACATTCTTTTCCTCCCTCCTCCTATCTTACCGACCTTACAGAACCTGGACAAGCAGCAGATAACTACAGGAGTAGAGAGGCGTCGACCGAATCTCTACAAGACCTCGAGAAGTGAGCTGCGTGTGACAGAGACGGAACGAGTAAATAATGAGAAATGAGCTGTGCATAAGGCAGCATGATACTTGAGAAGAAGTAGGCTGCGTGCGAGAGAGATGCAAAATGATATATAAGCCAGATCGCGCGCAAAAGTCACCACCTCTCTAGCCTCTTACGCGCCGATCACTCATAGTAGCGGGTGTCCGTGAGCGAGCGACGCTCGGACATCTTCGGAAAGAGCCGAGCGCGCCGAAGTTTCCCGACCGCGCCTTCGGCAGCTACACCAATACATGGACGCTGAGCACGTTCATGTGCGACCAAGCCGAAACGAAGGCTTCGAGGAAAAAGCAATCTGAGCATGACTCGCGCGTGACGTCACCCGACGGAACGCGCGAGACTTTTAGATGATTTCAATGCTTATTTTAGCTCTTGATTCTCTGCGTTATCAATGTATACGAAAAAATGTATCGCGCACCCTGATCGCTTATTTTTTTAGTTTATACGTTAATTTAAATATAATAATAAATCCAAATTACAACTTATTTATTTTCTAAAAAATTGTTTACGCTTTAATCACACCCGTCCTTATGCCAAATTAATTATAATTCATAAAAGTAAGCGGAAATATATTTATATTCGTATTATTATATTAATTCTCAAACTTTCATCAAGCGATAAAGCATTATCCCCAAAAACTAGCCAATCATCCATCCGGCCGCGAATCGTCAGTACCAGAAAGTGCATATTCTACAAGCGATGAGATGGTCCCGTTGGTAACGTTCTTGGCTTCGGTCCGCAGGGGCGCGGGATCGTTCCCCGCGCTCAGTGCTTTTTTTAAAATTATTATTACCATTAATTCTTATTTGATTAGTTATCATTATTATTTTAATTAGTTATCTTGTAGTGTCGAAAAATTTATCGCGCACTCCGACCGCTTATTTTATTAGTTTGTACGTTAATTTAAATGTAATAATAAATCTAAATTACAACTTATTTATCTTCTAAAAAATTGTTTGCGCTTTACTCCCGTCCCTATGCCAAATAAATTGTAATTCATAAAAGTAAGCGGAAATATATTTATATTCGCATTATTATATTCATTCTCATATACTATCATCAAGCGATAAAGCATTATCCCCAAAAACAAGCCAATCATCCATCCGGCCGCGAATCGTAACTTACGAGAATGAATATAATAATACGACTATAAATATATTTCCGCTTACTTTTATGAATTACTTTTTATTGGGCATAGGAATGGGTGTGAGTAAAGCGCAAACAATTTTTTAGAAGATAAATAAGTTATAATTTACATTTATTATTACATTTAAAATAACGTACAAACTAATCAAATAAGCGGTCGGAGTGCGCGATAAATTTTTCGACACTAAAAGATAACTAATTCAAATAATAATGATAACTAATCAAACAAGAATTAATAGTAATAATAATTTTAAAAAAAAGCACTGAGCGCGGGGAACGATCCTGCGCCCCTGCGGACCGAAGCCAGGAACGCTACCAACGGGACCATCCCATCGCTTGTAGAATATGCACTTTCTGGTACTGACGATTTGCGGCCGCATGGTTGATTGGCTTGTTTTTGGGGATAATGCTTTATCGCTTGATGAAAGTATGAGAATTAATATAATAATACGAATATAAATATATGTGTGAGTAAAGCGTAAACAATTTTTTAGAAGATAAATAAGTTGTAATTTGGATTCGTAATTATATTTAAATTAACGTATAAATTTCAAAATTAGCGATCAGGGTGAGCGATTCATTTTTTTGTATACATTGATAACGCAGAGAATCAAGAGCTAAATAAGCATTGAAATCATTTAAAAGCCTCGCGCGTTCCGTCGGGTGACGTTACGCGCGAGTCGTGCTCAGATTGCTTTTTCCTCGAAGCCTTCGTTTCGGCTTGGCCGCACATTAACGAGCTCGGCGTCCATGTATTGGTGTAGCTGCCGAAGGCGCGGTCGGGAAACTTCGGCACGCTCGGCTCTTTCTGAAGATGTCCAAGCGTCGCTCGCTCACGGACACGCGCTACTATGATGCGTGATGGGCGCGTAAGAGACTAGAGAGGGGGTAACTTTTGCGCGCGATCTCGCTGCACTGCTTGCTGGGATGCGTATTCGATCCTCTTCCATCCCTCTTACACGACATCGATACTCAGCTTACTTCTCGAGGTCTTAGAGATAGTGGCGCCATCTCCGTTTGACCACATTTTTGTAGCCACTTTGAAATGCACAGATCGGCCTCCTCCCACTCTAGCCTCCATGGACGCCGAGCTCGTTCATGTGCGGCCAAGCCGAAACGAAGGCTTCGAGCAAGGAGACTATAGGGAAGGAGTCCAATCTCAGCATTCTGGCGCGTCCGTAAAAGTGCAACAAATAAGGGTTCCGCATAAGTGGCGCTGGGAACGTTAGTCATTGTGTACTCTATATACATGTATGTTTTGCGCATGCACTGTTATCAGCTGCTGTGTTGTTATTAGCTGTCACATGAGCTGAACATTTTTATTTTCTTAACCTTAATTCATTTTATAAGTAAATTTCGTGTAGCTGTAGTAGTGCCTTAAGATGTTTCTACATTCAAGTCGTAGTGCAATTACCCACCTAATTATGAAAAAAACACCTAAAAAATGCCATAATAATTTATATCTGACGTAAATATAAATTCCATTCAAATGTGGTTAAGTGGCCGAGATTATAGTGTGTAAAGGACCTAAAAAATGTCAGCGACTGGAACATCCGAGTGTAAATTGCAACCTCACATACCACTGCGTCAAGCGTAGTGCTTCACACGAAAACGGAAAATGCACTTTGAATAACTCATCAGATAAACAGCTCCTCCGCTGTGCAAATTGCAATAACCGAGATCATCCAGTGGACTCTAAGTGATACCTCTCATAAAGTGAGAGACATGAGACAACGACAACTTATAGAAAGAATTGAAGTGATCCACCCAAAAGTCACATAGGAAGTTTCCTTTGCACAAGCTATAGCACTACCCGCAGCGACAGTAGCAAGACAGGGGTTTGCTACGCAGTAGTGAGCATCATCCGCAGTGACAGTAGCAAGACTCGCGCGTGTTCTCGCTGTGCATATTGCAATAACCTAGATCACCCAGTGAATTATAAGTGATGCCGATACAACAAGTTTATATATAAACGCTCATAAAGTGACAGACATTAGACCAGGGTTGCGAAATTTGTAATGAAAAAGTAATGCATTATCCATTACTTTTTTAAAAAGTAATGAAAAAATATTTCACTACCCATTACATTTCATTAAGTAATGTAAAAAAATTCCATTACCCATTACATTATATTTTGTAATGTAAAAAATTTCCGTTACTCATTACATTTGATTTTGTAATGTAAAAAATTTCCATTACTCATTACATTATATTTTGTATTGTAAAAAATTCCATGGATGGATAAAAAATTCCATGGAAAAATTCCATGGATGGATGGATGGATGGATGGATGGATGGATGGATGGATGGATGGATGGATGGATGGATGGATGGATGGATGGATGGATGGATGGATGGATGGATGGATGGATGGATGGATGGATGGATGGATGGATGGATGGATGGATGGATGGATGGATGGATGGATGGATGGATGGATGGATGGATGGATGGATGGATGGATGGATGGATGGATGGATGGATGGATGGATGGATGGATGGATGGATGGATGGATGGATGGATGGATGGATGGATGGATGGATGGATGGATGGATGGATGGATGGATGGATGGATGGATGGATGGATGGATGGATGGATGGATGGATGGATGGATGGATGGATGGATGGATGGATGGATGGATGGATGGATGGATGGATGGATGGATGGATGGATGGATGGATGGATGGATGGATGGATGGATGGATGGATGGATGGATGGATGGATGGATGGATGGATGGATGGATGGATGGATGGATGGATGGATGGATGGATGGATGGATGGATGGATGGATGGATGGATGGATGGATGGATGGATGGATGGATGGATGGATGGATGGATGGATGGATGGATGGATGGATGGATGGATGGATGGATGGATGGATGGATGGATGGATGGATGGATGGATGGATGGATGGATGGATGGATGGATGGATGGATGGATGGATGGATGGATGGATGGATGGATGGATGGATGGATGGATGGATGGATGGATGGATGGATGGATGGATGGATGGATGGATGGATGGATGGATGGATGGATGGATGGATGGATGGATGGATGGATGGATGGATGGATGGATGGATGGATGGATGGATGGATGGATGGATGGATGGATGGATGGATGGATGGATGGATGGATGGATGGATGGATGGATGGATGGATGGATGGATGGATGGATGGATGGATGGATGGATGGATGGATGGATGGATGGATGGATGGATGGATGGATGGATGGATGGATGGATGGATGGATGGATGGATGGATGGATGGATGGATGGATGGATGGATGGATGGATGGATGGATGGATGGATGGATGGATGGATGGATGGATGGATGGATGGATGGATGGATGGATGGATGGATGGATGGATGGATGGATGGATGGATGGATGGATGGATGGATGGATGGATGGATGGATGGATGGATGGATGGATGGATGGATGGATGGATGTCACCGGGCGGTCATGAATTCACCGTATCTGGAGTACCGACCGATACAGAACTTCCACCGATCCTGATCGGCAAGAGGATTCTCGAGGTCATTGGGGTATCTGAGCTTACCGCTCATATTCTCTCGGCTCGTAAGCTTTTAAGGAGAGATTTGGTTTCGTCGGATGGATCTCGCTCACACATAAGCGCTTCGTACGTAGTCCGTCTCACAACGTCTTCTGTTCGCGAGTCTATTCTGATAAAAAAAAACGAGAAAAGGGCCGTCTCACATGGAAGGAGATTAACATGGAGTGTATCGAAGCTTTAGAAAATCGACAAATTCACGTGAATGAAATGCTACCGAGTGCCACGTACAATCTCCTTCGTCTCACGAGGAAGAAGGCAAGAGCGTGTAGGTTCAGATATGTATGGGTACAAGGCGGAGTTATCTTTGTGCGAAAGGACGATGGTCAGCCAAAGGCGAAAATAAATTCTCAGGATGATTTGTTAAAACTGGCATGACCATCCTCGTTACAGGAAAAGCGGAAATATGATATCGCATCCGGTAAAACTCGACACGAACAAATCAGTTATTGTTAAAAATTGCTCAAGTCCATGTAAGTTAGAAATTTCAATGATAAAACAAGCATAAGTATACCAGATGCAACTGTTGGTTGGTATGAACTTTCGGGTTAGTGATTTTGTTTATGAACTAGTTCAAGCGTTTCGTTGCCCCTTGTTTTCATTTCTTTCTGTCCCTCTCAAGGATTTTCAGTTAGTTTTCTTATGCTTGGTTCTTGTTCCTTTGCGTTTCGTTTAATACATTCGAACTATCATGCTTACTTTTATTTCGATCTTTATGTTTAATTTACTAATATGAGGATGAAGTTACTCTGTTATTGTTGAATAGAGTCTCCATTATTCGATGTATAGTCCTGTGCTTGGTTTTCGCACTTCTTCCTCGTGTTAGCTTGCTTCATCTAAACTTTTATGGGTTTAGTTGTGCAAAAGTGGACATGAAGGTTATCTTTAACTGTTAATAGCGAAAGGTATAAATAGTATCGGTAACCGTCTCACTGGTAAAATGCTTACGTCACTTAGTTGAGAGCAAAATGTATATTCCTAAGTTGTTTATGTATTGCCTCAAAGTGTTATTACTAAGGCATAATAAAACCTAAACAATCTCTCAATCTCTGTCTGTCTCTCTCTCTCTCTCTCTCTCTCTCTCTCTCTCTAAACTTCCTTTAGCTGTTCGCCGATTGTTGGTTCAGGCGCTCGTTTTACCTCATCTGGATTATTGCAGTTTGCTCTTTACAGACATCACGGATGAGCTAGATCTACAGTTGCAGCGTGCGCTAAACAATGGTGTGCGCTTCATTTTTGGCCTGCGCCGAGATGAGCACATCACGCCGTTTTTAGTAAGGCTGGGTTGGCTGAGCACAGCAGAGCGACGTAAGCTGTTACTCGCGACGTTCATTTATGCTATGTGTCAACATGGAAAACCCTCCTACTTATTTCAACGCTTTGTGCGTCCCTCGCTGACTCACACAATGAGTCTTCGGCGGCCTCTGAGGAGCTGCGACTTCGTAATACCGAATTGTCGGACTAACTATTTATTCAAGTCTTTCTGCACCACCTCATGTTATATGTGGAATATGTTAGACCCTCATCTGAAGGCCTGTGTAAGCCGCTATGCTTTCAAGCGTGCCTTTTTTAAGGAACTGTTTGAAAAACTGTTCGGTGTGTCTGTGAATAGATAAATGTAACCTCTTAATCGACAATAGCTGCTGTTACTGTTAATATTACTATTATTATTATTATTATTATTATTATTATTATTATTATTACTATCATTATTTTTAACTGTTATTGTTACTATATAATTATTATTATTACTGTTATTTTTATGTGAGTTTATTTTCTAATTATTGTACACCAACTGTCTTGCTGCCGTTTGGTGCCTTGCACCATGTAACATTTTGTGCACGGTACTCTTAGGGAGCAGATGCTCCAGAGTACGGAATAAATCTCTCTCTCTCTCTCTCTCTCTCTCTCTCTCCCTCCCTGTCAACGCGAAAAAGTAATGTAAAAATTCCATTATTCATTACTTTATATTTTGTAATGTAAAAAAATTCCATTACCCATTACATTGTAATGGGCAATGGACTTTTTTACATTACAAAATCGAATGTAATGGGTAATGAAAATTTTTAACATTACAAAATATAAAGTAATGGGTAATGGAATTTTTTACATTACAAAATCCAATGTATTGAGTAATGGAAATTTTTTACATTACAAAATCCAATGTAATCCGTAATGGAATTTTTTTTCATTACAAAATCCAATGTAATGGGTAATGGAAATTTTTTACATTACAAAATATAAAGTAATGGGTAATGAAATTTTTTACATTACAAAATCCAATGTAATGGGTAATGGAAATTTTTTACATTACAAAATCCAATGTAATGAGTAATGGAATTTTTTTACATTACAAAATGTAAAGTAATGGGTAATGAAAACGGTAATGCATTACAAAAAGTAATGCATTATTTGCAACCCTGCATTAGACAACGACAACTCATTCGTAAGAATTGAAGCGATACACCCGAAAGTCATATCGGAAATATCTTTTGCAAATGCTATGACACCAACCGCAGCCAGAGTATCAACACAGAGATTCGCTACGCCGTAGCGAGCATCATCCGCAGCATAACGAGACTCACCGCTACCATGAGCTATCATTTTACATTTTACATTTATTAAAATAATATTAATACTCAAAGATGCTAAGAACAACAGTCCAAAGTCTGCAATCTAACTATTACTGAGATGCGTTTGTTTGTTAAGTTTAATTTTACGCACAATATCAAAAAACTGTATGGCACCGCACGAGGTACTACTTTTGATTCTCTCCTCGTAAAGTTTTTTTATAACTGAATGTTTTTTTTTAATCGAAATTTTTTCTTATGCCTTTTATTGGTAAATTAATTTGATTATTGATTACACATGTTATAAGAATCACAATAACGCAAATAAAAATAGTAATAATTCCTAAAAGCTATCAACATCAATGGTAGCTTGATGGTTGATGTGCGTCTGAAATAAAATTTCGACAATCAACAACAACTGCAAAAATCAATTTTTGCAGTTGTCATTGCAAAAATATATTTTTCAATGTCATAATTAATTTGTTTGTCTTTAATAAAATTACGTCAACAAAAATACATCATCGTGCGAAAAAGTGATTTATGGTGGAACCTTTCTAATCAGCAGGAAAAAATAAAATGAAAACATTTTAAGAACATTCAAAGATTGCCCATATTTCTTTTCTCGTTCCATGCAGTTCCTGGCCTCCACGATCAAGTTGACGATGCACAGGTTGTGTTTGTTTGGGTAGTCCTCGCATGCTGAAAGTAAAAAGAATTTGTTTAAACATCTCACAAATATCACAGATATGTATACAGATAATAAAAAAAGTAATATGCAAAATACTACTTTTGCAACCTGATGCAAAGTGTTGCGAAGAACATAGTTGTTTTCAGAACCCCGAGGATCTGAAGCGCCAGACATCTTCGTTAAAGCTTTAGGCCACAGTAACGGGTATAAAATCATGTGTATCTCATTTTTTTTAATCTCTCTCATACATAGTGTTTGATTATTATCACCATGCAATTACATGCTACAAGAGATGGATAACAACAGCAATATGTCTTACAAGTCGTACGTTAGCATTGGAAAATATTTTACGTGGCTATGAAACATCCGAGGTTACAAAAACTCTAGAAGTGTATGGACAATGCTGTACTGTCAATATTGTAAATAATAGCAGAATATGCGGAGTTTAGATTAACACATTAAATAATTCTGTTACCTTCGGAATGGAAATCAGAATACAGCGGTGCAGCCCTAATCTTTTTTGCTGTGCGTTATCGTTGGCAAGGCCACTGTGGCGTCCTGGCACTGCACACGTTCTCCCCATCTTCCTGAAATAAAAATAGACATGTATTGAATTGACTAACCTCAAGATATTTTGAAATATCAAAAATAAACATTAAAGGATATTATATTTCAAATTCATTTAAATTCTCGATTTCGAGAAAAGCTTCAGAACGTACAAAGACTGATCATCAGTGCCAGGAACATATATCTATTTTCTCTGTCCGTGCATAACGGGCAGAAGTGGAAAATAAATATATTACCTTGAATAATCGTGAGGTCCGCAGATTTCCAAAATAAGTTCCACGTGTAACCTAAAACCTAAACGGAAAAACTTGGAAAAAAATATCACATGAGATTTGTAATTAAAAAGTAATTTTTTCGATACTCCCTCGTCCGAGGGGTAGCTTGCAGTTCTGCGTGAATAAAAAAAAAGTCTTGGAGGCGAAATGGGTTCTTATGACAAATTCTCGAATTTTCGTAATATGCTTCTATTGAAATAACTGCATTTTTTTCTGAAGAGATAGCGACTTCTGCCTATGTTCATAATTTTGTATTCAGTTGCCCTTTCTTATGCAACTTGGGTCATGGATATTGGATTATTTTTCGATTTGTGGTAAATTTTGAAAGTCAGTCGTCGAATTTCAGCAGTTTTGCACGGCCGCATTGGCCGA
Source organism: Ophion ellenae (assembly GCA_963210295.1). Taxonomy (NCBI): domain Eukaryota; kingdom Metazoa; phylum Arthropoda; class Insecta; order Hymenoptera; family Ichneumonidae; genus Ophion; species Ophion ellenae. Next base: position 2,482,112 of record OY723394.1, read on the forward strand.
AAAAATTCGAAAGATTTATTCGAAACAGATCGACTATCCTTGTGGCAAATTTTCTACTGAATACAAATCACATTGAGTTTGCATAAATTTAATTCAACTTTTATAATTACAATGATGCAATTACAATTAAACTGAACACAAATTATTAATAATATTAGAATGACACTCAACCAAATATTTAAATTAGCTTTCATATTATATTTAATTAAATTTAATATTGAAATTATCTTACAAATCCAATTCAATTTCATTTAAATTAGAAGTAATAATTACCATGACAATCGAATGTCAAATTGTTTGCTGAACACGAATCACGTAGAGTTTTTATGGAAATCTCAAATTTAATTTGAAAACGAGGAAAAATCGATTTCCGATTTGTCTTAATACAACGCTCCTATCCAAATAAGTGTACATTTTTTTCCTGCAGAGATAGCGACTCCCGCTTGCGCTTATTCTTCTCGTATGTAATGACTATTAAAAATGCGACTTTGGAAATGCGGATCGGATGATATTGTGATTTTTGGCGAATTCTCAAAGTCAGCCTTTGGCTTTCCATTTCTTTTCCAAGGCATATGCATGGGCCCAAAAAATATAAAAATGCGTTTTTTCTGTGTTCCGGTTATTTTATGAGCCATTCATATAGCAAGTTGTTTGCTGAACGCTAATCACTTTCAGTTTCCATCGACATCTCAAAAATTGGGTGTGGACAGTGTCAAGCTTCAATATCTGGAAGCCAACGGCCAACCATTTTTGGTCAAGTCACACCAATACTTTCAGGACTTCAAACAGCAAGGTCTCAAGGACATACATCAGGCAAGAAGGAGTCGGAATAATATTAGTGCCCAGTGTAACAACCATTATACGACAGGTGACGGACACCAAATTGTACAATCAGGCTCTCGCCAACAAGAGGCATGAAAAACTAATACTTTTTCTCTTGAAACAGGTATCGCGACAGAAACCCCAAGTACTGCGGTCAAGAAAGATGACATGGATCCCGTTCAGAGTCCAGAGAAATTGAGAGCGCACGAAGCTCAATATCGAACCACCTTCTCGAATAAATTTAGGCGGAAAAAGTGCGTGTACACTGCTACTACAGATATTGAATGTTTGATTAATGTTGAATTAATGTTGAGTGGGCGTAGCTTGTGCGTACTTCGGAGGGGCTGACCATCCCCGATACGCCTCGTGTGTAGACCAGGGACAGATGTACAAATTATGAACTCGAGTTCCATTCAGCCGCAGTTTAAAGTAATCAATTTTCAAGATAAGCATTGTGGCACTTTGGAAAATATTTATTTGAGAGAAAAAAAATGTATCCTTGGAGTAAATGATAATTATACAATTTTTTTTAATCGGCCAGTAAATATTGCGTAGATATTAATTGTTAGTCTGGTTTTTAAACCATTTTTATCAGCAAGCAAATATTGTTCGATCTTCCTTGTATTCTTTTTCACTCGAGAGACACATCGAGGATTTTTCGTAACTCGCCACATTTGTTTTTTTTTTTATCAATTGAAGATGAAGAAACGATCAACACCGAATGTTCGTTACTGGCTTTATCGCAATTAAGCCAAACACATTTATTCGAAGAACCCAACTCACCTTGACGATTCTTGTGATATATTTTTCTTCATTAATTCGCGATCTCACAGCGTGTAATTAATTTTATTCGTGCTGCTAGAATAAAAATGTTAATGCATGAAAAAAAACAGGCAACACGAACGAGAATAATGAGGCTCAGCGCAAGAAGTTCGAGCCTCGCTCGCGAAATCTGCGAAACACTTTTTGCAATGTTTAATTTCTGAATTTTGATACCCTTCATGTACGCACGCAGATATTGTAGATTAATTCATTGAAAACAAAAAAGAATTCATTATCAAAATGCAGTTGATATACGCGGTTGAGAATTTCTGGTATCCAGCAAAAGTCAGATGGCTATAAAAAGTTCAACGAACAGCCAACGAGCCTCCAGCCAGTCCTGCGCTACATCAATGTATGGGCTGTTCCACACCAACGCGAAATATTTTTAAAAATATATAATTTCATGAAATACAAGTCGTGTTCATTTTTGTGAAAAACAAATCAACGAACTACAAATGATTAATTATACAACCAACCATCGTAAATGTACAATCTAATCGGGAAGATGTACACATTTTTTAATCCCACAACATCTCTGCCACCAACATCTCTGCCACCGTATTTGTTTTTCGAGCATTGTGAACATTTTATGGGCGTGTAAGAAACAAATAAAATATCGGTGGTTCCGAAATTAACGTTTATTATTCATTCATCGTCAGTATTTTTGTTTTGCGAGTGTTTTCGTCTATAATTAGCAGTCCATAATTTCCGTTCAGTTTTAAAAAAAATTACTTACATTTAGGAGCAAAAATAAAACTGATTTTTTCATTTCGACACTTAGTTTATGAGCAATATTTATTGCGAAAAAAAACTTTCCCGACGAGAGTGCGATCCCGGACTCTGGCACACGTTACTCTAGCGTGCTAACCATTGAACTATCACTTGCATCACTAGAATAAGTAGTTGTTTAATATTTAAGCAGTTCCTCCCGGATGGAGTTTAGATTCGGTTTGGATTGTTGGTTGGTTTGAGGTTTAATGTAAATTCTATATTGGTTTATTTTTGTTTGTCGTGACTTAAAAAAATATTTCTCTTTGATATCGAATAAGCGATTAGGATTTGGTTGGGTTGCATTAGGTGTTAGGTTGCGTTATAGTTATTTAATCGTTCATGTCGCCGAATAAAAATAAAACATTTGCAGTATCGATCGGCTCCAAGTCGACAAATGACTGATATATTGACATTTCATAATTATGAACAAAAGCGTATAAATATAACTCATCAATTTTATAGAAAAAATGTACGACAAACTATTTCGAATCACCGCGTTTCCCCGCGTTTCCCGGCGTTTCCGGTATCGCCGCAGTAGAGGCGCCGCCACGCGGTAGGTGGTTTAAGTCGTTACCGTCATCGCTTTTTCAGACCATTTCTCCAACACTGCGTTCGGGTTCCTTTACCTCCAGTCTCCTTGGCCACGGCGCTAATTTTTGCACTGGCAAAGAACATATATTACATGAAAGCACAGGTCCCGTGTTAATATTTGGCACAGATAATGTAGTATATATTTCCGCCGGCAGACTGCGCGCAGCGTATCTGTGTGCCACACACAATCAAAGAACATATTCTTTGGATGTGTTCATGCACATCGATACAAGCAGCGCTCCAGGTGGCTAGGGGTGATAACTAAGCATCACCCTAAGAAATCGTGGCAGCGCATAAGGGCTGTGCTTCTATGTAATATAAGTTCTTCGACAGTGGTTTTCCCCCTTAATTGCCATTTCGTATGGAAATAAGCTGTCAACTGTCCGCGGTAAAATTGCGCGCGAGTTTTAAATAAAAAACTTGAACATGCAGAAATGTTGCCATTTCTGGCTGTTCTAAAATCGTGACGTAACGCAAACCTTGGCTTCCTCCTCCCCTTACGTACGTGGGACTCTGACGCCTGGCCGGAGCCCCTCCCTCCTCCCAAATTGTGTTACGTAATTTGCGTTCGCCCCCTATGGGGATATTACGATATTGGTGGCCGCAAGTTTGGACCGCGTGGCCTTCATATTTCGACCAAAAGAAACACGTTTTGAAGAGTAACAAATGTCGATATTCGGCGCAGGCGCGCTATAGGAGTTATAGACGTTTCTTTTTACGTTTCGCATAAATTTAAATCCATACACCCTTTTCATTCTATGCAAACGTTGTCGAAAATACGGAAAAAATTACAAATTTTACGGCATTTTGAAAATTTTAAAGTGGCAGTGGAGCGCGGGGGTCTGGCAGGTGCAATTCCCGGCGGGGTTAAGAGCCTCTTGCTCGAGTGGCGGGGCGCAGCCCACCAGTGCCACTAGATGTAGTTTATAAATAATTTTTAAAATTCAGCGATCTCAGAAACAACAAGATACTGACTGACAAGAAAAACCACAGATTACTAATTTTCATTAAATCGACACTATTTTTCACTTAAAACACCATATCGAATACTAATTTCTATCAATGAAACCTTTTTCAAATTCTCGTTCACCATATTGGATCCGCCGTTTTAAATTTGAAAAATCTGATTTCATATTTTAATTCTCCAACCCCAAAAACCATAGAATACTAATTTTCATCAAATATGAAACTAGTTTTCAATTTCTCGTCCGCCATTTTGTATTTTAAAAATTAATGTCATATTCGGATTCAGCGATGTCAAAAACCATGATTTAGCAAATAACAGGCAAATCGGTATAGTTAAAACAGGTTTTTCGTAATGCTCACATATGTGCCATAACACAAAAATCGATTCCAAAATTTGTACCGAACGGACAAACAGACAACAAGCAAAGTGAGTTAATAAAAACGTGGTAAAATGACACTTTTCTTGCCTCTATGTGCGGCCTACACAGATAAGGGGTTAAAAGTACTACTCTACCCCGCTGCAAATTCCCGTACGGGTTTTAGTGTGGGAATGTGTGGGAAAGCATGGGAGAGCCAAGGAAAGTGTGGGATCCCGTACGGTTTCCTGTACAGGATGAACATTCCTGTACAGGAACCTGCATGGGAACCTGTGTGGGGCAACGTGGGAAGCTGAATCCTGTACGGGATCCTGTACGGGAACCTGCATGGGAACCTGTGTGGGGCAACGTGGGAAGCCGATTCCTGTACGCGATCCTGTACAGGAGAACGCAGGAAATAAATTCCTGTACGGGAACCTGCATGGGAAGCTGAATCCTGTACGGGATCCGGTACGGGAGATCGCAGGAAATAAATTCCTGTACGGGAACTTGCATGAGAACCTCTGTGGGGCCACTTGGGAAGCTGAATCCTGTACGGGATCCTGTACGGGAGAACGCAGAAAATAAATTCCTGTACGGGAACCTCCATGGAAACCTGTCTGGGGCAACGTGGGATGCTGAATCCTTTACGGGATCCTGTACGGGAGAATGCAGAAAATAAATTCCTGTACAGGAACCTACATGGGAACCTGTGTGGGGCAATGTGGCTTAATTTTTGAAACAGCGCTTAATAAGCTAATCACGATTGAATCAAAACAAATGTGAAACTTCTAATTTTTTTCATTTGCATCTACACTTTTGTGAGAAAATAAATCATTAATCGCTATTGTCGACGTTTTTTTGAAAATGTTTTATCTCACGTCAAAAGTATTGTTTTTCAACGTGGGTCCCGGCCTCGCACAATGGCGTGAAATATTTAATACATAGTTCTTAGTTAAACTTAATTAAACGCAATATCTTAATGTTTTTTTTATTAAACTTTTTTATTATGTTATCATTTCACGTCTTACAAAAATATGTTTACAGAAAATTGCAATAATATTATATGATTAATATACTATTACATTGGCTATTATTTTTTATTATTGGTTTTTTCCTTAGGTACACGCTTTTCGCGTTTGTTACCTATTCTTTCCCTTCATTGTGCCCGTTTCTTTCCTCTACTGTTTACTCCTTTTTTCTCCATCTTTCTCCTTGTCCCCCCCCTCTTGCGGCCGCAGCCGACTTCCCCCTCTGTATTATTTTCATCATGACATTTCTGTCATGGGTATAGGGAAACTGCGGAAAACCTATACCAATACAGCCGGTCATCGAGTTCGCCCCCCAGTCGTGGAACTAGTCTTATTTCGCCGCGAAATGCCGAAGAAAAACATTTCACGACGAAATGTACGCGCGACTGGGATTTGAACCCGGGACCTCCCGATCCGCTGGTTTAGTGGCGAGCACTAGACCATCGCACCGGTTCACAATGGCTATTAATAGAAATACAAGTTCGTTAGCGGTGCAATATATTCATCCTCGTGCACGTTAGTGTCGAAACACACCCTAAAAATGTTGGCAGCGGGGACTGCAATTAAATTTCGCTTTATCGCAACAATTTTTCGTAACACTGAAAACGGGTTCCGATATGGGAACCCGTACGGGTTCCCTGTACGAAAACACCACGTGGGATCCCGTATAGGAACCCGTACGAGTCACCACGTGGGATCTTGTATGAGTTGCCATACAGGAACCCGTACGGGTTACCACGTGGGATCCCATACCCGTACGGGTTCCCATATAGTGACCCGTACGGGTCCCCATACAGGAACCCGTACGGGTTCCCTGTACGAAAACACCACGTGGGATCCCGTGTGGGATCCCATACAGGTTCCTGTGTGGGAATTTGCAGCAGGGTAATGTCTGCACGCACCAAAAAGCGAGGAAAACATGGTAGTGTTATATAAAATACATTTACTCTGTTGCGAGTAAATCTGACCTAAAAATATATTTTGGCTACGGTTCTCAACCCCCTGCCCCCGATCGGGCTGAAATTTTGCCTTTTAATATTTTAAGGCAACCCCTAAAGGCATTTTTGGCGACTTGCAATACTTTTTGAGATATTGAATTTTAAGTTTTTTTAACGCCCGCCGACTATATCTTCATCTGCTACGTCTCCGTTCATACCTATATATGATATCGCGCTCTCCGTTTTGTCCAAACAAACCTAAACCCAAAAACCATTGCGCGTCGCCAAAAATCCCTTTGGGGCCGTCCATTTATTACGTCATTGACCCCCCCCCCCCCCCTCCCGACATTATCCTATCCTTCCTATCGTCATAATCCAATTATCGTTACCGTCATCCAACGACCGCCCCCCCCCCCATATTTCGAAATAACGTAATTTATAAACGGCCCCTTTAAGGATTGTCTTAAAATATTAAGAGGAAGCAGGGTTGTGCAAACATTCAGCTCGGTCGGAGGGGGGCGGAGGGTTTCGGAACCTTACTCTACATATTTAATTAGTTGTGTTGAAGTGTATTTATGCCAAGTTTCAATTGAATCTGACCAAAAAATATGTTGTCCTATACAAACTTAAACACCCCCGTTTAACCCTTTTAAGAGTTGGATTTCGATTTTTACGACTCGTGAAAAAAGTTTTATTTTGTTTCAAATATGAAGGCTGCGTGGTCAAAATTAGGGGCCACAGATATCGTAATACAGCATCTAACAATTTCCCAACGATTGCCTAACATTTGAAAAGAAAAAAAAACGCTAAATCGTCAAAGTGTCTGTATAACTTCATAGAGCTGAGATTTCCCTATTCGTTTCTTCTGGCGACCGATACTGGTTGAATGCAAATAATAACAAATTCGTATAAAGTATCGCGAATTGATGCATTACCCTAGCAGATTGGGTGCCTTGATAAATGCCAATGAAAGTCGTTTGATATGCCTATTGAAGTGACTGGCTGAATGCCGTGCCTATTGTAGGCATTTATAATTACTTTGGCAGGCATTCTGGTTCAAATAGTGACGGTAAGTGCTAAAGAGTGACCAAACCAGAATTTTGTATCCGAAGTACCGGCATTTTTTTGGTCATTCGCCGGCTTTGTTAGGCACTCACTGGCATTACATTTTTTTAGGCATTCACCGGCATTTTTCGATATTCACCGGCATTACAATTTCTTCTGACAGCTGCGGTATACCCAAAGTCGAACGCACGAATAAATAACCAGCCAACTAAGAAGGAGCACTTCATATGATAATATACTGGTTGTAGTATCCAAGATGTGTGCTCATTCCATCCCAACCAAAATTGGGTTCCAGTTACAACTTAAGGCCTTCGTCACGAAATAAAATTGTATGAAAAAAATCAAACAAATTGATATCATGATAATCTTGAATGTGATTGATTTTTTCCAGACTTGTATACTCAAGTACTTCGCCACACGAAGTACTTGAAAATCTTACCGAAATGTATTTTGGTTAGAAATGTAAGTGCAAAACATTCTTGCCGAGACTCAACAGCCACTCGCACCAGTATTTCCATAGACATTCTTACCGGCATTCGACTCAGTATTTCCATAGACATTTTAACAGGCACTCGAAAGGCATTCTCTGTGCGCTCATAAAATTTAACGTTCGTCATTCATCGGCATTTACCGGCACTTTTTGGACTAATATGCCTACCAAAGTGCCTTGGGCATTCTTATAGTAAATTGATAGGCACCTAATCTGCTAGGGTAGTTATTTTAGTCGGAGCATATATTACAGAAACATTCAATGGATATGGCCACAAGTCCTCTTCAATAGCAGATTTAAATATTCGCGCGTTATCTAATAAATATCCGTAGCAGTGGCCAGACTGGCGCGATGCCTATCCGCTGCAAAGTGAAAGAGTGAATATCGTGCACAGTCGAGCTTATTTAGTAAAGCAGAGAATAGTGGTGGACCGTTTTACAATACCGCAATAGTAATTATTTTCCTAATTGGTTTCATTTTGAATCCAATTTGACAAACCATGTCGATATTCGTCGCCCGAAATTTTCCTCGCGTGAAGCAGGCCTTTCTCCATTCCGGTAAGTATTTTTTATCACAACTAAATGCTACGAAATCTCTCGAAAAATAAGCAAGTATTTGAGTGTCTAAGTCTAAATTCAGTGACGTATGTACGATATCGCTCGGTGCAAAGTTCGATTCATCCATTCCAATAAATTTCGATTTCAATTCAGTTTCAAATGTATTATTCATTATTGCAACGACAAGGACAGATTTCACAAAATAGGCAGAATTCTCTGGTAAGTCTCTTGTGAAAAGAACTACGATTATAAATATGAATTATGCCGGGACAATAAATACAGCCCCAACTGTGAATATTCGTTTGGTTATCCTTCAATTTTCTTAGTGCAGCATATTTTGTACAGGAACCTCGAACTCTGCAGCCACGCTGACGTTGTCTAACAATTATGTCACAAAAAATAGTCCTCCAGCAAGTAACAACATCGTCTTTGTCGATGGAGTTCGTACTCCATTTCTGCAGTCAGGAACGCAGTACAGCAAGCTGATGGCTCACGATCTTACTCAGCATGCACTTCTGTAAGAATTTTTCACACTTACGAAATTGCTATCAATAAAGTATCAAAAGATGGGTTTATACGGTTTGTCAATGTTTTGTCTTTTATCAACTTTTTCATGTATACGCTTGTCGTGCTGTCTGAATGATTGAAGCAAAGTAAAAGCCCATGAAAAAAATGGCTCCATGGCATACTGGTGCAAGAAAAATATGTAAAAACTGGTTGCAACTTCCCTCCAAAAAGAACGATATTTTTTTAAAAGAATAGAGAACTTTTTTTTAAAGTTAAAAGACGATCATTTATCTTACTGTTTGCTCCAAATGTAATACATTTAAGACAATAATTGGCAACAGGAACTTGATAACACAGCTCAGCAGCCAATTTAGTGCCACAAAACAATATACTTTTTATAAATCTTATCTCTATACTGATCCTATTCCAATACATAATGTTGATATTCTATGCGATAACACGGAAATATTCAATTTTTTAATAAAATATAATTCTATTGAAAAATGTAAATTTTATTAAATATTTTCACATTGAATAAGGTTCGTTTTCGTGATTTCCTTGAGTGGGACTTGTCGAGGTAGTCACGCATCAAACTCCAAATAGAATCAGTCGTCGTGTATTCGTGTCCCATCTTCCCTGACACCTATCTTCCATGATTTTTATGTCTTGGGAGAAGCATTCTCCTTGCTCTTTACTCAAAGAGCAAAGATTTTCTGCGAATTTATCTTGATCCTTTATTTCTATCCCGAAATCGGAAAAGACAAAAAAACACGTTTTGCGAAATCTGCAATCGTTTTTCTGAATTTTTTATTAACATAGTCTTCGCATATACATCTCCGAACATGCTTATCTTCGCTTTGCTGCCACTGACATATCACTGAATTCATTTATATTAGCAAATAATAAAAAAAAAAACAACGAAAAAATGTCTAAAACAGACTGACAACGACAGTCACTATGAAATTATACTTCATTTGAAAGCTCTGTGTAGTAGTTTGAAATATGGGTTCGTATAGTTCTCACCAGTAGTCACTTGACGAAGAATCATATGAATTTTGCTGGCACCAAGAAATTTGTTTTGTTCACTTGTGTGATTTGACATATTTAACATCGCTTTCACACAGTTTAAAACTCTTTCTTGCTCTACTATCAGTCTGACTATTATTTCGACTTGTGACATGACACTTGCCCAGTTGATAGCAAAATCTGTGATAAACTATTTTTGAAGATTTCTTGATTATGGCAAAAGGGTTTAGTTTTATAGCCTGGGCTTTTGGATTCTACAGACCCAAAAACTATTCTTGTTTGCCAAAAATCCGGTACTTTGGAAACTAACTGCATCAAGGGTTGAAGCAGCAGTAAAGCATAAAAGAAAGTTCCGTATCTCATTTGCATAATGTGAAATAAAAATCTTCGTGTTACTTTTATTCTGTTATCAATTTCGCACCAGCTCAATTGACGCTTGTACCATCAATTTTGCAGAAGTTTGAGGAAAAAGTTAAATATACCAAAGGAAGTGGTGGACTACATTGTTTATGGCACGGTAATGCAAGAAGTGAGAACATCTAATATAGCCAGAGAGGCTGCCCTGTCGGCTGGGTACAGTGAGCATACACCAGCTCACACAGTCACAATGGCATGCATAAGCAGCAATGTGGCAATGACAACGGGTATCGGTTTGATAGCATCCGGGGTCTATGACACAATTGTAGTTGGAGGTGTGGAATTTATGTCTGATATACCCATAAGACACAGCAGGAACATGCGGTCTCTGATGTTGAAGGCCAATAAGGCGAAGTCTTTGCAACAAAAGATGGCTTTGTTTGCGAGTATCAGACCATCCCACTTTATTCCTGATGTAAGTAAATTGATTAATGAACTTTTATACAATATATTTTCCACATTGCTTTATTTCCAGCATTTTTCGTAATTTCAATTCCACTGTATTAAGTGTGAGTCAACACGTTGATGAATTTAAATTGTTTACTCGCACAAATGTGTATTTATGTTGAGTTGAAGCAAATGGTTGCTTCATTTTTTGTTAAGTTACAATTTGCTTTCGTCTTTTGAAGATATATTGGAGTATTAGATGAATTTACAGACAGAATTCTCAACGTGATGTGAAACATATTATCTCGGTCCCTTTCCATCTGTCGTCTATTGGTTCCCTCTTGCACTCATACCTCTTTCACATCACCTTAACATAAGAAACATATTCTCTTTTTACCTCGCTCTTTTTAGCCCGCTCGGTTTTTTTGTTTTTTTTTTTCTTCATACGAGCAGAGTGTATCTCGTCGTTTTCTCTAATTGCACTCCATCTGGGGGAAATCTTGGGCGTAGGGTTGTTACTAGGGGTGTGCGGGTAGCAGAATTGGTCGGGTCGGGTCGGGTAATTAGACTAGGATCCGATCGGCTACCCGAGGTTTCCGGCTACCCGAATTTTTTCGGGTACCCGTGGTCGGGTAGCCGATAAAATATAAATAATTTATTTAATAATTCTAGTATTTTTGTGATGTATATATTTACCATTGTTTCCGATAAACTTCTTTTAAGACACTCGCATTTCAGGAAATATCGAGATATTTTTATGTCGAAAAACTGAATAAAAGCAAGATTCTTCGTCGAATTTTCATAAATTTTGTCTAGTGCTAACTGGTAATTTCGGCGATTCATTCTTCTTAATTTGATTTTCTGCCAGGTAAAACTTGTTCTTCAAACGCTTATATCTCTGAAACCAAGCAAGATATTTTCAACTTTAAGGTAGTACCTCCACAGAAGAGTTGAATTAAGAAATGGTTTAAATTTGACATATACGTTATTTAATACATTATCCAAACATCTGTGCAATTTGAATAAGTTTGACCACCCCAAACCTGAGATATTTACACTTAAAGTTGGCTTGGTTTACACGTAACAAATGCGTTATGATGGGCAAACAGAGCATCATTAATTCTACCGTCAAAACGGAAATTAAGAAATTGATAAAAAACGAGGATAAGCTACAGTAAGATATCACGAATAATGTGAAAAAAAATGAGAATGATTCACCATCTAGTTTCCAAGATATAACCATGAGAAGCCTTCACAATTTTGGTGCAAAGCCTGGCAAAGCCTGGAAAAAAAACAATTGGGGCAAAGCCTGGACAGTCCCGGCAAAAAGTTTACTGGCAATGGTCGATCAAAAACACAATACAAAATATATTTTACGGCAATAAATGATATCCATCGTCTTATCTACTAGTACCGAGTCAATATTGCGTAGTTTTTAATTTTATTCATTACTAATTAAACCAATTATCAATCTTTTAAAGATGAACATGGTATGTAGACTTTTGGTTGAGATTTTCGCAGAGGAACTACCTTAAAATGTCAAATGGAAAGTACATTCTCCTCGCTTCGAATAAACGCAAGGCGGTGAATCGTGGTCTTTTTGGGTTTTTTCTCCATTTAAAACCCACGTAAAAAATTCAACACTTTAAGGCGTTCGCCAGATTAGAAAATATTAATTGTACATTTTTTCCTCTCGCACACTTTTTAGTGATGCCAAAACGCAACTTTCCCGCGCTATTACGATACGATCCGCCAAAAGTGACCGTTTTTAACTCCACCCTACAGACACACCCACACACACACGCGCGCGCGCACGCACGCACGCCCGCACGCGCGCGCGCGCGCACACGCACACGCACACACACACACACACACACACACACAGGATAGAAAAGTCAGACGAAAAAATATTTTTTACAGTATCATCATTTATTCGTTTTATCGCCTTCTTCGAGTTTTCGTTTTCTCCCATTATTTAGTCGATACACCTAAATAGAAAATAAAAATAAATATAAATAATAGATACGGATCTCCGAGTCGTTTACGAATATTCGAAGTTTAAGAGTACTGAACGCTTACGAGTACGAAAAATTTGAGAGTATCCGATTACCAAGTTTGGGTACCCGATAGTGGCGGGTAATGCAAAAACATAACCCGTCGGGTACCCGACCCGACCCGAACATCGGGTACCCGAGTGACTCGGGTACCCGCACACCCCTAGTTGTTACCAATCGAACGTGTGAAAGAACGTGTTAAGGAATGAAGAAAGACTTTTCGAAGAGAAGGGCAGCACTTATAAAATCCGGCAATAAGGAAAGAGATAGGGAGATATGGAAAAACGGGCTGGATCAATCGGGACTTTTTTTTAGCTACCAGCGGTCGCAGAATTTTCAACCGGTGAAACAATGGGTCACAACAGTGACCGTTTGGCCGCTGCTTTTCGAGTATCGCGAGTCGAACAGGACGATTATGCCCTTCGATCTCACACATTGGCTGCCCGAGCTCAGAGTCAAGGCTATTTATCCGACGTTGTTCCTTTCAAAGGTACATTCACAGTTACGGCTGCATTTATTTATTTATATATACATATGTGTGTGTGTGTGTATATATATATATATACACACGCACACACATTTTGAATGTCTTTTTTTTACAATGTTTTGCCCCCCTCTAAAGTGCCAGGGGTGAACGAGCTAGTAGAGAAAGACAACGGTGTGAGAGTTTCCACAATCGAACAGCTTGGCAAATTAAAACCGGCCTTCGTTAAGCCCTACGGGACCGTAACAGCGGCAAATGCGTCCTTTTTGACCGATGGTGCCTCGGCGGCTCTCATAACAACTGAAGAGAAAGCCAAACAGCTCGGCCTCAAGCCCAAAGCGTACTTGAGAAAATTCACCTACGTCTCTCAGGATCCCGTCGATCAATTGCTCCTCGGACCGGCTTACGCCATCCCCAAGGTACAATACAACCGATCTCCATCGAATCTATAGAAAAAGAAATTTACAGGCAGTGTCGAAGTTCACAACATGTGAATAGTCGATTCGCAGCGGGAACACTTTCATAGATTGGATAAGAAAATTTAAGATGAAAGTAAAAAATAGGCGCGTTGAATGATTTTGATATAACTTGATACCCTTTCTCATATTTTATACGCAACATTTAATAAATCGTCTAAGAGATAATGTACTTATCCATTTCTTTCATAATATGCAAAAAGAATGGTAAAATATCATATTCTGCAAGCTCGCAGTTTTTATAATGACGTAAACGTTTTAAACAAACAGCTTTTTGCCCATACTGAAAACGAGAAAAGCCGTAAACTGTGGATTTCAAAATTCACGAGGTCGAAAATCACGTTAAAGAAATATTTTGAAAATAATTGCGAATAAAAATGTAATGCCTATCTCCGCGTTTATTAAAAGTGAAACGTCTGATACGTAAAATTTCAGATTCTTGAAAAATCGAATCTGAGTATGAAGGACATCGGTGTTTGGGAGATCCATGAAGCGTTCGCTGCTCAAATATTGGCGAACTTGAAGGCGCTAGATTCTGAATGGTTCGCAAAAGAACATTTAAAGAGAAGCACTGGCAAAGTTGGCACACCCGACCTCAATAAGTGGAATGCGTGGGGAGGATCGTTGTCCCTTGGACATCCGTTTGCTGCTACGGGAGTTCGATTGGCGACGCACACGGCAAATCGTTTGATCCGAGAGGATCAACAGTTTGGTCTTATTGCTGCCTGTGCTGCAGGGGGCCAGGTAATTTAATTTTGCTTTTCCGCGCCCAACGTTTTGTGTTGCGTGGATTTTAGCCAGATGTCCATACCATTATTAATATAATAACAAACTCGAAAAAGTCTGCATGAATCCCTTTGAAGTAAAAAACATGTCGCCGTATTGTTGTAAAAGGGAAAAAATCTTTTAAATCTTGAATAACTCGCTCTTTAAGCAATGTGTAATTCGAGTTTAGATTTGATCAACAGGATTTACTTTGTTTCATGAGAAATTTTATTATCTCGGTAAAACCTTATATTTCCCCCTGCTGATTGATATGACACATTCTCCCATTCTACAAAGATCATTATCATTATTTTCATTCTTCAGGGTGTCGGTATGATCATGGAGAGGTATCCAGACGCCAAAATCTGAACACTATGGATTTCGTATTTTTATAACAATCATATTCGTTGGAAAAGCTCAAAATCTTATGATCAATCAACTTTTACGAGATGACGGATCAACGTTACAACTTCACAACAAGAAGTCTACAAGAACGAGGATTAAATTAAGTTATATTTTTTTGTAAAATGTATCGCTTAACGAGTAATGTTTATAATAGATAGCCATCAGACAATAACAGATCCGTAAAAGTCTCGATGAGTGAATTGTTATTGAATACGTCGCATTTATTAATAAAGATTATATGTATACAAACGAAGATTACCTAGTCAACCAAGGTGTGAACATTGAATAACGAAGGCAATGAGTTTGCGTTGAGATGTTGCCGTACCGCTCTGTCAAGAATAACTTTTATATCCCGACAACCAGTTAATACTCGAGTTTTCATGGGTTCGAGACGAGATAGGTGTAAACGTTGGCCCGATCCTTGTGCAACGACTATCAGGCCGGACTGTTTCGACGCCTCGTTACTCGTTTCCGGAAGTGCTACTATCGACAGTGTGACACCAGGGCCGTGTTCCTCTATAAAGTTTGCGTCGAGTATACCGATTCCTCTAACATCTTCTTCATTCGCTGCCGACGAATCGATCAACGTAATTGTGCATCCAATCGCGTAATCCTATAATTCGTCCAATTGAATTTATTATTTTCTAGCAGATTATGTTAAATAGGGAGCATGGCATGGAATATCTAGGAACCGATAATAGCAGGAATCTACCGTCTGAGCAAAAAACATTAAAATACGACGTCATATAGATGTAGAGAACAACAAAAACGTTCCCATGATAACCAGATGAGTTACTAGTAGGAAGTTATATTGCCAGTGGTTTTAGTGTTCAAGAAAAAATAAAAACAATCTATCAAAAGAATAGCTTGAGTAAAAAAGGGCGTTACGCATACAGACCGGTATGAGGTGTAGCAGGTGTAGCCTGTATTTCATTTGAGATGATAGATTGTACCTGATTTTCTAGCTATTTTGGCATAGGTTTTCCACGGTTTCCCTATGTCCGCAGCAGAAATATCATGGCAGAAGCGATACAGAGGAGGAAGTTTGGCTGTGGCATGCTACAAGCTCGGTGGAATGGAAGAGGAACGGGAGATCAAATACAATGAAACTACGAAATTGTATACATATATATAACGTGAGGAAAGGAGAAAGTAGTTACATGTACCTTAATGGGTATCCCAGCATCTATGAGGGCAAGCGTTGCCGCATTAACCGAAGTACAATAATCGCTTCCATCGACTTGCAGCACTTCGATGAAAATGTCTATCTGAGACCTTGGGAATTGTTCTAAATTGAGTATAGACTCCATTGCATGTCGCAACTGAGTACATCGTTCCTGTGTCTTTCTATCACCTCTAGGCCTGTTCTTTCTTTCGCCAGCAGTATAGCTGAACACCGCCATACTATACTGACAATTTATTATTCCCCTTGTACTTTTACTGGCCGTGCTCTTGGCTGCTGCTCCCCTGGGCTGTAATGCAAAAATGATAACAAATTTAGAGAATTTAAGTTGAAGTAGTGGCAATTGAAATTTCGTAATTAACGTGATGCAAAACGCATTCTACGTGTGGCTCTCTGATTCCACTTTCAATGCCAGTATGTATATCTCTCTCGCATTCTATCCACTCCACACTATCTTGAAATCCCTCTTCCTTTCTCTTTTTGCATCATAGTATTACTTATAATGGATTCTTATAAATTGTAGCAAGCCTTTCAACAGCATTCAGTTGATTCGTGAAAGTGCCCTTTGGATGGAAACGAACCAGCTTAACAATTAGTAATAGCAAACCACGAGGTGGAGCTTCAAGGATAGAGGAAATCGAAGGCAAAGCAGAAGCCGTACAAGTGCGAGAGGGACAGCCAATATTTTTGCACAGGGATTTCTTAGAGATAAATACTATTCAGGGCAAAATAAAATTGTCAAGTTCTGCGCCAGTGAATTCTACAGGCCCTGAAGTTCTGTTTTTCGTGGAAAACTTCACCATCTATGAGAAAGCTGTCTGAAAAATTGTGAGGTTTTTTTTAAATATTCTCTGTACTAAGATGAAAATTAATAAAATTCAAATACCTGATGGGGCCCGTAGACCGTCGCCAGGATTTTTGTATTTCCATGTTCGAGATATGCACTACCATCTGCTTGCTTGAAGACTCCTAATTTAACACGAATCTGCCGGAGCTCGTGCGGTCGCCTTCCATCGATACGCAGACCACCCTGATCATCGAATTGGTCTTGCTCCATTCTTATAATTTATTTCAGAGTAGATGTTACAAGCAATTTACAATAACTTATTTGAATTAATAACGTTGAGATCTTCAAATTATACGTTTGAGAAATTAATTCGTAAAATGAGGTTATGTTTGTTTACTAAAATATCGTCAGAGAACATAGCATGGAGGCTAGAGTGGGAGGCGTCCGGTCTGTGCATTTCAAAGTGGCTACAAAAATGTGGTGATACATGGATGGCGGCACTATCTCCAAGACCTCTAGAAGTAAGCTGTGTATCGATGTCCAGGGTTGCCAGATATGGAGTACCGCAAGTCGCCAACAGCGGTCGTGCAAGTAGTCAAAAGTAGCCAACCTTTCTGCCAACAAATGGGGGTACGGAATTCCCTACGCATTCAAAATATGTCGCAAAACCACAAGTGAAAATTAAAACTAATTTCAAATGACATGAAATTAAAAAATCAAAAGACAATTGATAATTTTATATTAAAGGATAATTTATTTGACGACACAGTTAGTATATATTTATTTATGTAAGAAGCATATAATAAAAAGACATTTGAAGAATATTCTGTAAAATTTTCATTAATAATTATGCAGAAATGAGCCAATTCGGTTTTTTTAAATCTCAGATGATCCAGTGATGAGTTATGCAGTTCCCCGCAATAATGCAACTTTTTTTGTGGCGCCTGAGAAGATTAATTGTTACTGGCTCATTTCTGCACAATTATTAATGAAAATTTCACAGAATATTCTTCAAATGTCCTTTTATTATGTGATGGTCGAGCGGATGATTGAGGATTTCGCGGGAGACGATTGACTCAGACACGGACTATTCTGATTTGAATCTTTTATTCCTAATTCGACTTGGCGAGGGAGTGCACGTAGTTGTTCGAGGTTTTAGGATGGACTGCGTGCTCTCGGTCCAGCAGGAGGAAGCGTGGTTGAGTGGAGGGGCCTTAGGAAGGTGGAGGGGATGCCACGCGCGAGTATGGCGAAGCGCGTGGGCTCGCGAACAATGGGACTCAGGAGAGGTGAGAGAGAGAGAGAATGAGAGATGCTGGAGAGGACTTCTTGGAAGGGAGATTTAGTTTCTGCTGAGGGTTTCTAGGAAGGAGGATTAGGTTTAAGTGAGAGCTGTGGGAAACGGTTGATATGAGGGCGTGAGACTGGGTTTGGGAATAGGAGTCGTGTGGGACCGTGACACTCCCCCTCTTACAAGAACGATGCTCCGCATCGTGGGTTACAAAGCTTTTTTTTTCATTGATTCTATATAATAAAATAAAAATGTGTGTGGGTGTGTATGCGTGTATTTATGTAAAAATGTGTGCGTGTGATGTGTATGTGTGTACTTATGTAATGTAACGTGGGTGTCCCAAAATATGTGCGTTTGTTAGGGGTGTCGTTCAATTGCGCTGTAAGCGCAATTCGGGCCGCAGTTTAGTCGGACGGAACAGTTCGAAAATGCTTAGTCGGGATGAGATGTGTTCCGTGTGATAATTTTGTTCCGTGTAGTAGTTTTTGTTCCGTGTGGTAGTTTTTGTTCCGTGCAGTAATTTTTGTTCCGTATAGTAGTTTTTGTTCCCTGTAGTAATTTTTGTTCCTGCTAAAATAATGTTTTAGTTTGGTATGTTGGAGTTATGGCCGTGGATCTGAAACTGACTATAAGATTAGTTTAGATGAGTTAGTAGGGGCTGTTTTGGTTACGAAAGGACAGGTGTGTGTGTGGTTGGTAATTCCATATACATATGTATATATATGTAAAAAAAAGATAAGAAGAACCCAAATTTTTGCTCCTTCGTTGACGATAGTCTTTGCCTTTGTTTCCTTTATAGTTTGCTGTGGTTTACTTTTTGGCATAAGGTTCCTTTTTTTTCTAGATTCCTTGTTTGCCGAAATGTATATATATATATATATATATTATCATTCTCTTCTTTTGGTTGCATTTGAAACAGTCTGAATTCTGATTAATTTGAGTGTTAGTGGGCATAGGTGTGTTATCCAGGATCCGGTAAGGTTGTTCTTCAGTTGACCAATGTGATGGATGAACGATACCTATTCAATCTTGATTTAAAATTATTATTTAGCTTTATCTCATACATGGGTTAATAGTGTCTGTCTTGATGGTTTGAAAATAAGCATAGGCTGAGCATATAATGAGAAATGGAAGTTATAATAGATTGTATGTAGCTGTCGTGTATACAATGTTGTGCATGTACTTGTTTAATGCTGGTACAATTTACATGGGTGAATGTAAAGCAAGGAAAACGAAAACGATTTACCAAGGGAATAGGAAAATAGTAAGGAGGAATGATTCTATATATGATACGTATGTGTAGCGTTACACTAAAATACATATGTCGTTGTTTCTTAGTGCAGTCTTGTAACGTCGTAATTATATAAAAAGGTGTGCGTGACAACATATTCGGGTTCAATTTGATCTTCATAAACCAATTTGGTTCTGTTTGTGTCTATCTAGATTTCGAAAATTATTCTAATCGGTTACTTCTAGACATTCGAATGGACTCGTATAGCTACTATTACGATCGATTTTTTAGTTCTTTAAATTAAATCATTTTTAACAATACGAGTTGTCGAGTTTGACATTTTGGTACTTTCTTTCGCCTAGCATAATATCGTTTTTCTGTTTATTTTACTCAAAATTGTTTCCAGAGTGCCAGTTGTCGAACGTCGTTACAATTTCGGTTTAATATTTTAATATAGTTGTCAAATGTTAATAGTTTTTCTTTTTTTTAAGTGGTATAAATGTTCATGGTAAAGAAGCTTTGTGCTGTGACTATTATTTATTGATAACGACTTCTTTTTATGTGTTGAATTCTAAAGTATCTCTAATTCTTCTAATGCGGTTTTACGAGGTCTACCGCGCCTGTGTTTAGCAGTTGATGTTGATTGCTGATGTCCAGCGTTGTTTTTCTCGTGGCCTGCCAGGTCCACGTTTGGCAGTTGTTGATGTTCGTGGTTGATTGACTATATTTGTGTTTTTGGGGCCTTTCAGAGGCACTATAGCGGTGAGCATCGACTGTTAGTCAATCGGGTTCTTCCGTGGTCTGCCATGTCCACGTTTAAAACAGTCAATGTTGGTTGTTAGTTGGCCTGATCTTTTCGTGGACTACCCCGATTGTGTTTAGTACCGCTTGATGGTTATTTTTCCTTTTTTTTGAGCATCTTGGGGATGGTGATGGTAGGTTAGGCTCGGTATGCGCGTTCGATTGTTGTGCGCTATCTGATTCTTCGTCTTCCGTGTTGATTGTAGTTGAGCTGGGAGTCAGATTCTCTTCCATCTTCCTCTTCCAGCGCGGATCTTCTTTGTTAATTTTTCGTCGTCCATTATCGTTGCCTGTTTGTCGTAAGTTGTATCGTTGCCGGTAGATTTTGGCCCGCCGAAGTGTCTACCCGCGTTGATGGGGATCCTAGGTGGCAGCGCAGAGCTTGCATCTTTTCCTTATTTCTACTTTGCCGCGTTCGGCTATTGTTCGGCCTTTTACTTCTTCATTTGCGCTTATTTATTTTCTTCTTATTTCATTTATTCCTTCGTGCTGCTTGAGCTATTTATTTTTTTCTTCTCTGTGCTGCTTGAGCTATATATTTTTTCTTCGTGCTGCTTGAGCTATTTATTTTTCTTCTTCGTGCTGCTTGAGCTATATATTTTTCTTCTTTGTGCTGCTTGAGCTATCTATTTTTCTTCTTTGTGCTGCTCGAGCTATTTATTTTTTCTTCTATTTCATTTTCCTTTTTCTTATTTATTCGTCTTCTTCGCTGCTATAGAACGTTGTCGTTTTTGTTCTTCATTGATACCATTGATGTTTCGTACCGTTCTTCATCCTCGAACGTGTCGCTATTACGTTTACGAGGTGTTTTTGTATATTAATTTATCTTGAGGATTGTTCCTTGTCGTAAGCTGTGGTCGTCCTTGTTCCAATCTAAAGAGTTCCATCTCCTTCGTTGATACTTCTGAGTCATAGTTGTTATCGTCGATTGATTTATTAACTTTTGGGTGTGCACTCCCTCCAAGTTGCGTGTTGCTTAATTCTTAGTTTGTTTGTTTTGTCGTAATGAGTTTCCTTTTATTACTTTGTCTGGTGCTATATTGCCGGAGTATTCGTCCGATGTTGATAGGTTACGTTCGTCGCCCTGGTGAGAAATCCTTAATATTTCGTTTGAAGATGGTTCCCTTGGCCTGACCGAGAGAATTTCGATCAGGCTTCGTGATGAGGCGTCTACGGCGGCATTGAGTTTTCCGGGCTTGTGGTGAATTTCATAACCCCAATTATTAAGAGTCGCTTGCCATTGTATTACTTATCGCGGTGGGTTAGCTGTTTTTTCTTTTTACCATATACGTGAGTGCTCGATTATCTGTTACAACTATAAAGTGGTGCCCGTAACCACAGGGCCTAAAGTGTTTCATTGCGTTTATGATCGTCAATATTTGTGCATTGCGTCTGATACAAGTTCCGATTTCGTGAGAGTCCGAGAGTAGAAGGCAACAGAATGATCGAATTTTTCGTGTTGTTGGCTGAGGACGGCGCCGATAGCGTAATTCAATGCGTCAATTATTAATTGGGACTCCTTATAGTCCGGATAACGTACGATTGGTTTACTTGTCATTTTCTTTTCAAGTAATCGAACGCTTGTTGACATTCCTCAGGTCATTCGAATTTTTGTGAAGCCTTCAATTGTCTCGTTAGCGGGAGACGGATTGTTGCGAAGTTCTTCACGATGCGTCTATAGGAATTCACTAATGCGTAGAATTGTATGATGATATTCTTTTTTGTATTGGAAACTTGTACTGCTCGTGTTAACTTGGGTCTCGATTGCGAGTCGTTTTCGTTGATGACGTGACCCTGGTATTCGATATTGTTCTGGATAAACAAGCATTTAGCTGTTTGCAGCATAAATCCAGCATATTATAGTTTTTTTTGTCGGTGGAATTCATGCTCGTGTTCCTTCAGGTTGGTGGTGTACATGAAGATGTCAACCAAATATACGAAAAAGGTCGGTACCCAGTGATCCCGATAGCGCGACATCCATCAACCTTTGAAAGGTTGCTGGTGCATTCTTTTAAACTCCGAATGGCATTCGATTAAATTCATAATCACCGTTCGATATTGGAAATGCTGTTTTCGGTATGTCGCGTGGGATACATCTCGGTTTGGTCGAAATCGGAAGCTAAGTCCAGTATTGAGACTTACCTAGCTGATCTAGGCTTTTCGTAATATTTGGTAGTTAGTATGCATCGAGAGTGGTTTATTTTCCTAAAATCGATTAACATATGCAATCGTTCTTTCCTTTCTCGGAACTATCCAAACGGGAGACTTGTATGGCAATAACGATGGTTGTATTATTCCTTTTCCTGGTGGATCGTTGTAGATTTCCTGTTTGTGCACTTGTGGAACGAAATATTGGTTTGAATTTGTTGGTTTTTCGTCGGTTGTAAAAATTTCATGTTTAACAAACAAAATTGAATTCATTTGGGCTCCGGTCTCGACGAAACATTTCGTGTCTTTTCTCTAAGATCAACAGAATTTATTATTACTCTTGAAGATTTTCGTTTCTGTAATTCCCGGCGAAATGGTGGCTTGTCTTATTATTTCTGTTTTATTATCACTCAATGGCTTGATTTGAGCGCTCCTGCGATTTATTTCGTGTCGCGCTGTCCCGTGAAGACATGCTCAAATTTTTCTTTACTAATTCTGTTTCTATCTTCGTGAGTTCGCGGAGGTTTTCGTCAGTTATGTTACTCGTGCCTCGCGATCCCTGTGTATTGGTTTCAAATTTTCGGTCGCGGGATCTGTTTCGCGAATTGCTGCGGCAGCCATCGTGTGAACTGTCTGGATGTGTGTAACAACGATTGTTGTCTCGAGAGTGACTCGAGGAGTGTCGTCTCCGTTGGTAATCGTTTTGTGAGTTTTGTTGTTCACTTCCGTAGCTGTTTTGGTAGTTCCTTGTCGTGTTGCGTTGTTTGTAATGATAAAAATCTTGATAATCGTTTCGTGGGTCTTGTTGCCCGTTTTGATAACTGTTTTGTGTATTTTGTTGTCTGTATCTATATTTATTTTTATAATCATTTTGGAAATGTCGTTGTCCGTTTTGGTACCTGTCGCGTGAATTATTTCTGTAGCTACTGTATCCGTCTTGTGACGTATTCCAAGATTTCTGATTATTAAATTTTTTATTTTGTTCTTCTCTTAAGTACTTTAGTGTGAAGCAATTCGCCGTGGAGTGAGTATTCGTTTCATGGTACTCGCAATATGTTTGTGGAGTTGAATTTTGGGTTTCTGCAAATTGGATTTTCGCTGTCTCTGTTTTACTTCCGTATTTTCGTGACTTGTTCTGTTTCGGTTAATCGTTTGGCGCGCTGTTAGTTCCTGTTCTATATTACCTGCCTCTCGTATCGCTTTGTCGAGAGTTTGAACTCCTTGTCGCATTAGGATAGTACCGATTTTATCAAAGAGACCGCGAATGAAGGCTCTAGTGACCGATCTTTTTACTTCCAATTTCCTGTTTTCGAGGTATTGTTGGTCTTCATTGCGCGTGTAGCATTCGTCGAGCCTATCCATTATTCGTTTCATAATTGTACGCGTTCGGGTTGCGTACTCTGCTGTCGGTTCATTATACTTTTGGGCTATTTCTTTAAGTTCTAATTCGAGATCTAACAATTCGATTGGAGTACTAAAATTGTGTCGCAAATCCGTAAGGAGTTCTTCGAGGGTTGTATAATTTTTCGTTTCCGCCAAATCGTGTGCGGCTCCTGTTAATTTATACTGTATTATTACACGAAGTCGAGCATGTTCGCTCGGTGGAATTATTTTTGCTGCCTTTTTGCATGCGCTTATGAAGTTTTCGACGGGAATATTCTTGCCGTCAAACGCGGGGATTGGTTGGTATATATCGCGGAATGTTAAACCTTCGTACGCCATATTATTAACGCCATGAATTTCGCTTCCGAAATATTGAAAGTTTGTAAAATTGTATTTTTCGAATAGTGGAAGTTTGGAAAGTTTTCGATTTTTCTTCTGTTTTGGATATTTATAGTGTGTAAAAAAAATGTCACTTTCGAAATATCTAAAGCTTATAAAAGATTTTTCGAATATTGCGAGTTCGAAAGGTTTTCAATTTCCGTTTTTCCTCCTTTTTTCAAATATTTATTACGTATAGACAGTGCTGTTTTCTTCGAAGAATTTCTTTTCTCGTTTTTGTTTTAGGGTTTGTAACATTTCATTTTTCGGGTTGTACGGTTCGAGACATTTTCAATTTTCTTTTTTTTTATATACTTATAATATATAAAAATGTTGTTTCCTTCAAGGTATTAAAATTTATAAAATGTTGTTTTTCAGTTGTTGAAAGTTTGAAAGGTTTTCAATTTCCTTTTTTCCAAATATTTATAATGTGTGAAGATTTTATTTTCCTTGAAATATTTAAAGTTTGAACAAAAAATTGCATTTTTCCGAGTATCACAAGTTTGAAAAGTTCTAAATTTTCTTTTTTTTTTCAAATGTTTATAATGTGTAAATAAATTTTGTTTTTCGGATTTTATAGATTTGAGATGTTTTCAGTTTTCGTGCTTCTCTTTTTCACATATTTATAATATGTCAACATTTTGTTCTCCTTAAAATATTTCGAGTTTGCAAAACTTTGTTTTTCGGATGTAGAGCGTTTGAAGTTTTTAATTTTCTTGTTTTTTTCTCTAATTTTATAATGTATGAAAAGTTTTCTTCGAAATATTTAAAGTTTATAACATTTTATTTTTCGAATTTTACAAATTGTTTCCTATGCAAATTAAAAGGCGAAGGGGACGCAGAGACGACGAAGTTTCGCTACGCGTGTGTTTGTGCGCTTATTGTGTGTATGAGCGAGTGCAATAGCGGTAGGAAGCGAAAAAGAAATAATGAATAGCGTATTGCGTTTTCAATACGCACATATTGAGTTTTATCGATGTGACAATCTAGCGATATACGTTCATGTATCACATGGGTTCTGGCGATGTCAGATACTTACACACACTTTAATGTGTGGAGAAAAACGTATTTCGTTGCCACTCTTAGGGGAGGGCTTGAGAATAATAGATAAAAAAGTGAGTTTCAAAATTACTTACAGTGCCGTGATGAGAAGGAATAATTTCATAAAAACGCCTTGAGTCCAGTTATTCCCTTCCTTCCTTCTATATTGTCCGTGTGGTTGAGTAAGTTCGTTTTTATATTCCGTGAGTGAGTTAGTGAGTTCCTTTTGTTTTCCGTGAGTGAGTGCCTTTTGTTTTTCGTCTCGTCCGTGTGTATGTCGCTTGAACGTTGAGCGCTTGGATTTTGTGTGCGAGTGTCTGAGGTGTGTTTTTTTCCTTTTTTTTTTCTAAGACTTTGAGCGGGGAACTTTTGAGACGCAAGGAGGGGCGTTTCGCGAATCCCACTTCTGACACCAATTTATGATGGTCGAGCGGATGATTGAGGATTTCGCGGGAGACGATTGACTCAGACACGGATTATTCTGATTTGAATCTTTTATTCCTAATTCGACTTCGCGAGGGAGTGCACGTAGTTGTTCGAGGTTTTAGGATGATGAGAGAGATGAGAGATGAGAGAGAGAGAGAATGATAGATGCTGGAGAGGACTTCTTCGAAGGGAGATTTAGTTTCTGCTGAGGGTGTCTAGGAAGGAGGATTAGGTTTAGGTGAGAGCTGTGGGAAACGGTTGATATGAGGGCGTGAGACTGGGTTTGGGAATAGGAGTCGTGTGGGACCGTGACATTTATATACTAATTATATAAATAAATATATATAAACTGTGTCGTCAACAAAAATTATCGACAATATGCTTTTTTTATAGCGAATTAATATCTCTGATAGAAATTATTTTAGAGACTTTTTTTTCGGTTTCAGGAGGGAAAAAAATACATTTATATAGCGTCCACTAACTTATTATCTTATATGTTTATTTATTCAAAATGTTGCTTTGTTGTAAGTTTTAACAAAATTACAAAATAGAAGTACGTACAGTCTACTGGCACTTAAAATAATAAATCGTTCCTTCTATAATCGATGAAGCTTTCGTTCAAGTTTTAATAAAATTACAAAACAGAAGTACGTACAGTCTATTGACACTTAAAATAATGAATCGTTCCTTCTATGATCGATGAAGCTTTGGTTCAAGGTTTAACAATTTTACAAACTACGAGAATATTCAGTTTTTTACACTTAAAATAAAGAATCGTTATTTTATTATCTATAACATAACAGCTTATTTTTACGATGTTGAACATTTATAATGTACTTCTGGTATAATTTACGTGTAGCTTATAATATACTATATTTTGTTTACACTTTTATATGGCGTTCATATCGACTAGATTTGCCTGATTTTTTTCTTTTCTTTATATGACTTCAGCTACGAGGTACGAGATTCTACGAGATTCATCGAGAATATTCAGTTTTTTTACTTATTTTCACGATGTTGAACATCTATAATTCCCTTCTGGCGTACTTCACGTGTAGCTTATAATATACTATATTTTGTGTACACTTTTATTTGGCGTCCATCGACTAGATTTGCGTGTTTTTTTTCCTTTCTTTATTTCACTTCACCTACGATATTGAGCATTTTTGTGAGCATTTCCGATTCACCTTCGTTTTTGTCTGACGTGACTTGGGACTCACTTGATGATTCATACATATATTTTGATTGAAATCGTTCAAGCATTTCGCTGGTTGGCTCTAACGTTTTGCAACATTTTTTGAACGAAATGCAATTCAATCCGATTCGTAACAGAGCTTCGAGCATTGGCGTTCGAAGCTTGTTACGAATTCGTGTTTTTATCAGAGTCAACGCTGAAAAGGCTCTTTCTACCACTGCGTTGCTCGTAGGAATGACCAGCATTTTAAACACCACTTCTGCCAGTTCTTCAAACATCTTGCGGCCGCTAGCGTTGGTGTACTTATATACCTCAGGCCAAAAGACCAAAATATTTTGAGGAATTTCTCCGTTGAAGTGGACTTTCCAATCAACATAATTGAATTTGTCCCATTGAATCCGATAGATGGAAATATCGCTTTGTGGATCGAGAAAGTCTTTTAACGGCAAGTCTTCGAATTTGATCTGAACCTGAGACAGACAAACGCTAGGACTGAATAATTTATATTTTCGAAATATCTCCAGGTTTGTCTGCAGTTTCACTGCCATTTCGTGCAAGAGCTTTTTTAAAAAATTAAACGACTGTTGTTTAATTTGAATTTTGGACTGAGGCGGTATCTTAAATTCTGCAAGGCGTTTTTCGACCTCAATTCCGAAATCGATCTCAGTAAGTGGTAGAAATGCCAATTCATTGTCCAACGCTTTGATTACTTGACGCAAAACAAATATTTCGTTGCAAGGCTTCAGAAAAAGTGGTTTGAGGATGCCTTTAGCTAACGATAAAAATGTCAAAGACATTTCGTCGTAGAGACTACTCACATCGACATCATCACTCTGAAAACATAGATTCAAATGCTGAATTTCCGCGAGAATGGGCTTCAAAAAAATGAAATAAATCTGGTTGACGTCATTTTCCAGCATGGCACGGAAAATTCGCGCTGTCTAACACCGTTCAGCATCACAGGCTAGACGAAAATGCGTTTTTAACTGGAGCCATTGTTCGAGGATCCTTTTTACTGCTTCGTAAAACGCTAGCCACCTAGTTCGGGATAGTTGAATTATCTGACGAAATTTTAGAGATTCGGTACCAGAATTAATCGAGTCAAAAGTTTTTCGATACTTAATGCGACGCAAAGAACTAACGCTGAACCAATTGTATATTTCGCACAGTAAAAAATCCAACGAAGTGGGCAACTCTTCGCTTGCTTTTGATGCGCAGAGGTGTAAAGAGTGACAACAACAACGCAAAAGCTCCAAATTCGGTACTTCTTTTTTCAGCAGCGTGTACACCGAATGATGACTGCCACACAAATTGCTTCCACCGTCAGTACCTACTGCTATCAAATTTTTCAATGGGAGACCGATTTTCGCAAGATATTCTGTAATGCTTTTGGTGAGGTTATCAGCAGTCGCTCTTTCTACTTCCAAGATACCGAGGAAAGTAGTTATTAGGCGATTTTCAGTTGTATCGAAGTATTTGATGCATATGCATAAATATTTTGTAACTGATACATCAGTGCTTTCATCAATTATGATGGAGTAGCTTTTGTCACCGATCGCTTTGATAAGGCTAGCCAAAAGAGCCGGAGCAATAACGTGCTTTATGATGCTGGAGCATTTCGTTCGATGCAGACGTGTTTTCTCTAGCACGCTTCCTTTTCCTAGCTCCGATAGAAGCTCACCCAAATGGTCAACCGACTGTATGGCTGAATGCATGACGATATGCAGTGCCATTTTGATATCGGTTTTTTTCTTCTCGTTTGAATTTTGAATCCCATAACCTTGAAACAAAAATATCGTGTAAAACGCCTCAAAAATGGAAAAAATATCAGTTGAATGTAAAGACAGCTCCAATAATCAACGTTGAGGAGATCGGGGCAAAACGGGATGGTTAACGAAATATTGTGTTAAGTAAAAGTTTTATACGCCTTATCTACTTCGTTTTACTCATAATTAGGAAGTGTATTGCATTTTTTCCTGAATTAAATAAAAAAATGTGTCTGAGGCAAAATGGATTATGCTGAATTTCCGAATTTTCCTAATAGGCTTCTATTTAAATAATTGTAATTTTGTTTCTAAAGAGATAGCGACTTTTACCTATACATATTCTTTACGTATTCAGTTACCCTTCAAAATGCGACTTGGAACATGAAGATTGGATGATTTTTCGATTTTTGGCGAATTTTTAAAGTCCAGCCATCGATTTTCACGATTCACTGTAGACACCTTATTTTTATTTATAAGACTTCTGTTGGTGACTTGTATCTATTATTTCTATCGAATAACTTTAAAAAAATTGAAATTTCGAAAAAAAAAAGTTTTCCTCGATTTGTTCGCGCATCCCGTTTTGCCCGGGTCTCCCCTATATACCAATTAAAAAAAAATGTTTTCGTTTGGAATATTCAACAAAGTTTGAACCAATATTGATTCACAGAAAATACGCAAAATTTTATATTTCATACTGTCTCATTATACGTACCGTGGGAGAATAATGTATTCTTGAGCGGTTTCTTCAAACTGGAAGCATTCAGTTTGTGTTTCTTGCTCTCTGCATGTTTTTTTAGGTCGGCAATATGACTCCTCAAAGAAACGTCGCATAGCTTGCAGTGAGCTTTGTTCGGATCATTTTGATCCACAATTTTCCTACACCCATCCTACGATGAAAATATAATTACACAACTGAATGCAAATTATAACAGTGCAAGGGTGCACTTATGATATTTTTCGAGAAAGGTTTATCCTTTTCAGAAACTAACCTTTCCCCCAAGATTCCGTTTCCCATTCTTTTCGATATTTACGCTTATCTTTAGCGTATTTACCCATCGTTCAAGTTCAACACTGTTCGTAAATTTGGGCTTGAGACAATAATATTGTTATTGTGTCTCTTCTTTAAAAATCGTACACAAACTGTTTCGTTGACTGGGGAAACAACGGAAGTAACCTAACCGGTGAACAAAAAAATCCCTAGCCTAGTACCAGAGTCAAAAAGACAACCAATAGAAATCAACTACGGTACTCGTAATATGGTGCAAAACTTATAATATATCTTGGAGCAAACTATAAATTCCAAAAAATTCATGTGAAACAGAAAGTTAGGAAGCCTAGTACGGACGCAGAAATATCACATAAATGTGGACCCTGAGAGCGACGAACAAAATATATGTTGGTTGTAGTTAGAAATTGAGCCGTGCGAGCGCGCTTGTATTGCTAGCAGTATAGGACATGAAGTAAGGCATTGGTAATGCAATGAAATAAGCAATACACACAGATCTAAATATGTAACATACCATAATAAATACTAAAAATTTTATTTCACCCATAGGAACTGTATTTTTTAATACTTGCTTAAACAATTATTATATCTACATGACATGTGCTTCTTTATTTATCACTTAAATGATTCGGTTGGAAATTGAAATCGGTCAATTCGTTCGTTCATTCGTCGAAAAATGTGTACTATGTAAATGGGTACTATGTACTATGTGTACTATGATATATATTCGAAATATATATTCCCGCGAAGAATATTTTATTCACAATAAATATAATAAATATAATGATAAATAAATAAATAGAAAAGTGTTCCTTTAAATTTGGCGCTTGGTTTATAAGAAATATTCATTTCGAATGAAAGATTCTTCGGAGGAAATATATTTCGAATATATAACATACTTCACACACATAATTTCGGCGAACGAATGAATGAATTGACCAATTTCTATTTTCAATTTCCGATCTAATTTATTCAGATGATAAATAAAAAAAAAGTACATGGTACATAGATATAATAACTGTATAAGCAGGTATGAAAGAAATACAATTTTTATGGGTGAAGAAAAAAAAATATACCGAGACAGGATTTGAACCCCGGTCCTTCTGCGTACTACACTTATTTGCTAGCCACTAAGCTAGCACTATCATCACCAATACAGGTAGTTTTCTAGTATTTAAGTTGTAGCCATGCTTGGGATTAGAATTTGGTTTAATTTTTTAGTTAGTTTGAGGCTTAATGTAAATTGTTCAGTCCTGCATTTTTGTTTGTAGCAAAAAAAAAATCTGTTGCAAATAATGTATAAAATCTTCGCATTATGTCCTGTATCTCTCCCGGTTCCATCCAATGCTAACGATGGCAGCGCCAAGCGCCATTATATATCATATTAACCTCGTCGCTTTTAGGGTCCACATCTACAGTGCGGCGTTTGATGTTCGATTTCTTTACCTCTAGACCTTCCTGCAAAAAGTAGCTAAAATATCGCCATGACGCCAAAACAGAAAATTGGACGCCAGAACAAGTTCTGAAGTAGCCAATTTGGCGCAAAGTAGCCAAATCTGGCAACCCTGTCGATGTCGTGTAAGAGAGATGGAAGAGGATAGAATACATACCCTAGCCTCCATGCATGGAGACTAGGGGTAAAGGAGCCCAAACGCAGTAGGTTTGTTCGCGCTAGCTACACTTTCTACACTTTTTTAGGGAGTGTACACTTTCGCGTTCGTTTTAACGGAAATGACGTCACGCGCCGCTGTTTGCGTTACGAGTGTAGCTACACTTTCGTGCCACTAACCCTAGACTTTCTACACTCGATCTTGACGAGGTGTAAAAGTACACGAAAAGTGTAACAGTGATATTACTAGAATAACCCCATAACCAGCGAA
This sequence comes from Ophion ellenae, assembly GCA_963210295.1. Taxonomy (NCBI): domain Eukaryota; kingdom Metazoa; phylum Arthropoda; class Insecta; order Hymenoptera; family Ichneumonidae; genus Ophion; species Ophion ellenae. Next base: position 2,513,558 of record OY723394.1, read on the forward strand.
ACTGTCAGTGAGTGTATACAGAGGTGTAAGTACGACATAACCTAAAATATTTAAGGTAATCACAAACAAATTCTCATTTATTACGAAAAACAATCAATAATAAAGGTTCAAAATAACAAACTATTATAATTATCAATCTCTATCGATCAAGGTGATTAAAAAAATTGACATGATCTACAATGTATAAGGCAATCACAAACAAATTCTCATTTATTATGAAAAACAATCAATAATAAAGGTTCAAAATAACAAAGTATTATAATTATCAATTTCTATTAATCACGGTGATAAAAAAATTGACAAGATATAATGACAAGTGTTTATTATAAATTCGCAGTATCACAATACGCTCCAATCCACTATGAACGCAAATAGAAGCTAACATGGAACTGCAGTTAGAAATTAAGTCAGCAGTGCTGTTCCGAGATTCAGAAGGCGGCTTAGTCGTTGATGCTGACAACAACGTGTACATTTGTGAAGCTTTTGGATTTCTGCAATCGTATCACTAACACTCCATTCTATGTAAAACTGGTATCAATACATCCATTCTGGGTGCAATTACAAGTACAAGTTAATAATTTCAATAACAGCGTCCATTGTAAGTAGTTTACGAGATCAACAAACTTGAGGTTACACGGTATATCTCTTTAACGGTTAGATGAGACTCCGTAATCTCATGTGTTGTTTGAGGTTAAGGTGTGGTCCACTAGGTCGCCGCCATGTTTCTTGTACACTATCGCGTTCGCGCTAGAGTTCCTTACCCGCGAGGAAATAAACTGCACTCCCTAGACACTGCCCTAGTTCCGTTTACACTGCCGAGTGTAGCGTGCAGCTACCGCGAACAGACCTATTACTTTCGTTTGGACGTGAACTGACAACCCCCCACCACGTTCGTTGCAAGACCTGTATGTAAGACCGTGAGTGAGGCACAGCGATCGCGCTGTTATCATGAAGTTAGTTCCGTGTGAGAGAGATGAAAGATGTATCGGAAGTACGCAATCATTATTTTTTCATGTGCTATGTTCCCAAACGATAAAGCGAACAGTGAAGACAAATGAGCAGCATTAGCAGGAAGACTAGAGGTAAGGAGTACGAACGCTGTGTCGTCGAAACGTCCGCAAAAGTGAGGACGAGAAGGGCGGCGCTGCTCTCCTACCGCACCGAAGTAAAGCAGCAACAAACAAGTGCCGTATGATACGCTCCCTCATATGGAGCGATAATTTGATCAAATGAATTGTAAAGGCAGTGTCGGACGATATGCAAAAAGCACCGTTTGCCACTTCATATGGAACGATCATTTCATCAAATTAGTTGGTCAACCCGTTGGTGAAGGCAATTTCTATATAGATAGACAGAATTCTTATATATAGATTGTTTTGGAGAATACAGAAATACAGAAATTAAGTCAGTTTTTTTGTTGCGGAAGCAGTAACAAACAAAATTTAATTATAGACACAAGGAAATTCATAAGAAATTTGCATCCAGACAAAAAATTTACAGATACGCTGTACAGATAAATAATAATAACGACAAACAGAAATAAAGTCAGTTTTTTCCTCGCGGAAACCGTAACAAACAAAATTTATTTATAGACACAAGAAAATTCATAAGAAATTTTAATCCAGACAAAAGTTTTTCAAATTATCACATCTCATATTTACACATTATGATACGCTGTACAGATAAAGAATAATAACGAAATACAGATATTGAATAAATGTTTTTTTTTCGTTGCGGAAGCAGTAAAAACATAGACACAAGAAAATTCATAAGAATTTTGAATTCAAACAAAAGATTTGCAAATTATCACGCATCATATTTGTACATTATGACACTCGGTACAGATAAATCGATCTTACAGTTTTGATTTTTTCCTTTGTCTTTCGTTTTAATTTTTCTTGCGTGATTATTTTCGTTGACCGATCGCGCTAGAAAATGTCCTCTCATGACGAGATAATAGTTTATCACTCTCTTCGTGAGCTCTTCATTGTGTGTCGAGAACTTGATGGAGAGTGTTGATTTTAACGGCAGTTCTCGATCGATCGCTGCACTCCAAGTTTGTCTCGCGTTCGGGCACGGAAAGCAACAATTCAAACAATATTACAAGCTTTTATTTAATTTGACTTTCTATGAAAATGGCAAACTGATATTTCACCCACTCACCCACTCACTTCCCATTTTCACGCCTTGAAAATAAACATTTTGTTTATTTTCGAAACATGAGACAAAACGTGCAATATACGAAAAAAATCTATATATTGCACGTTTTTTCTCATCGACGGGACACTTGCCCCATATCTCGCGTTTGTGATAATTTTTATTTCACTCGGTACGATAATGGTACGATAAAACGAAACCATTCTTTTTATGAATGTAAGTACTATTTTTCTTACCTACGATTGATTGTTTTCGCCGCAGATCACTAAATATATTTTATACCGAGACACAATTATTTTTTTTTTTTACATCTAACACAATTCGCAAAATTGGTTAGCCCGAACACGCTTAATGCCAACACGAACGACGAGCGGGAATCATCGATGACACATGACGTCGGTTGTGTTCTTGTCGCTTAGTTCACTTCGGTGCGGTCATGCACTAGCGACGGACGCCGTGAAAACACTAACTACTAAAATCCACAGTTTCACGGACGCTTTTGGATCGGGCTCGCCACAGGCGTTCGTACTCCTTACCTCTAGTCTTCCTGAGCATTAGTAAAAATTTATAAACCACATTTTTAATCGTGAAGTGAAAAGAATTTAGTATTCTTTTTATATCAGATTAAATGTTTTTTTTCCGCATCGATATCAAGGTCAGTATCGTGAACTAAGCATAATTACTTTAATCTTCAATTCTATTGTTTACAATTTTCATAACCTTAAACGTGGGTCCCCCGTGACTAATGGTTGTTTGTCTGTTTACATTGTAATAAGGTACTTTACTGTACGTTTTGCAAGTTCAATAAGGTTATTATGTCATTAATCATTTCAATTCTGAAACAGGATGGGGAAAGTTAGTGCTGTAGCAGGCTGTAACGGCGGCAGCAATGCTGACAATGCTGACAGACATATGCATTCAGTACGACAATGGACGTTGTTTAAGGTGCCAAAGGTACTGCATTGTTATATTCTGTTTCCTCTCTGTTCTTCCATAGTTCCTCTCATTTTTCATAGGTTCTAAATATTTTACATTTATCTTCTTTACACACTCCTTGCCATTTTCTGATTATTGTTCATACTTTTCGTTTGAATCTCATATTTCCTCTTATAGTCCAGTTATCCCTTCATCGTATGTCACTTTTTTCATTTTTTCTTTATACTTTTCCTTTTGTTTATTGTTTGCTCATTAAATTTCTCTTGTATTCTTCCATTATCCTCCATTGCGGCGTATCCTGTTAAAGCTAATTGAACTATTTAAAAAAAGTATTTTATTATCTTTGCGACTCCAATATATCGCTGAATTATAATAGCATTTTGCAGGAAACTATATTGTATATAATTTTGGCATGATGTAGAGTCCCTGCACGATGCTGTTTGTTACTTTGAATCTGTTCCAATAGAACCAAGACACGCGTAGACGATGGGTGGAATTATTGCAAACGGATCTCAGGGAGAAGAACTTTGTTTGCGAACAATATTTCTGGGAAAAAGATATCCCACGAGTTGATACCTTCAAGATTGACGATTCAGTGGTGACAATTCCTCGCCATCTGTGTACCTTGCGACACGGCTCACTGTCTGTTGGATCGTTTTCGACCGATGATAGAGAAAGCTCAGTTTCAGCCACTCTCGAGGTTGAACCGATTGCAGATTCCATTTCAGTCGATGAGGTAATTATCAAATATACGTGTATTTTCATCGTAGAATATTTCGTTGAAAATATTCTACCAATATTTTGAAAAACTTTAATAAAAAATGCATCGACTTCTTTCAATGAAAAAGTCGCTTGCTCTGTGAAACTGGTGAGCGGAGGATGACCGATATTTCCATCGTAAAAATTCAATGTGCTTTCAAATAAAGTTGAATAAAAAATTTGGAGAGAGCATGCACGCAATGGAACCTTCAACTCATCTCAACTAGCATGTTTAGTATCCGATTCATGTGACGAAGTAATTTTATGTACATTTCCTTTATTGTGTTGGTTGCAGCTAATTTTATAAAATTTTCCGAGTTAAGGAAATATGTGACTTCTTTCATTATTTAAAAATCAACAGAAAATCAATTTAATTAGAAATTGATACAATCAACGTCAATTTGTCCATTCATTACTTAGCTTTTTGAAGTTATATTTTCGACTCTTGAAAATAGAAATTCGCTCACAATGATCAACAATTTTTTTAGATCAGATTCTTTAATTTTTATATGAAAATAAAAATTTAATTATACATTTAATAATCGGCTCTAATTTTCTCATCGCTTGGCTTTTCTAATTGAAAAATTGCTGGCGAAGTGCTGGTTGATGCAACCGGAAGTTCCATCGACGTCAATGAGCATTCACATGAATCTCAATCCGAAAGTTTCATTCGAGACACTCGGCGATACGACAAGCGGAGGACGTGTTTCACCCGTTAATGTTACCGAGGTTCATGTGCCGGCGCCACCGAAGTGCACAGTAAATTTTCAACTTTTTTCTGCATAATATGCATAATTCCCACACACGTTAGTGTCGGCACGAAAATACGGCATCCTAGAAAGCCCACAATGTTCGTGTCTTCTCGGTATTTCATGTTTTCAGATGACACTAATTTCGAAAGGGCGATTTACCAATAACATCCATTTTTTAAATTATTTTTTGCTTCATTCACTAATATTTGGATATTTTTCTACATTTTGCTATCGAGAACCCGAACACTAAAAATTCTGGAAGAGAATAATTGTCTGTATTGGCAATATCGGCGTGTAATATTGGTTCACACAGATTAATCCAATATGATTCGTGTACTTTGAAACAGGAAGCAAGTATGAGGTTTGTTCGCGCGAGCTGCACTCTACAATCGCCAGTGTAAACGGAACTAGGGCCGTGTCTAGGGAGTACAGTTTATTTTCTCGCGGGTAAGCAACTCTAGCGCGAACGCGATAGTTTACAAGAAACATGGCGGCGACCTAGTGGACCACACCTTAACCTCGAACAACACATGAGATTACGGAGCATGGAGGCTAGAGTGGGAGGAGGCCGATCTGTGCATTTCAAAGTGGCTACAAAAATGTGGTCAGACCGGGATGGCGCCACTATCTCTAAAACCTCGAGCACGAAGCTGAGTATCGATGTCGTGTAAGAGAGATGGAAGAGGATCGAATACGCATCCTAGCAAGCAGTGCAGCCAGATCGCGCGCAAAAGTTACCCCCTCTCTGGTCTCTTACGCGCCCATCATACAATCATAGTAGCGCGCAGGGAGGCTAGAGTGGGAGGAGTCCGATCTCTTATGGAGAGACTTGAAAAAAGTAGCTACAAAAATGTGGTCATACCGGGATGGCGCCACTATTGCTAAGACGTTGAGAAGTGAGCTGCGTGTGACAGAGACGGAACAAGTAAATAATGAGAAGTGAACTGTGCATAAGGCAGCATGATACTTGAGAAGTAGGCTACGTGCGAGAGAGATGCAAAATGATATATAGCCAGATCGCGCGCAAAAGTTACCCCCTCTCTAGCTTCTTACGCGCCCATCACACAATCATAGTAGCGCGTGTTCGTGAGCGAGCGACGCTCGGACATCTTCGGAAAGAGCCGAGCGCGCCGAAGTTTCCCGACCGCGCCTTCGGCAGCTACACCAACACATGGACGCCGAGCTCGTTCATGTGCGGCCAAGCCGAAACGAAGGCTTCGATGGAAAAAGCAATCTGAGCACGACTCGCGCGTGACGTCACTCGACGGAACGCGCGAGGCTTTTAGACGATTTCAATGCTTATTTAGCTCGTGATTCTCTGCGTTATCAATGTATACAAAAAAATGTATCGGGCACCCTGATCGCTTTTTTTAAAGTTTATACGTTAATTTAAATATAACAATAAATCCAAATTACAACTTATTTGTCTTCTAAAAAATTGTTTACACTCTACTCACACCCATCCTTATGCCAAATAAATTATAATTCATAAAAGTAAGCGGAAATATATTTATATTCGTATTATTATATTAATTCTCATACTTTCATCAAGCGATAAAGCATTATCCCCAAAAACAAGCGAATCATTCATCTGGCCGCGAATCGTCAGTACCAGAGAGTGCATATTCTACAAGCGATGAGATGGTCCCGTTGGTAGCGTTCCTGGCTTCGGTCCGCAGGGGCGCGGGATCGTTCCCCGCGCTCAGTGCTTTTTTTTAAATTCTGATTACCATTAATTCTTATTTGATTAGGTATTTTTATTAGTTATCATTATTATTTTAATTAGTTATCTTTTAGTGTCGAAAAATTTATCGCGCACTCCGACCGCTTATTTGATTAGTTTGAACGTTAATTTTAATTTAATAATAAATCTAAATTACAACTTATTTATCGTCTAAAGAATTGTTTGCGCTTTACTCACACCCGTCCCTATGCGAAATAAATTGTAATTCATAAAAACTAAGCGAAAATATATTTATATTCGCATTATTATATTCATTCTCATATACTATCATCAAGCGATAAAGCATTATCCCCAAAAACAAGCCACATCCATCCGGCCGCGAATCGTAACTTACGAGAATGAATATAATAGTACGACTATAAATATATTTCCGCACTAGCAATTTTGGCAACTGCAAAGTCAACCGAAATAATCAACGGTTGAATTTGGACAGCTTTACAACTATAAAGTCGACCGTAAAAAAAATCCTAATGGTTAATTCAACGGTTGTTTAACCGCGGCCATATTGTTTTCGCTGGATGGTTGTCTCACTCCGTTGCACAATCTGCTGCGGATATTCCCCCCGCCCCCCCAGTGTTTGATGACTCAATTCTCCGCAAATCATCAATTTAATTATCAAGACAGTATAATTTGATTAATCATTAAATATATTGCGTCGAGTCAACCATCCAATCAACCGCCGAGTTAACCATCGAGTCAACCATCCACAGAAAACGCAGGATGGTCGACTTTCAAAGATGAACAGTTGAGAAGCTGTCCAAATTCAACCGTTGAACTTTTACGTTGACTCAACTGTCTTGTACAACCGGTTGACCAAAATGACAGGGCGCTTACTTTTATGAATTACAATTTATTTGGCATAGAGACGGGTGTGAGTAAAGCGCAAACAATTTTTTAAAAGATACATAAGTTGTAATTGTTATGTGTGTAGGTTTGGGTTATTAATCGTACTACTAATTGTTCCTCGTTAGGCTCTTTATTGTCTTGCCGCACGCTTCCCGCTCAGCAGCCTAACACCGTCTGCCTTCCGAGCCTCTCACCCTCAGCCCCCCTCGGCTCGTACCGTGCTACTCTCTCGGCTCGCACGGTGCTGCCACAACATCCCTCTTATTTTATAAAAATGTAGTACAAACGAAATAAAACATATGTGTGGTTTAACAGGATATAAACTGAAGATGAGTAACGTAAATAAAGACAAAGTAACTTAACCCTAGACATAGTACTAGGTTACATCACGTAATCTCGGGTCCACGCCGGTGGGTTCCTCTCGCGACGCGGTCTGTCGCCCCCGGACTCTTTGATTTCGGGTTGAGGATTCTCGGGTTCAACCCCCTCTTCTGGACCCTCTGCTCCGCCTCCCGCTGCTGTCTCCCTAGCCTCCGGAACTCTAATTAGTCCGCAGGGCGGATTTGCTCTTTGGCCCGGCACATAAACTAAGTGCCACCTGTTTCTACGCAGCATCCCTAGCTCTGTTTCTACCAGATACGAGTTTGGATACTCGGTCGGACGAACGACCTTGCCATACCTTTTCATATCCGTTATCCACACCTTATCGTCTTTCTGAAGCGGCGGGAGATCTTTAGCTCGATGTCTTTTGTTATAGTTCGCTTCTTGTTTTCTCTTACGCTCTTCTTCTTTTACCGCTATCTTGTTATGTTCTCGAAATGTCCCCAATTGACTAGATAGCGTTGGAACCGTTGTTCTAATACGCCTGGAAAACATTAGCTCCGCAGGCGAAAACCCGTCTCTAACGGCGTCGCCCTGTACGACATAAGTGCTAAATGAACGTCGTCCGATTTTTTAATGAGATTCTTCGCGATTTTTACTGCCGCCTCGGCTTCCCCGTTGCTCTGTGGGTAGTGCGGTGAGCTAGTAACGTGGGCAAACCCGTAGGAACGCGCGAATTCTCTGAACTTCGACTTCAACTGCGAGCCATTGTCGCTACGTACTATTTCTGGGATTCCGTACCTAGCGAACACTGCCTTGCATTTCTCGATTATTTCGCTCTCTGTCAACGAGTTTAACCCGATTACCTCAAAGAATCTCGAGTAATAGTCGACAATGATAATATACCACTTCGTAAGCTTGAATAAGTCCATCGCAACTCTCTGCCAGGGTCTCGTTGGGAATTCCTCTTTTACCAATTTCTCTTTCGCGTTTACTCTCTCGTGAATGCACTCTTTACACGCCGTGACGAGGTTTTGTAACTGTGAGCTCAAGCCGTACCACCAAACTGATTGGCTGGCCCTGGCTCTGCATTTGTTTACTCCCAGGTGTCCCGTATGTATTTTTGCCAACATTTCCGCTTGGAGCGTCCTTGGAATAATTAGTCTGGCGTTGTATAGCAAAAGGCCCTCCACCACGGAAATGTTATCTTTATACGCGGAATAAAGCCGAGTTTCCTCTGGAAGTTTATTCTTGTCTGGCCACCCGTGCAGGCAATACTCTTTTAGTTTCCTACAAACGATGTCTGACTCTTGTTCCGTACGGATTTTATCCAACATTTCGTCCGTGGCAGGAAGTTGCTTCACCATGAACTGTACATACCTCTCCGTTTCGAATTCGAATTCTCCCCGCATCCCTTCCTTACTCGACCCCGGGTTTCGGGACAGGGCATCCGCGAGTACTAACTGCTTTCCCGGGATGTACTCTACTTTGTAGTTATATCTCATGATTCTTAGTCGAATCCTTTGCAGTCTCGGGGTGAGGTCATCCAGCGACTTTGTTTGCAAAATCTGTACCAACGGTTTATGATCTGTTTCCAGTGTTACCTCGATCCCTGTTATATAATCTTTGAACTTATCGGTCGCAAACGCGAGACTCAACGCCTCCTTTTCGATCTGACTGTATCGCTGTTCCGCCTTTGAGAGCGTCTTTGACGCGTACGCCACAATTTGTTTTTCGTTGTCCTTCTCCTGCAGGAGTACCCCTCCAATCCCATAGCTCGAGGCATCCGCTTGGACAATAATTCTTTTACTAAAATCGAAATGCGCCAACACCGGAGCTTTACCCAGTAACGCTTTTACGTCTTGGAACGCCTTCTCTTGTGCCTCGAACCATGAGAAGGGAACGCCATCCCCCAAAAGCGAGTACAGCGGTTCCAGCACCTGCGACCGATTCGGAATGTATTTTCCCGCGAAGTTTACCATTCCCAAGAACTGCATTAGCGACGCTTTTGTTTTAGGACTCGGAAACTTCGCGATTGCGGCTACCCGGTCCGGAGCCACCGCGATGCCCTCTCTCGAAACCACATGGCCCAGGAAATCAATTGACTGCACGCCAAAACACACTTTTTTTTGTTCAACGTTACACCCTCGTTTTCTAACCTCTTCAGAACTTGTCTCAGAATCTTGTCGTGCTCCTCGACCGTTGAGGCGAATATCAACACATCATCCACGTGGATTAATACATTCTGCAAATCGGCAAGAACATCAGCAAACATTTTCGAGAAATAATCCGGGGCACAATTTATACCGAAGGGTAGTCGCGTATACATAAACCTTCCAAACGGGGTAATAAACGTTGTCAACGCTTGACATTTCTTCGACAGTCTTATTTGATGAAACCCCGAGTTAGCATCTTAGCCTAGCTAAAGTCACGTCCACCTTTGGGATCGGGTAAACCGCTCGTTTAACGTTTCTATTCAGCTCTGTGTAGTCACAGCACAGTCTGATTCCCTGACCTTTATCTTTCGGGACACAAACTATCGGGCTGCACCAGTCGGTGGGTTTGTCCGCAGGCACAACCACCCCCTCAGCCAGAAGTCTGTTTAATTCGTCTTTTAACTTACTCAATAGTGGTATCGGGACTACTCTAGGAACCGACAATGCCTTTGGAACAGCTCCGTTCTTGAGCTCTAACAATAACTCTCTTTTGAACTGACCTAGGCCCCTGAAGGTATCCGCAAATTCTTTCTCCGGCTCGACCTTCGTTAGACGCTCAGTTCGCTTTGTAACCGTTGTATTCGCGATGCATTTTTCGCGTTTTTCCCCTCCCGTATTCAACCGAATCAAATCAAACGAGAGCACTTCGCTACGTCCTAACAAAGGCATTCTCAAATTCTGTATCACGAAAACTTTAACCTTCCGTGTCAGATTTCCCACTTTTAGTTTTAAAGGAATGTAGCCTAGAACGTTCAGTTTTTCGTTGACCGAAGGTCCGTACGCTACGTGATCTGTTTTTTGAATTCTCTTTGTACAACCCGGTGGTACTAACCTTGCCGGGATACATGTCACGTCCGCGCCGGAGTCCAACAAGAAATCTATTCCGCGATTGAAGTCAACAACGTCTATCCTAAACTTAAATTCTGATCTGGCGCAACGCCGAGCGCTGACATTACCCAGAAACAAAAGTTCGGCGTTTTCTTCGACTGCTTCTTCTTCGACGTCGACTCGGCGGACGTTCTTCGCGAAACACGCCTTCGCCCAGTGTCCCACTCGTCCGCAATTTCTGCATTCCGAATTTCTCGCTAGGCATAGCCTGCCCTCTGAGTGCCGTGGCAGAGCACATCGTGTACAGCGACCTGACTTCTTCGAAGATGCCTCTCCTTTCGACTCGTTCTGTTGACCCTTACGATCTCGTTGGTTGCCTCGGTACGATGATCCGATGCGACAAAGCTCGCTTGACTCGCCGGACTCTGCTCGTAATAACTTATTTTGCCTCGCCTGGGTTTCGGCTTGTCGGACCATTGTGACTGCTCGATCTAGATCGAGATCCGGTATTAGTTGCAGCCTTTCTGAAGCTCGCTTGTCGGCAATTCCGATGACGATTCGATCTCGTATCAATTCGTCCTTGAGCGTGCCAAACTCGCACGAAATCGCCAGCGTGTGTAGAGCCGTGATAAACATCTCGACCGTCTCGTCCGGTTGCTGTATTCTCGAGTTAAAGTTGAATCGCTCGAAAATCACATTCCTCTTCGGTGCAAAATATGTCTCGAATTTTTCCTTGACTGTCTCGTACGGCGTCTCTGCCGGAATGACGGGCATCACTTGCAGCAAAATGTCCTCCGACTGAGGTCCCATCGTGTAGCACAGCAGATCAATGAGCTCCGTACCTGGCCTCGCCTTCAGATTCGCTACCGAAATATATCGGTCGAACCTTTTTATCCACGCTCGCCAACTCTCTGGCTTAGCGAAATCCATTTGCTCTGGCGGCTGGACGCCTACGTAGTTCGTTGAAGACGCCATTTTGTGTCTGATCGCCCGAATCTTTTACTCGTTTCGCCCGCGGCTCACTGTATTTTATCCTCTATCAGACCTAGGCTCGTTCTGTTCGGAGTCGAACTTCTGACACCATGTTATGTGTGTAGGTTTGGGTTATTAATCGTACTACTAATTGTTCCTCGTTAGGCTCTTTATTGTCTTGCCGCACGCTTCCCGCTCAGCAGCCTAACACCGTCTGCCTTCCGAGCCTCTCACCCTCAGCCCCCCTCGGCTCGTACCGTGCTACTCTCTCGGCTCGCACGGTGCTGCCACAACAGTAATGTAGATTTATTATTACATTCAAATTAACGTAGAAACTAATCAAATAAGCGGTCGGAGTGTGCGATAAATTTTTCGGCACTAAAAGATAACTAATAAAAATAATAATGATAACTTAATAAAAATAACTAATCAAACAAGAATTAATAGTGATAATAATTTAAAAAAAAGCACTGAGCGCGAGGAACGATCCTACGCTTCTGCGCACCGAAGCCAGGAACGCTACCAACGGGACCATCCCATCGCTTGTAGAATATACACTTTCTGGTACTGACGATTCGCGGCCGGATGGTTGATTGGCTTGCTTTTGGGGATAATGCTTCATCGTTTGATGAAACTATGAGAATTAATATAATAATACGAATATAAATATAATTCCGCTTACTTTTATTAATTATAATTTATTTGGCATAAGGACGGGTGTGAGTAAAGCGTAAACAATTTTTTAGAAGATAAATAAGTTTTAATTTGGATTCATAATTATATTTAATAAAAGTATAAACTAAATAAAAATAAGCAATCAGGGTGCGCGATACATTTTTTTGTATACATTGATAACGCAGAGAATCAAGAGCTAAATAAGCATCGAAATCATCTAAAAGCCTCGCGCGTTCCGTCGGGTGACGTCACGCGCGAGTCGTGCTCACATTGCTTTTTCCCTTGAAGCCTTCGTTTCGGCTTGGCCGCACATGAACGAGCTCGGCGTCCATGTGTTGGTGTAGCTGCCGAAGGAGCGGTCGGGAAACTTCGGCGCGCTCGGCTCTTTCCGAAGATGTCCGAGCGTCGCTCGCTCACGGACACGCGCTACTATGATTGTGTGATGGGCGCGTAAGAGACCAGAGAGGGGGTAACTTTTGCGCGCGATCTCGCTGCACTGCTTGCTGGGATGCGTATTCGATCCTCTTCCATCTCTCTTACACGACATCGATACTCAGCTTCGTGCTCGAGATTTTAGAGATAGTGGCGCCATCCCGGTCTGACCACATTTTTGTAGCCACTTTGAAATGCACAGATCGGCCTCCTCCCACTCTAGCCTCCATGGTAGCGCGTGTCCGTGAGCGAGCGACGCTCGGACATCTTCGGAAAGAGCCGAGCGCGCCGAAGTTTCCCGACCGCTCCTTCGGCAGCTACACCAACACATGGACGCCGAGCTCGTTCATGTGCGGCCAAGCCGAAACGAAGGCTTCAAGGGAAAAAGCAATGTGAGCACGACTCGCGCGTGACGTCACCCAACGGAACGCGCGAGGCTTTTAGATGATTTCGATGCTTATTTAGCTCTTGATTCTCTGCGTTATCAATGTATACAAAAAAATGTAACGGGCACCCTGATCGCTTTTTTTTAGTTTATACGTTAATTTAAATATAATTATGAATCCAAATTACAACTTATTTATCTTCTAAAAAATTGTTTACGCTTTACTCACACCCGTCCTTATGCCAAATAAATTATAATTAATAAAAGTAAGCGGAATTATATTTATATTCGTATTATTATATTAATTCTCATAGTTTCATCAAACGATGAAGCATTATCCCCAAAAGCAAGCCAATCAACCATCCGGCCGCGAATCGTCAGTACCAGAAAGTGTATATTCTACAAGCGATGGGATGGTCCCGTTGGTAGCGTTCCTGGCTTCGGTGCGCAGAAGCGTAGGATCGTTCCTCGCGCTCAGTGCTTTTTTTTTAAATTATTATCACTATTAATTCTTGTTTGATTAGTTATTTTTATTAAGTTATCATTATTATTTTTATTAGTTATCTTTTAATGCCGAAAAATTTATCGCACACTCCGACCGCTTATTTGATTAGTTTGTACGTTAATTTGAATGTAATAATAAATCTACATTACAACTTATGTATCTTTTAAAAAATTGTTTGCGCTTTACTCACACCCGTCTCTATGCCAAATAAATTGTAATTCATAAAAGTAAGCGCCCTGTCATTTTGGTCAACCGGTTGTACAAGACAGTTGAGTCAACGTAAAAGTTCAACGGTTGAATTTGGACAGCTTCTCAACTGTTCATCTTTGAAAGTCGACCATCCTGCGTTTTCTGTGGATGGTTGACTCGATGGTTAACTCGGCGGTTGATTGGATGGTTGACTCGACGCAATATATTTAATGATTAATCAAATTATACTGTCTTGATAATTAAATTGATGATTTGCGGAGAATTGAGTCATCAAACACTGGGGGGGATATCCGCAGCAGATTGCGCGACGGCGTGAGACAACCATCCAGCGAAAACAAAATGGCCGCGGTTAAACAACCGTTGAATCAACCATTAGGATTTTTTTTACGGTCGACTTTATAGTTGTAAAGCTGTCCAAATTCAACCGTTGATTATTTCGGTTGACTTTGCAGTTGCCAAAATTGCTAGCGCGGAAATATATTTATAGTCGTATTATTATATTCATTCTCGTAAGTTACGATTCGCGGCCGGATGGATGTGGCTTGTTTTTGGGGATAATGCTTTATCGCTTGATGATAGTATATGAGAATGAATATAATAATGCGAATATAAATATATTTTCGCTTAGTTTTTATGAATTACAATTTATTTCGCATAGGGACGGGTGTGAGTAAAGCGCAAACAATTCTTTAGACGATAAATAAGTTGTAATTTAGATTTATTATTAAATTAAAATTAACGTACAAACTAATCAAATAAGCGGTCGGAGTGCGCGATAAATTTTTCGACACTAAAAGATAACTAATTAAAATAATAATGATAACTAATAAAAATAACTAATCAAATAAGAATTAATGGTAATCAGAATTTAAAAAAAAGCACTGAGCGCGGGGAACGATCCCGCGCCCCTGCGGACCGAAGCCAGGAACGCTACGAACGGGACCATCTCATCGCTTGTAGAATATGCACTTTCTGGTACTGACGATTCGCGGCCAGATGAATGATTCGCTTGTTTTTGGGGATAATGCTTTATCGCTTGATGAAAGTATGAGAATTAATATAATAATACGAATATAAATATATTTCCGCTTACTTTTATTAATTATAATTTATTTGGCATAAGGATGGGTGTGAGTAGAATGTAAACAATTTTTTAGAAGACAAATAAGTTGTAATTTGGATTTATTGTTATATTTAAATTAACGTATAAACTAAAAAAAAAGCGATCAGGGTGCCCGATACATTTTTTTGTATACATTGATAACGCAGAGAATCAAGAGCTAAATAAGCATTGAAATGGTCTAAAAGCCTCGCGCGTTCCGTCGAGTGACGTCATGCGCGAGTCGTGCTCAGATTGCTTTTTCCCTCGAAGCCTTCGTTTCGGCTTGGCCGCACATGAACGAGCTCGGCGTCCGTGTGTTGGTGTAGCTGCCGAAGGCGCGGTCGGGAAACTTCGGCGCGCTCGGCTCTTTCCGAAGATGTCCGAGCGTCGCTCGCTCACGAACACGCGCTACTATGATTGTGTGATGGGCGCGTAAGAGGCTAGAGAGGGGGTAACTTTTGCGCGCGATCTGGCTATATATCATTTTGCATCTCTCTCGCACGCAGCCTACTTCCCAAGTATCATGCTGCCTTATGCACAGTTCACTTCTCATTATTTACTTGTTCCGTCTCTGTCACACGCAGCTCACTTCTCGACGTCTTAGCAATAGTGGCGCCATCCCAGTATGACCACATTTTTGTAGCCACTTTTTTACGAATTTATAATAAACACTTGTCATTATATCTTGTCAATTTTTTTATCGCCTTGATCAATAGAAATTGATAATTATAATACTTTGTTATTTTGAACCTTTATTATTGATTGTTTTTCGTAATAAATGAGTATTTGTTTGTGATTACCTTAAATATTTTAGGTTATGTCGTACTTACACCTCTGTATACACTCACTGACAGTTTCGCTGGTTATGGGGTTATTCTAGTAATATCCCTGTTACACTTTTCGTGTACTTTTACACCTCGTCAAGATCGAGTGTAGAAAGTCTAGGGTTAGTGGCACGAAAGTGTAGCTACACTCGTAACGCGAACAGCGGCGCGTGACGTCATTTCCGTTAAAACGAACGTGAAAGTGTACACTCCCTAAAAAAGTGTAGAAAGTGTAGCTAGCGCGAACAAACCGCATATATATATATGAACTTGGATGTTTTCGACCGCAACGCCGCCACAAGAGGTACCTTTTTCGTGTCCACTTCTAAAGCACGTTGTGTCCACTCCTTTACTCTAGTCTCCATGTAGAAGCAGTTCAAAAACCCTCTATATGCATATGTATATATAGACATTTGTTTTACAAATTTACGCTGTAGCACTGCCAATGTTTTTCAAGGCTCAACTCACGAGTGTGTCAGTTATTCTCAATTTTATGAGATTGAAAGTCGTGAAAACTATTTTCCAGAATGACGAGTGCTCTCGATCCTCACGACATACTCTCAAGTATACAGTATGCGTTTCCGATTCTTGATGGAAAGGTTCGTTCTTCAACTAAAAACGCCGCTTTGATAATTGAATACTACTTTGTTTACTTCCATTATATCTTGTCATTCCAATGACAAGATATTTTTAAAATATAAACAACAAACTTTCAAGGATTTGCAATAGTCGAAGTGTTTGAAATTTTGGACAAACTGATAATGCATACATAAACAATTGCAACTTACAGATAGAGACAGTCTGTACGGACGAGCAATTTGATGACATTGTTGATAAAATCAAGCGACTGAATCTTACGAGAAAAATACAGAGCCTTGTAGTTCATCATATAGAGAAATTCATAAGGCAGAATGTCGCTCCGAAGTTTTGGTCCAAGTTTATAAACGAGGCGGATGAGCAGCAGGGCTTCGAGCTATTTAGAACAGCCATAGACGACTTGTACTCCGGTTCCATTCAGTTTTTGTCACTCCTGAAGAGACTGGAACAACTCGCAAATGGAGTCGATGAAAAGTTGTCGCTATACGGCCAGCCGAATATATTGACACAGTTCAAACTCATAGTCAGATCAACGCTGCTCAGCCATTTACCGCTGGGTCACGAGGTCATAATAGAACACTTCTACAAAATCGCTTTCAACGTCTTCTGTAACACTGACGTAAATTCAGTTGGTAAGACAAAGTATTTATTTTATTCTGACTTTAGCTGTTTAGCACAACTGTTTGATTCAATCGTTTTTCATAATTGGAGTATAAACAAAAACAATTTTTTTGTACCGAAAAGATAACGGAGCTGACATTACCGAGTGCGGCGGCTGCAATAAAGAATTGGACTGCTGTCAGTGCCAATTGATCGTATATATGTTCCATGAGACAAACAGGAAGTTAAACGAACTTGAATTGCTGGAGAGGCTCGTTGGCAATGTACTGACCTCGTTGATTCACATCCGGATTAAGAGTCACGTTAGTCAATCTTGCGAACGACCCTTCGATATATCTCAGCTTGTTCCGCTAGAGCATGTGAGGCCATTATACTAAATCAGATATCTATAACTGTCATCCTGTAAATCCTTTTCTTTCCTATAACACATTCTTCCATGCAGTGGCTGGAAACCGTTGTACTAAGCTGGCTAACTAGGATATTTTCCGGCGGCTCCTCCAAATCTGTCACAGTTACCGAGAGAATTCGCACACTGTACAAGTTCAAGAGGAAGCTGTCTCATTATCTCTACGAAACGTATACGAGAATTCGGATCGATCAGTTATTCAATATTATCATAGGTAACTCAACAATGTGGATACAGTTGCTGGTAAAAGGATACTATCGTAGCGAATGTGCGCATAAATATATTTTTTAGAATACCCCGACTCGCAGCCAGCGATAGATGATTTACGCGTCTGCCTGGAAAGAACGGACTTGCGCAAACTTTTGGTTCTAACGTTACAAGAAGCATTGCGAACTCGTTTGCTTCATCCAGGCGTCAATACACCTGATATACTCACCGCTTATATAGCCGCTATAAAAGCATTGCGACAATTGGATCCAACCGGTGTACTTTTGGAAACAGTCACTGAACCAATCAAGTAGGCGCCTATGTACCAAGTTATTTGTTCGGATTGGAATCTCATAAAATATTGTGCAATATTTCAACAAATTTGTGTATAGGATTTTTTCCTTTTCAAGAGTATACGTTCTTGAGATTGAAGGTGCTTGGTGTATGAGTGTGAGAGATAGATGTTGATTACTTATGACAAAATTCTTTCAAAAATAAATTATTCACAGCATTTTTGAAAAACGATTCGAAAATGGTTTAGAACGATATTGCGTCGTAGCCATGAAAGTGAATTTATTTTCCATCGTAGTGTTTTTTGTTTAGAAAAATTGGCGTCAACATTCGCGAATTTTTGTACACTACATATGCAAAACAACAGTTCATTTTATGCACGCATTGCGTCAAAATATTGGTTGAATTTCGCGTAGCTCACCATTGTAACGCTTACACTAATTTATTCTCCAGAACTGCACAACTGCTTCTAATTTTGAACATATGACTTTTCTCATACAGGGTATACTTGAGAAGTAGAGACGATACTGTGCGATGTGTAGTGAGCGGTCTTCTTGACGACTCACCGAGTGATTTAGCGGACGAGCTTGTAAAGGGTGAATCTTTGCAATTGGACGATGGATCGGTTGACGAGGAGAACGAAGATTGGGGGAAATGGATGCCAGATCCGGTTGACGCAGATCCCAGTAAATATCGTATAACGAAATTTGTTGAAATTTTGCACCTTTTCACAAGCCGAATCACTGTCACGTTCTTTTTCTTCTTCTTCACAGCCAAATCAACGCAGCGGCGAATGTCCGATATCATATCAATGCTCGTGAACGTTTACGGTAGTCAAGATTTGTTCGTAAACGAGTACAGAACATTGTTGGCTGACAGATTGTTGTCACAACTGAATTATCATACTGAACGAGAGATACGGTATCTGGAACTGTTAAAGCGACGCTTCGGCGAGAATCAGTTGCATTATTGCGAAGTCATGCTGAAAGATGTTTGCGATTCGAAGAGAATCGACGGTAACATTCAATCGGACGCGATTTATAGTATGGACATCGCAGCCTTTTCCACCTCGGCTCTTATTTTATCTGCACAATTTTGGCCACCGTTTAAAGAAGAATGGAAACTTGAATTGCCGGGCTTTGTGCAGGAACAATTAAAAAAATACGTAAAAGCATTCGAGGCACTGAAAGGAAATAGGACTCTCTGTTGGAAACCGCATTTGGGAAATGTCAATTTGGAGATCGAATTGAAGGATAGAAAGTTAGAAATTAATGTCACTCCTATCCACGCAACAATAATACTGCACTTTCAGGAGAAAAGTGAGTAAATGCGACCGCTGGTTGAACGATTTTTTTAAATACTTGAGTGGCCCCCCCATTTTTGTTTAGAAGCCTCACTATTATACCTACTTGTATACGCCCTCCCTAAAGAACTCTCCTCGAAAATTTGATTTGTTCCCAGTTTTACTGTCTGTCTATGGTTTTTCTTATCCAGCTATGATTCGTCTGAATATTGTTATGTTTCAGACAAATGGACGTTGGAAGAGTTGGCCGAAGTTATGCACGCACCGGCAACAGTTCTACGCCGAAAAATGACATTTTGGGTGTCCCAAGGTTTGTTGAAGGAAA
Source organism: Ophion ellenae (assembly GCA_963210295.1). NCBI lineage: Eukaryota > Metazoa > Arthropoda > Insecta > Hymenoptera > Ichneumonidae > Ophion > Ophion ellenae. The sequence goes on from OY723394.1 coordinate 2,532,972, forward strand.
CGACGAACGATGTGTTTGTGCTTCAAGAGGAAAGTTTGTCGAAAAATCGGTCGGTAGCCGAAATCGTGGACGACGAGGAAGTAGAGAGCGCCATGGCCTCTGCTAGTGATCAACGAGAGGAGGAATTACAAGTATTCTGGTCGTACATCGTTGGAATGCTGACGAATCTCGACTCTATGCCGCTAGAGAGAATTCATCAGATGTTAAAAATGTTTGCGTCCCAAGGTCCCGGTGCCGTCGAGTGTGGACTACCTGAATTGAGGCAATTCCTGGACAGAAAAGTTCGCGAACATCAGTTACTTTTTTCTGGTGGACTGTACAGACTGCCCAAAACCTGAAATATGTATGGAGTCTCGCGCAAAAAATAAAATCACTTTCGAATGGTTTATTTATACGCTGACCAATGGGGAATCGAGAAAATGGTATTTCTTTCGAAGGCAGGCCCAGTCATGATTCATTCTTTAAGATATATTGCACATTTGCGTTTCATTTATTGCCCTGGCCCGGACAATGATTTGTCCATAAACTTTTTTTTGGCAAAACACAACCACCATTTGCTTGGCTTTCCATCCTCTCCGTACACCTTGTCTATCAATCTCGTTGCCGTTTCTTGTCTTATCTGCTGCAAGTATTGTCTCATTTGGTCTGAAACATGTCGAAAGAAACATAAGAAAAAAGCTAAAAGAAAAGGTCATTGCAGTATTTAAATTTGCATATTCCTTGTTTCGTTTTTCGTCTTTTTGCCATGTGAGCAAAGTTGCTTTTGTACAAATAATACTACAGCTAAAATATACCATATAACTGAAAAATTATGTTTGAAAAAAGAAAGGTCTCACTGTATGGGTATGCGCGAGATCGTTTGCCTACAAGCAAAAACAAAACCCATTTCAGAACCGAATGATTGGGTAGAACTTATAATTTCCCAATAAATGCAAAAAAAGATACATGTATAAAGATTGTAGACATTCGTCATGTTCGTTGTTAATGCTTTTAAAAAATATTCCTATTTACAATGGTTTTCTATCAAATTAAATCCCTTTCATGAAGTATATTCAATAAACTAATTGATAAATAGACAAAAATGGAATGTATCGGCAAAAATGATGAATCATATTACTGCCGAGAAGAAGAATGAATCATCTGTGAAAAAATCATGTTTACCAGCGTCTGCAGGATTGCTAGGCTTTGCATAGACAGAGTTGAGAGGAAATCCAGGATCTCCTGGTATATCGAATTTGGAAAAAGCCAGAGAGTGCATTTCTGTGACAGCTTGATGCCGAGTAGCGCACTTCTGCAATCTCTTTAGACACTCCGTTATATACAGAGTTATATAGATGAGAACTCTGTCGGCTTCGCTCTGAAGAAAATAGATTCAAACACGTTCACAAAGGATATAATACGTTTGAAATGTTGAAATACGGATATATATGAATTTATAGACTCACTTTAATTTCGTAAGTTCTGAAGAAGACGTTTGCTTTGAAGTAATGGAGCGCTTCGTCGATAATATCCATATCCTTGCCTGCGAAGGGTGGAGCCGGACCTCTATAATTCGTTTTCAATGGCAACAGTGCCATGTTCCCAAGGGCTTCTTTGTTTGTGGTAAAGCTCGAGTGAAACGCCTATAACATGGTTATTCGCAATTATTAAAACGGTCGCGGATGATTTGTTTTCGTACACGCCCATTTGACAACCGTATAGTAGCACTAAAGAAACATTGTAAATCTTACCGGCATTTTGCTAGCTTTTTTATGCTCAATAAACTCCAAACCGACTTTTTCATTCAACGATACTTCTAGAAAAACACGATAATAACTATGACAATGTTTGAGAGTAAAATCGTACGATGAACGTAGACAACGAATGCAGACGTATATAGAAGACCGGTTCTGAAGGAAATTATATACCGACATTATTGGGGACATGTCCCCACGGTTAGTTCTCGATTGGCGGCGCTGACGGCAGTTTACAGTCTCGTACTCGCTTCCTCTCGTAAGCTTAAATGCTGGGGACATTACTGCGTCCTGCTTACTCTTACAGATGTTATGCTCTGCGGACATCGTTGTGTCCTGCTTCCTCTCATAGGTATAATAGGCGCTGGGAGCATGCTCCCCTCTCTTGCACCTTCTCGTTTCTGTAGCGTTCTCTCTCAAAGCACAAAAATTCCAATTTGTCATTTCATCGTTTTCCAGAACACGATGACACGTAAGTCTTTTACTTTTGTTTAGAGAAATAATGAAACATTGTATGCTGTACGGTGAGTTTTCGGATCAAAAACAGCAAATAGCTTGAAGAAGCCAAAAAATAATTGCGCATAAATTATTTTATAATATTAATTAATCCAAAATAATTAGGTAAATAATTATTGATTTCACGAATGTTGGTTACTGCAGGGATAACCAATATTTGATGATAACGATAAGTGCGAACGGTGGTAATTATATTTCGTAACCGAAAATTTTGTGCTAAATTATATGAGCGGTATATAAATTATATATTTTAATATATTTTATATATTTCATATATATTAGCTCACGCATGCTTTTTTCTATTTTTGTCTGGAGATTGGCAATTTGTGAAACAAGTTTTTCCTCTGCTTCAATAATTCTCTTATATAATGAGCACACGTGAACTAAAATTCACTAAGAGTAGGTTGATTGAATATTTTTATGCTTGCGTTAATTCAATTTATTAGTTCATGACAAGTTTAATTAATTTTAGCGGACGAAAATGTAAATAAGAATTAGATTCCAGGAAAGAAGAAATCGGCCAGCACATGTTCCTCATGCTACAAAAAAAAGCGCTCTGCATTTCCTAAATTTGTTTTTTTTTTTCAATAAATTGTCTTAATAAACGTTATACTGCATTAAAATACTTAAAGTTATGTTTATAAATTATTTACCTGAAAAAAAACATGCAACTTGGTTTCGAACCAAGGCTCTTAGCTAAAGCTTGTTCTCGCTCCGCAATGTGTTAGAGAGAGAGAGAGGTGTCTCATTCCGCTTCCCGGCACGACAGCTGTGCGCTCGTCACGCCGCCATGCGGCAGTTCCGGTCGCAGAATACAGCTCAATAAACTCAGCCGGCGACTATGAAAATATCGAATTGTTTTCCATGCCAATTGATTGTTCGCCGTTTGTTAGTGTTTGTTAGACAACATCCAGCGTTTGTTAGACTTTATTTATTTAATAATACGAAAAACAAATTTCATGTCAAAGTTAGCCGCAGGAAAATGCTTTTCTAATGATTTCGAACTTTTCTTCATAACCAATCGTTTGTTAGTGATTGTTAGTCGATTTTTATCGTTTGTTAGAGCTTAATTTTGACTTTATCGTTAAAAAACTTTTCATTCCTATAGCACGCTGCAAGCCACGAGAAGTTGGCAGCAGCTGCAAGCCACGTGAAGTTGACAGCATTTCCACGACGGCTGAGCACGGCTTTGCACATGTAACTCCTCAATTTCAGCAAAATGCTGATTATAGGTTTGTTCGCGCTAGCTGCACTCTACACTCGGCAGTGTAAACGGAATTAGGGCAGTGGCTAGGTAGTGCAGTTTATTTCCTCTTGGGTAAGCAACTCCAGCGCGAACGCGATAGTGTACAGGAAACATGGCGGCGACCTAGTGGACCACACCTTAACCTGAAACAACACATGAGATTACGGAGTCTCATCTAACCGTTAAAGAGATATACCGTGTAACCTCAAGTTTGTTGATCTCGTAATCTGATTACAATGGACGGTGTTATTGAAATTATTAACTTATAGTTGTCATTGCGCTCGGAATGGATGTATTGATACCAGTTTTACATGGAATGGAGTGTTAGCGATAAGATCGTAGAAATCCAAAACCTTCACAAATGCGCAACAAGTTGTTGTCAGCATCAACGACTAAGCCGCCTTCTGAATCTCGGAACAGCACTGCTGACTTAATTTTGGGGAGATTACGGTATCTTTGGCGCCTGCATTTTATCGTTGGGTTATGAAAAATGGGCCAAAAAAATACGAAAAAGAAGAATAACTTTTTTCATTTTAAGCCTTAGTTTCGGATTTACAGCGCTCCGAAGAAGAAAAAAATGTACTTTTTCGATTTTCGACGTACATTCAATTCGCCCTGCATTTCACATTGTTTTGTGAACATATTTGCGTTACCCAGAATTCACCGCGTGGAGGTTGTCTGTAAGAATTCCTGGCCCTACAAAGGGCCGTTTTGCGTGTGTGTGTTTGCAGAGATTAGGACCCGCGGCTCGTCACTTCCGCAGTATTTAACGACTCCAAACCCTCTCTCCTCTGTGTGTGTGTGTGTGTGTGGGTGGGTTCGTGTGGGTGCGTGCGTGGGGGTGTGTGTGTTTATGAGCTGTCTCTATCTGCATCCATTTCCTCGTCGGTTGCGTTGTCGATCATCTCCTCAATCGTCGCTGTGCGTGGTTTTTTTTTCTGGGATCAGATGTTCAATCTCCTCAGATTCCGTTGTGGGTACTTCGATATCTTTCAAAAACATTCCTTTAGCATTTTCTATCGAATATGGACGCTGCATGATCACAATTGGGAACCACAAACATAATAATGCTTCGACTTTCAACCCCCTGTTTCACCCCCTTAAACGCCGAATTTCAATTTTTGTCACTCTTGAAAAAAGTCTTACTTTCGGCCAAATATCAATAAACCAGGGTCAAATAAAGGCGCCAAAGATATCGTAATCGTGCCGCTCTCGGAGATCGCATCCCCGGGCCACCGTGCGAAAGCGGGTAAAGCTTCTGTCCAGAAGCGCGACGCGGAGATCTCCAGCCTCCGCCCGTAACCTAAACAGCCCGCTCTCCAGCACGATGCACCACTACGGTGGGGCGCCGGCGTTTCAGCCGAGCGTGCACCGATTCCCCGGGAGGCCTCACTGGGTGCATCCCACGGTCGGGATTGCTCAGTACGTCGAGCCACACGCCGCTCGACCGAGTTCCGCACGCCAACCTAAACAAAACGGAAACACAACCCAAAACCTCAAACGTAACAAGACAATCATTCTAGAGAAAGGAATCTTAACACTAACGGATGGGTCGCAACCCGGGCATCGAGAGCATATCTTGATCATCGGTAGCATTTTTGTGTCGTGGCTCAAAAAATCACGTCACAGTGTACATTCCCTAAAAAAGTGTGGAAAGTGTAGCTAGCGCGAACAAACTTTATTTCAATCCTACTCGACTGTTAGTCGTTTTTTAGTGTTTGTTAGACAAAATCCAGCGTTTGTTAGACTTTATTTATTTAATAATACGGAAAACAAATTTCATGTCAAAGTTAGCCGCAGGAAAATGCTTTTCTAATGATTTCGAACTTTTCTTCGTAATTAATCGGTTTTTAGTCGTTTGTTAGTCATTGTTAGTCGATTTTTATCGTTTGTGAGAGTTGAATTTTTATTTTATCGTTAAAAAACCTTTCATTCCCATAGCACGCTGCAAGCCACGTGAAGTCGACAGCATTGTCACGACGGCTGAGCACGTCGTTGCCCATGTAACTCCTCAATTTCAGCAAAATGATGATTCTTCTCATCCTACTCGATTGTAAGTTCATTGTTAGTGATTGTTAGTCCATGTTGATACTTTGTTAGCGCTTAATTTTTATTTAGTCGTTGATAAACTTTTCGGCCCTAGATTGCGCCACAACACTAGCAGATTGGGTCCCTTGATAAATGCCAATGAAAGCCGTTTGATATGCCTATTGAAGTGACTGGCTGAATGCCTATTGTAGGCATTTATAGTTACTTTGGCAGGCATTCTGGTTCAAATAGTGACGGTAAGTGCTGAAGAGTGACCAAAACAGAATTTTGTATCCGAAGTACCGGCATTTTTCTGGTCATTCACCGGCTTTGTTAGGCACTCACCGGCATTACATTTTTCTAGGCATTGAGCGGCATTTTTCGATATTCACCGGCATTACAATTTCTTCTGACAGCTGCGGTATACCCAAAGCCGAAAGTACGAATAAATAACCAGCCAACTAAGAAGGAGCACTTCATATGGTAATATACTGGTTGTACCATCCAAGATGTATGCTCGTTCCATCCCAACCAAAATTGAGTTCCAGTTACAACTTAAGGCCTTCTTCACGAAATAAAATTGTTTGAAAAAAATCAAACAAATTTATATCATGATAATCTTGAATATGATTGGTTTTTTCCAGACTTGTTTCTCCACACAAAGGACTTGAAAATCTAACCGAAATGTATTTTGGTTAGGAATGTAAGTGCAAAACATCCTTAATAATCAATCGATTTCAATATTGTAATCATAACGTACGATCTTCCTTCTTTCGGACGATGAAAATGGTTTGAGCTCGGTGATCGAAGAAATGGCCTCCATTTCAAAAAAGGAAGTGCGGACGGTGACGCGAAAAAGTGGTCGACATAAGTTAGATCCGCAACACATTGTCACAAAAAATGTTCGAGAAGATTTCAAGAAGTCGCTTACGACGATAGCTTGTGTACTTAATGTGCCGCTACTTCTTTTTACAATGCTTTTTGCCTTTAATGGACCGTTACTTTTTTTATAATTTTTTTTTACCTGTAATAGGCCGTTACTTTTTGAATACTTTTTTTTGCCTTTAATGGGCTGTTACTTTTCTTATAGTTTGTTTTGCTTGCAATTAAACGTTTTAAACTTTCATTACCGGTTACCAACTTGACCTCTTCCGTTTTTTTTTCTCGTTTTGTAACAACATACTCTTGAAACATGTACTAAAAAATGACGAGCACAAAATTGTCAATATTATATATATTTCGAGTTTTCCTTTTTATTGTTAGGGAACTGAAAAAGAAATGTATAAATTAAAAAAAAAAAACAAATTTGCGGTACCGTGTACCGCTACCCGTTTCCCAGCGCAAACGACAGCAAACTTTCGCATCGATTGCATTTGGGATTTCATTTCACGGTTTCCACCTCTCCTCACAATGATTCTCCATCGGGACGGTAAACACATCGTTACATACCGGCGTTGTAGCGAGTATTTCAGTAGGCATTTAGGTAGGCATTCTCGCCGTGACTCAACAGGCACTCGCACCAGTATTTCCATAGACATTCTGACCGGCATTCGCATCAGTATTTCCATAGACATTTTAACAGGCACTCGAAAGGCATTCTCTGTGCGCTCATAAAATTTAACGTTCGTCATTCATCGGCATTTACCGGCACTTTTTGAACTAATATGCCTACCAAAGTGCCTTGGGCATTCTCATAGTAAATTGATAGGCACCCAATCTGCTACGGAAGCCACGTGAAGTTGGCAGTTTTGCCACGACAGCTGAGAACGGCTTTGAACATCGAACTCATGGAGACTAGATACCCAAAGTCCCGTGCAAAGCCACTGAAGAAAGCGTCCCCGAAAATGGCTCCAACATAGATAGCGCTGGGGTGCCGCGGGCCCTATGTATAGTAATATATTGGTCGACGAGGTGCCAGTGATCGGATGAGTTTCTAACCTCACGACAAACGGAGCGTGACAGCAAACGTCAAAATTTCGAGCGAACAAGGCTCGGTAATTTCCCCGTTACCATTTAAAGAAAAACTCTTTTGGAAGCGAGAAAAAATGAGTCTTTTGTTTATTTAAACTAAATATTCCGACTGAAAACTTTGTTGCCCGTAGAGTAATTTATTTAAAGCCGGCAATACACGTTGGTCGAGCCTCAGCCAACGCGAGCGTAGGCAAATTGATACAAGCAAGTGCTATCATGGCACCAGCAATGGCAAACCCAAACAAATAGGCTGTCTATACGTTGGTATTTGCCTTCACTCGTCTACCTTGGGCCAACATGTACTGCCGGCTTAATTATTGATGATAAAATAAATCTCCTTGTCCACTGAGAGTCTGGATAGAAATTAGTATTTTAGAATTCGTACTCTAGAAATTAGTTTATAGAACTCTGCAATGCGCATAGGGATTGCAGCAGCATGCGGTCTTTTGTACTCCTAAGGTAAATATATTTTGGAGATAAATTGATGTTGAAGTTTTTTGTTAAGAAACTATCTCTACGTGTATAGTTAAAAAATTTATTGGATTTTATAGTGCAATGACAGGTTTTCTGAGTGGAAGCGAGCACTGAACTGCAATCTTGACAAAATAAGCTCAACTCGATACTTTTTTTTAAAACGCTGTCATCTTGTCAATTTCGATGAAATAAAAACTCCATAGCAAGATAGCGGCTTTCGTACTGATTAATAATCTTTTTACAAATTTGGTTTCAGATCATATTTACGGCCACCACCGTGTATACCATGAGAACACCCTTTATTCGAAGACATTTTCAACCATTAAAAAAATGTAAAAGAAATAGTAATAAACGTTTCGAAATGTATTTTCTGTTATTCATGAGTGCTTTGATTTGACATAAAAAGTCAGACTGATTAGCGTATTCTAACCATCGAAAAATAAATAGCGATAATCAATTATTTTTCGACTCGATACACTGTAATAAGCTCTTAATATTCACAGCATACTCTCCAAAATATCGATAATGGGCCATGTGAAAAAGAATGAGTTGAAAAAATTATGTTTCGATTCTATAGACGGATATAAATGTATTTACATTTTTTTAAATAACCGAATTATTTTTTTGACATAATTTGGTACAATTAGAATTTTGTATGAAAATTATTCTGTAACGATAAGGAGGAACATTTTTTTTGTAATTATCTACGTAATTGGCGATTTATAAATTTAATTATATCTGCAGACTCAAGTTTGATCATACATATTCGTTTTGTATTCTGGAAAATTACACACAAGAATAAAAAACTAAAGTTTTTTATTTTAAAAACTATGCTTTATCCGTACTGTATGCGTATTCATCAAATAGCATATCACTTTGTCTTAAATTTTGTAACTCTGACACTTAAAGATGAATGAAAGGTACATCAGCTGTGAACCGTCTTCACCGGACATATGTTTTGCGTGTATCTAAACACGTGGTCTATACACGTTTTGGGGACGAGTTGAAAGGACGAGTATAGCCTCCTGTATCTAGTCTCCATGATCTAACTCCTCAATTTCAGCAAAATGCTGGCTCTTCTCATGTCGCTCGTTTGTTAATCAATTTTCATCATTGTTTAGAACTTAATTTTTATTTAATCGTTGGAAAACGCTTCATGCTTATTGCATGCTGCAAGCTACGTAAAGCTCTCAGAAATTGCGCCCCAGATAACGGAATACCTTAACATGCTCTCCTGGATTTTGGGGTCCAAGAGGCTCGAGCGATTCAGAGAAAAAATTGATCGAGTTTCTGTGATTATGGCACCTTTCGAGATAAAAGACTTTATTGGTCTGGATATGGAGTCGCGCAATAACATCTTGGGGACTTGTGTCTCCAGGCCTCTGCGCCACTTCGGCTCCTGTTCTCTATTTGGATATGTACAAAAGATTGCCACTTCAGAGAAACTCATCCCTGGACAGAGAAGCCCTGGCGAACAGAGGATTTGGCCCTCGGTGTGATTGATGAGATCAAGAGTGAGATGCCGAATTCTTTGTCACCCTAGGAAATACCTATGAAGTATCGCAAGGCCATTGTGCACTACAGCAAATACCAAACCCCGCCATTGTTGAGGCTGAGGCGAGCTTGAAAGCGACCCGTACATCGATCTAGCAAAATTGTATTCTACAAGCTGCGTCCTTCCTCAGCAATGTCGTATTGATCAACTTTACGATAAGCGATCACGAAAAGGTAACGTGAGGTTAGAAATTCATCCGATCGCTGTCACTTCGTCGCCCAATATATTACTATACATAGGGCCCGCGGCACCCTAGCGCTATCTATGTTGGAGACATTTTCGAGGACGCTTTTTTCAGTGGCTTTGCACGGGACTTTGGGTATCTAGTTTCCATGAGTTCGATGTTCAAAGCCGTTCTTAGCTGTCGTGACAAATCTGCCAACTTCACGTGGCTTGTGGCGCAATCTAGGGCCGAAAAGTTTATCAACGATTAAATAAAAATTAAGCGCTAACAAACTAACAATCACTAACAATGGACTAACAATCGAGTAGGATGAGAAGAATAAGCATTTTGCTGAAATTGAGGAGTTACATGGGCAAGGACGTGCTCAGCCGTCTTGGCAATGCTGTCAACTTCACGTGGCTTGCAGCGTGCTATGGGAATAAAAGGTTTTTTAATAATAAAATAAAAATTCAACTCTCACAAACGATAAAAATCGACTAGCAATCACTAACAAACGACTAACAACCGATTGGTTACGCAGAAAAGTTCGAAATCGTTACAAAACCATCTTCCCGCGGCTAAGTTTGACATGAAATTTGTTTTTCGTATTATTCAATAAATAAAGTTTAACAAGCGCTGGATTTTATCTAACAAACACTGACAAACGACTAACAATCAAGGAGGATTGAAATAAGCAGCATTTTGCTGAAATTGAGGAGTTACATGTGCAAAGCCGTGCTCAGCAGTCGTGGCAATGCTGCCAACTTCACGTGGCTTGCAGCTGCTGCCAACTTCTCGTGGCTTGCAGCGTGCTATGGGAATGAAAAGTTTTGTAACGATAAAGTCAAAATTAAGCTCTAACAAACGATAAAAATCGACTAACAATCACTAAAAAACGATTGGTTACGAAGAAAAGTTCGAAATCATTAGAAAAGAATTTTTCTGCGGCTAACTTTGACATGAAATTTGTTTGTCGTATTATTAAATAAATAAAGTCTAACAAACCCTGGATTTTGTCTAACAAACACTAACAATCGATCGGCATGAAAAAGAATTGGATATTTTCATAGTCGCCGGCTAAGTTTATTGAGCTGCAGAATACTTGTTTTCAGGCCGCCCATAAGAACTGTTCTTCTATATACGTGTGAATTCGTTGACGTAAATCGTGCAGTTATATCAGTGTAGAAAACTCCCCGGAGTAGGGATGGGTGATGTTTTCGGTGAAATAATCTATTATATTTTGTCGATTTTTTTGGCGATCGATTAATTGATCCTCGAATTTGACAAAGTAACATCGAAATACATGATGTAATGCCTTCTCGCAGGCCGTGACGCCCGGATTGGTATATAACAGCCAATCACAAACCATCTTGTCCTTGCACCTGTTTCAACACAAACGTAAAGGTGAATTCCATGGACGTACAAAATATCTGGACGAAGCCTAAAGTACTTTTACGGATGCGGCGGGTGAAGCCCAGGGGGCTGGCACCTCCTAACCCTTACCGTATACAAAAATGCTACGCTATTCGACCGCTTTGTGTAGTTCTACTACCTCTCCCCATGGCGCTAGTAGTCTTCTGACAATTCCTTAATATGCAGGCACGCCGCCCGTACTGCCGCATACACCACATTAAACCATCAGTGTGTATTGTTGGTGGTAAATGGGTATTGCCCGATTATAAGTGTGCGTGCGTACCATAGCCCTTGTGCGCGCATCAAAATTGTTCGAGAACATCTAGCGCCGCGAGTGGCAGAGTAGGACACTACAAACAGCGGACAATTCGCGTAGCGAAAATTCCAAAAGATGCCAGCCCCCGGTGAAGCCGCAGGGCATGGAGGCTAGAGTGGGAGGAGTCCGGACCACGGTCTTACATACAGGTCTTGAAACTTGCTCAAAATTTCAGTGGTGGGGATGGCCTCTTATTGAAGCACCGACTGTTTCAACTCGTGACCACGAGGATCGCTGCTATAGAGTGATGCAGGCTGTGTGAGAGAGACGGAAATAGATTTCAAAAGTAAACAAAACCCAAACAACCGCTGATTCACGCGACCACACGCGACGTGCTCTACTTGTAAACTTGTAAAAACGGTGATATTGAAAAATGACTAAGTGGTGTATTGTGCCAACTTGTAAAACAGGCTCTCGGAGCGAAAAATCGAAACGCTCATTGTTTCGGGGGCCGAGAGACTTGGCGCAATAAAAAAATGGGAGGCTGCACCGGGGAACTCCCCGGTGCGAAAACCGGGAGTTGGGCGATTCGAGCCGAGACACGTTGTGTGCGAAAATCATTTCGAACCGAAATATATTCATCGAGAATGGGCGAAACAGGCGTTGGAGCCGGGAACCTGAAAAAAATGAAAAATTATTGGTATCATTACAATAAATACTTTCCAGGCTGGAAAACATAAAACAAAGTTAGTGAATTATTTTCATTTATCCTACTCGAGAGTCCTTCGCTTAAAGGTCGGAAAAAGGTTTTTTCTTAAATTTACCAACGCAAACCGTTTCAGAAACTGCAAAGCAGAGATTATTGAAAATGTTTCTTGGGAGATGCATTAAAATTTTTCGAAGAGGAAATAAAGAATTGCAACACACAGGGCATGCAAGAATTGCGCACAGGGATCGAACCTCTGAAAGCAGCATTACGAAGCTTGCACCGAACCCCTCGACCAACAGGACCTCACATTGACACCTATGTAAAAAAACATTCATATTCATTGTACCCACTTGGATAACTATAGTCTTTTGGTTTTTTTTTCAGGTTTACGATAAAGTTACTTTTAATGCAATTTAGGTCCATAATGCATTTTTGACATTGAATATCATAATTTGCCTACACCAGCCAATTGTTTAGCTAGGTTAGGTTTCTATGAGTCAACAATCGATTTCCATCTCTCTCGCACAGCCTGCATCACTCTATCGCCGCGACACTCGTGGTCACTAGGCGAAACGGCCGGTGCTTCAATCCGAGGACATACCCCCACCACCAGAGTTTCAAGGCGTGTATGTAAGACCGTGGTCCGGACTCTTATGGAGAGACTTGAAAAAAGTGGGTACAAAAATGTGGTCAAACAGGGATGTCGCCACTATTGCTAAGACCTCAAGAAGTGAGCTGCGTGTGACAGAGACGAGACCAATAAATAATAAGGAGTGAGCTGTGTATGAAGCAGAATCATACTGAGAAGTGCGCTGTGTGTGAGAGAGATGTAAAATGATATATAACAGAGATCTCCGTAAATGCGTAAAGATAGAAGAATATTTTTAATATAGCAATGCCCAATGAACAATATGCATTAATTGCATAATTAACGGTGAAAAAGGTCGAAAATAATTATAATGCAATGCCTAGTGATAGAAAAATATTTTTATTATAAGTGTATAATTGTACAACAAAGGGTAGAAAATGTCTTTAATACTGATGCTTTTTTTTCTTCTTAAATCAATTTTTATTTTCTTAGGTAAATACGACGGTGAATTAATCCCCGCTGTCAAAGAACAATGCTTTGCGATCTGCTTAAATTAAAACTCGAAAACAGCGAACAGTAACGCGATAGATGTTAGAATAACGATATTTAACCCAACAACGCATGACTTTTTTTTACCGTCAAACCCATGACTGGGGTGTATATGCACCCCGCGCTTTTCTTTGTCATTGAACCGGTCCTACGGGGATAAATGAACTTTATCGAACCTCAATTTCTTCGTCTTTCCATAAGAAAGTAAATAGTGTGCGAGCCATCTGATTTAATTAACATTCCATTAGTGAACAATCCATTCAAAGACTGAAAATCGCAAAAACTCATTTATTTGTATAAAAATTGGGGTACGACCGAACCCCAGTCATGAGTTTTAGGGTAAAAAAAAAAAAAGATAATCATACACAAGAAATTGCATTTACTCAGTACCGTACGGAATTAAAAAAATTGTTCAGTATTGTTTTCTTGTACAATGAACGGTGGAAAACGTCTTGAGTAATAATTTTTTTTATTCTCGAACATATTTTTTACTCAGGTCAATATGATGGTAAATTATTCCTAGTCAAAGCACAATGCTTTGCGATCTGTTTGTATTAAAACTTGCAATCAGCGAATCGGTAAGGCGATTATTCTGACGATAACATATTTCAATGAAAATAAGAAGAAAATTACACGAAAAAAATTGCAACTACTCATTGAGGTAAGAATTTTTTTTAAATGTTCAGTAGCTATTTTTCGATTTGAGAAAAACTCCGTAATAGCGATATAAAGTCGAAGCGATATTGCTTGCTTCAATGTTTTCAAGATAAAAACATGCTTCAATGTTTTGAAGATAAAATATCTGTGTCTTCTTGTCAACATCAAGGCTGGTTTGTCTCGAAAATTCGATTTTAACAATTCTCAAATTTTTCGAATATTGTGTGTATATTATTATATTCGAATTGTTCTATATTGCTACTGTTTTCCGTATTTTCCGAGATGTCACTAATCCGAGGTACATTATCCCCACACTACCTCGGACAAGCGAGGGTCTACTGTATTTGCCATGGAGGCTAGGAAGCGCATTCGATCCTCTTCCATCTCTTTTACGCGACATCGATATTCAGCTCACTTCTCGAGGTCTTAGAGATAGTGGCGCTATCCCTGTTTGGCCACATTTTTGTAGCCACTTTGTAATGCACAGATCGGACTCCTCCCACTCTAGCCTCCATGGCTCGGGTATTGCAGAGATTAGTAGGGCGATCAGCCCCCTGTCTCCAGAGATTAGTAGGGAGATGTACAGCGCGCCCCTTTTCGGCGTGCCTCGGAAATGGCGCTTAATTACGTCGGCGAGTTCGGGAAAATAATTTTGTGATCATCGCCTTTGTCGAGGTTGCAGATTCCGTTGTAGCCGCGCGAGTCGTGATCACCGCTCAAGTCGGTATCGCAGTCAGCGTCAACACAAATGGGCAGCTCGGCGGGGGAAAAGTGTCCACCCCTCGCAAATCGTGCTTACTCGACAGCAGGGTTGCAAATAATGCATTACATTTTGTAATGCATTACCGTTTTCATTACCCATTACATTACATTTTGTAATGTAAAAAATTTCCATTACTCATTACATTGGCTTTTGTAATGTAAAACATTTCCATTACCAATTACATTGGATTTGGTAATGTAAAAAATGTCCATTACCCATTACTTTACGTTTTGTAATGTAAAAAAATTCCATTACCCATTACATTGGATTTTGTAATGTAAACAATTTCCATTACCCATTAATTTACATTTTGTAATGTAAAAAAATTCCATTATTCATTACATTGGATTTTGTAATGTAAAAAATTTCCATTACTCATTACATTGGATTTTGTAATGTAAAAAATTTTCATTACCCATTACATTGGATTTTGTAATGTAAAAAAATTCCATTCCTCATTACATTATATTTTGTAATGTGAAACATTTTCATTGCCCATTACAATGTAATGGGTAATGGAATTTTTTTACATTACAAAATTCAATGTAATGATTAATGGAATTTTTTCACATTACAAAATATAAAGTAATGATTAATGGAATTTTTATATTACTTTTTCGCGTTGGAAGGGAGAGAGAGAGAGAGAGAGAGAGAGAGAGAGAGAGAGAGAGAGAGAGAGAGAATGTCATCTGCGGATAGCTTAAATTCCCGACTTTTGCCGCAATGTAGCACATAAACGTAAAGGGGAAGAAAAAAATCGACTTTTATCAACATGCTCGAGAAAAATGAAAGGGAAAAGAAAAACCAGAAATGATTTAATACTTTCCTTGATTTTGTTTGCCGTCAAACTTTAAATTACATTACGATTAAACTTCGCTGTGATCGAAAATTAAAATTTTGGAGCTAACTTAGCGGTGCTTTTTAATTGATCATTTTTTTCGTTACGCTTACGTTAAAAATATATTTAAGGGGTCTTCTCACTTTAGACGCTTAAAAAAGGCTATCTTCATGATTTTTTTTGATAGGTTTATATTACAGATATTGATATAAAAGTTGTTACACTTAGTAAATACGCTGTCGAAATACATTTAAAAAATGTATATTTACTTAAGTCACTACTTATAGACGAAAATGTTAATTAAAAAATGTCCTTAAAAAGTAGGTCTGTGCTGTTGATGAAATCTCGGAGATGGATCATCCGAAGCAAAATAATCAAACGGTTTTAGATTCAGTATGTTAATGGCTACAGCGCATATCAAAAGATTTTTGAGATATACAAAAATAACAAAATGGCGGACATTTTCCGAAAAAAGAAAAAACGGGTTTTTCTCACCGTTTTGGGCAAAAAATAGTAAATATCAAAATTTTAAAAATCCTTCATATGCGCAATAGCTTTAGTTGTAAAGAATATGTGGTTAAAATTTCATAAGGAGCGGTTCAGTAGTTTCGAAGTTTTTATCAACAAGCCGTCGGAAAACGTCGTTTCGAGAAAAAAGCGGTTAAAGTTTGGTTGGGTTACATAAATACATAACAAATGTTTTTACATTTATTTCGAAAGTGTAACAACGATACACAACGATAAGTGTAACAACTATCAATAACTACAACATAAACCTATGACAAAATTAATGAAAATAGTCTTTTTTAGCGTCTGAAGTGAGAAGACCCCTTAATCAAATAATCACGGTCAAACGAATTCCAAAAGATTATAATGGAAAAAAGTCGAAGTTATATATGCGAATGGATTTTTTCGACCGAACAATGGTGAGAAATTGGTCAAACTTCATTTTTCTATTTTGCATTTAAGGTGATCAATCAGTTGCCCGGTCAGTAAAACTCCGGCTGCACGTTTTGTTCGGAGAGGATTTATATTAAAAGGAAAATTTAAGTTGTACTCCTTTCGTCAGAGAATGAGGAGCAACTTTTATATTCCTCTAAATATCAAGGATGTCCAAGAAAAACGTGTATCTGCTTTTTGATTATTTCCAAACCAATATTTGATTATATTAAATGAACATTTTCATCGATGTATTTATTACCTACAAATGATTCCGCATCCATCTATCGATCCATCCATCTATCCATCGATCCATCCATCTATTCATCTATCTATCTATCCATCCATCCATCTATACATCCATCCATCCATCCATCCATCTATACATCCATCCATCTATCCATTCATCCATCCATCCGTCCATCTATGCATCTATCCATTCATCTATCCATCCATCCATCCAAACACCCACCCACCCATCCATCCATCCGTCCGTCCGTCCTTCCATTCATCAATCTATCCATCCATCCATCCATCCAGCCATCGATCCATCCATTCATTTATCTATCCATCCATCCATCCGTCCGTCCGTCCATCCATCTATCCATCCATCCATCCACCCACCCCCCCTCTCTCTCTCTCCCTCTCCCTCCCTTTCAACGCGAAAAAGTAATGAAAAAATTTCATTACTCATTACTTTATATTTTGTAATGTAAAAAAATTTCATTACTCATTACATGACATTTTGTAATGTAAAAAAATTCCATTACTCATTACATTGGATTTTGTAATGAAAAAATTCCATTACCCATTGCATTATAATGGGCAATGAAAATGTTTTACATTACAAAATCCAATGTAATTGTAATGGGTAATGTAATGTAATGGGTAATGTAATGTAATGTAATGGGTAATGAAAATTTTTTACATTACAAAATCCAATGTAATGAGTAATGGAAATTTTTGGATAGTAATGAGTAATGGAAATTTTTGGATAGTTAACAAACTAAATAACCTTAAAAATGATAAAATGGGCAAATTTTTTTTTTAATCAGATGGACATCTTTTAAGAATTTTCGACCTCGCTGTCTTTGAAGGTCAATTGTAGCCAAAGTAGCCCTATTAAGTACTACTCTTTTATAATGATTATGAAAGCTGAGAGTCTGGCGCATTCTTGAGGCCTAAATAGGAACCATGAAGTCGCCTGTTCAAATTTTTAATTTAAAGTTGAAAACTTAATTCATAATTTACCGAACGTAAATTTTTCACTTTAGACCAACATTTTCCTAATTTTCATCGCAGTTACGAAGCTGATTATTTTAAGCATAAAAGTACTACTCATGAAGATTCAGTTGCAAAAAAAATCTCGTCAAAGTCTTCTACTTTTTTTTTAAATCGGTCAGGTCGGAAATTCTCAAAAATTCAGAAAAAAAATTCATAACTCGAAAACTATGAAAAGTCGCGGTTGATACATGGGGGTTAATCGGATACCCCACGATACAAGGGACCGAAGTTTTATTTTTGGCCGTCAATGTTCTGGCCATCCTGTATATATATATATATATATATATATATATATATATATATATATATATATATATATATATATATATATATATATATTGTGGCCATAATTTTGAGGGGACAAGGGTGAAGGATACGAGGATATCCACGAGGCCACAAAATGCCGTCCTCGTCCATCCCGACGATTTATTTTTATAGGGCGCCAGCCGAAAATCGGCTCGTCGGGATGGAGGGAGGGAGGACGGGAATACCCGGCTTGGCCGCAGCCCTGGAGAAAATGGCAGAGAGGAGGGGGGGGGGGGGGGGGGGGTGCGGTACGCAAATCACTAAATGTAAATAAATTGATAACGTCCGACTCGAGCAACAAAATTTCGTCTTGCGATTCTCTATCTCACTGTTCAAACAAAATATATACGACGAACAAAATATTCCCGAAACGGGACGACGCAACAAAACTTTCCCGGCCGCCACACACTCCCGTGATTCCCAAATCGACGACCGTCCTCCGCGATAGAACCGGGACTATCCAATATGGGACGGAGACACCCGCTACACCGCGTCAAGCTGTCGGGACTCCGCATGGGTTCGAGCTCGCGTTCCACTGAATGGCGGGAGGCCAACTGTCCGCTAAAAGGCTCCCAATCTTCGTAAATGATTTTTATCTCCGAACCCACTCAGGTTCGACCGCCGATTCGAAGGATCGTCGACGGGCATCACACTCGCGATACACACTCTCACACAAATACGCGACAACGATAATTTTCGGGAACTTTCCCGACGCGAAAAATGAGACTTCCCGGGCGCGACCACGCCGCGAATCCCTCGGCGGAACGCGCTAGTAGTCCAGTCATTACGTACATTCAAAAAAGAGAATGAAATAAGGAATCCAATTTTTTTATATGTTGTGGGGGATACCTAGAAAAACTTAACTTGAGTTTTTCGACCAAGATTTCCTAGGAGCTTTCGCCGCCATCTTGAAAAAGGGGTAAAATTTGTTATTTGGCAATAACTCGGCTATCCGATGAGATTCGAAAATTTTTCTGAGAAACTTTTTTGAGGCTTTTTTCGTGCTCTACAATTAAGTCTTAACCATTTTTAGCGTATCATGCATCGTTATCGAGATATCGATCGAAAAAGTCAAAAATTTAGGACAAAACTTTTGTTTTTTGCTTTTTTTTTGGTCATCAATATTGAAAAAATTGAAGAAATGCAACTTGTAAAGCATATTCAGACCTACAATTTCCTTTTTGGACTTTTTTATTTTGGACAAAAATTACGATCTCCAGCGCGCCGCAAAGTCGGTGAATCCATGCTCAGCGAGCGAGCCGCTCGCTCGGTTGTATCTGAATGTCGAATCGGATGGGAAATTGTTAGGGAAATTCATGCGATATAAAATAAACAAATAGAGCAACAAATTAAGCATCACACGCAAGAAATTTATTTAACAAATAATTTGTTTATGCAGTAAAAAAAAGGTTGTACAGTACATTTCAGCGAAAAAAAGTACAAAACACACGTTGAAATGAATAAAAGATTGTCTCAAGAAACTTTTGTAATAAAAAAAATGCAAACACACTCGTTAAAACGGATGACAGGTTTTTCAAGAAATTTTTTCAATACAAAATAAACGTATATGGAATAAAAAAACACACATGGGATTTTTGTCGATTAATTTTTTGTGCACTCGAGACACGAACGATGGACTTTTTTCATTTCTTTTTTCGCTTGGATGGTCCAGGCTGAAGGTCTTCGTCCTCTGTACACTCTTCGAGTTGTTGTGTCTGTTGAGACGTTGGAAATGATGCTGATCCGTTGAAAGCATCGTCATCATCATCATTACAAACATCGTCGTCGTGAAGCAAAATGTCGACTCTGGCGACGTTATTGCATGTTTGCCCACTGCAGTGCAGGCAAATAACCGAGCAACTAATTCCTGCTTTTCTGCACCCACAGGAGGCCTCACAATTTCCTTTACATTTACAGGAAATGAGTTTTAATAGTTCAGGCGGAGCGGGTTCGGCGGTGCTGGTGATTGGTTCGAGCCCTCGATTAGTCTGTCGCCAACCCCATCCTTGTGGATCTTTGAAAAATCCGAGCCAGGTTTGAACTTGTAGGTATGTCCGGAAAATGTGTTGACGCACAGCGCTTTTCGTTGGCGGGAGTAGTGCGAGGTGATTTATTTTATTCGCAGTCATTGACTTTGCGAAGCGATGGAATCGCAAAATATTTATTGACTTCTCCTGCTTATTACCACCATACAGGGTGATAAGGAATTGCTCTCCCGCGCAAGTTAGAACCTCCGGATCGACCTTTTCTTTTTTAAATAATTCCACCGATGACCGTAGCTCTGGATTCTTCTCGAGAGTGTTAATGAACTTCGACTTTCCGATGTTATATAAAGATGATGTCGTGTCGCAACCGCTAAAAGCGTGAATGAAAAGAATGTTCTCCAGAACTGACTTGTCGTGTTTGAAACTGTGCGGCGAGTACAACTTTGCCGGCGTATTTCCTTTTGCTGGTTTGCGAAAAAATATATTATTTTTATCCTGTGCAAGCCCGGCGAGTAAAACCAGAAGATCGATGTCTTCGCCGACGATTTCCACGGAGTCATGACTCGACGATTCTTGAATTGCCGTGGTCACAATAAGAGTATCCGCGTCCTCAAAAGCCTGCTCCACTTTTATTCCGGTAGTTGTAAAGTAACGGCAAAGCATTTGTATCAGTTTGTTCTTGTTTTGGTCCCTTGCAAGAAACTTCTGCTGGCTAACTTTTGGAGTAGCTGTTTCATCGAATGTGAACTCCGGCGATTGGTTTTTTCTCGAACATCGTACTCTTTCCGAAGTTTTGGTTCCTGCGAGTCTCATATGAGTCGGATAACCGTCGAATATGATTGTAACCTTTCCTTCGAAGTGCTGTTGTACGTATCTGACGCATTTCTGGCAGATAAGGTCGAACGTTTCGATTCGACTCCAAACAACTTTGTGCAGAAGGAATCCACCGTCGATTATGCAATGATGTCTGTTGGAACGTTGTAAACTTTCCGTTAAAGGTTCGAAGGCATTGTATAATAATGACTTTGTTCCTTTCCGCATTCCTTCTTCGGTGAACAGCGACAACGGGAACGGAGCGAGTTCGTATGCCAGAAAATGTTTCAGGTCAGTCTCGGAATTTTTTGTCCAAAACAAAATAATAAAACACAAAATTGTAATTATATTACGCTTTACAAGTAAAACACAAAATTGTAATTATACTTACGCTTTACAAGTTTCACCGCGCACATTTTTTCGAAACTTTTTACCAGAAAAAAAAATTGCAAAAACCAAATTTCATTTTCTAAATTTTTTACTAAAAAACAATTATTTGTTTAACAAATTACTTGTGTGTGATCCAGAATTTGTTGCTTTCTTAATTTATTTTATATCGCATCAATTCCCCTAACAATTTCCCATCCGATTCGACATGCAGATGCAACCGAGCGAGCGGCTCGCTCGACGCTGAGCATGGATTCACCGACTTTGCGGCGCGCTGGAGATCGTAATTTTTGTCCAAAATAAAAAAGTCCAAAAAGGAAATTGTAGGTCTGAATATGCTCTACAAGTTGCATTTCTTAAATATTGATGACCAAAAAAAAATAGCAAAAAACAAGTCTTGTCCTAAATTTTTAACTTTTTCGATCGATATCTCGATAACGATGCATGATACGCTAAAAATGGTTAAGACTTAATTGTAGAGCACAAAAAAAGCTACAAAAAAGTTTCTCAGAAAAATTTTCAAATCTCATCGGATAGCCGAGTTATTGCCAAAAAAACAAATTTTACCCCTTTTTCAAGATGGCGGCGAAAGCTCCTAGGAAATCTTGGTCGAAAAACTCAAGTTAAGCTTTTCTAGGTATCCCTCACAACAAATGAAAAAATTGGATTCCTTATTTCATTCTCTTTTATTTGCCTTTTTTTCCGACGAAATGACTGGACTATAGCTCGACCCTCCCACCGGAATTCTCAAAAATAACGTGAAAAGGCCGCGGCCGCGACGGCACCGAGATCGAGGATCGATTCTGCGGTCGACAGCCACCGAGTTGGTACGAGGAAGCGCGGCTGGGCTCACCCGGAAATTTTAGCTGGACCGCGGGTCTCTAATCGTCCACGTCCATCCGGCTCGACACCGCGCAGGAAGCTGCCCTCTCCGCAGTGCAGCCAGATCGCGCGCAAAAGTTACCCTCTCTCTAGTCCCCTGCGCGCCCATCACACAATCATAGTAGCGCGTGTCCGTGAGCGAGCGACGCTCGGACATCTTCGGCAAGAGCCGAGCGCCGTCGAAGTTTCCCGACCGCGCCTTCGGCAGGTACACCAATACATGGACGCTGAGCACGTTCATGTGCGGCCAAGCCAACACGAAGGCTTCAAGGGAAAAAGCAATCTGAGCACGACTCGCGCGTGACGTCACCCGATGGCACGCGCGAGGCTTTTAGATGATTACAATGCTTATCTAGCTCTTAATTCTCTACGTTATTAATGTATAGAAAAAAATGTATCGCACACTCTGATCGCTTATTTTTTTAGTTTATACGTTAATTTAAATATAATGATAAATCTAAATTACAACTTATTTATCTTTTACAAAATTGTTTACGCTTTATTCGCACCCGCCCTTATGCCAAATAAATTATAATTCATAACGTAAGCGGAAATATATTTATCTCCGTATTATTATATTAATTCTCATACTTTCATCAAGCGATAAAGCATTATCTCTAAAAACAAGCCATTCATCCATCCGGCCGCGAATCGTCAGTACCAGAAAGTGCACATATCCTACAAGCGATGAGGTGGTCCCGTTGGTAGCGTTCCTGGCTTTGGTTCGCAGGGGCGCGGATCGTTCCCCGCGCTCGGTGCTTTTTTTTTCATTATTATTACTATTAAATCTTATTTGATTAGTTATTTTTATTAGTTATCATTATTATTTTAATTAGTTATCTTTTAGTGTTGAAAAATGTATCGCGCACTCGGACCGCTTATTTTATTAGTTTGTACGTTAATTTAAATGCAATAATAAATCTAAATTACAACTTATTTATCTTCTAAAAAATTGTTTGTGCTTTACTCACACCCGTCCCTATCTCAAATAAATTGTAATTCATAAAAGTAAGCGGAAATATATTGATATTCGTATTATTACGTTCATTCTCATATACGTTCATCAAGCGATAAAGCATTATCCCCAAAAACAAGCCATTCATCCATCCGGCCGCGAATCGTCAGTACCAGAAAGTGCACATATTCTGCAAGCGATGAGGTGGTCCCGTTGGTAGCGTTCGTGGCCTCGGTTCGCAGGGGCGCGGGATCGTTCCCCGCGCTCAGTGCTTGTTTTAAATTATTATTACTATTAATTCTTATTTGATTAGTTATTTTTATTAGTTATCATTATTATTTTAATTAGTTATCTTTTAGTGTCGAAAAATGTATCGCGCACTCCGACCGCTTATTTTATTAGTTTGTACGTTAATTTAAATATAATAATAAATCTAAATTACCACTTATTTATCTTCTAAAAAATTGTTTGCGCTTTACTCACACCCGTCCCTATGCCAAATAAATTGTAATTCATAAAAGTAAGCGGAAATATATTTATATTCGTATTATTATATTCATTCTCATACTTTCATCAAGCGATAAAGTATTATCCCCAAAAACAAGTCAATCATCTAGCCGGCCGCGAATCGTAAGTGCCAGAAAGTGCATTTCTAACACAAGCGATAAGATGGTCCCGTTGGTAGCGTTCCTGGCTTCGGTCCACAAAGGCGCGGGATCCTCCCCCGCGCTCAGTACTTTTCTGTTTTTTTTTAAATTTAATTATTACAATTTATTACAAGAAACATGCTCATTGAAAGAACATTATTCTGAAAATAGGAAAACGGCTCATGATGTTCTACGATTAAAATTTTTTTGTTCTGTCAATGGTGAGTGTTCACAAATAAACAATTCACCCCATTACAATGAAAATTACCTGTAAACGTAAAAACATACAAAAATGCCACGTTTTGTACTTCTTTCCACGTCACCCGTGAGGTAAAGTACAATGGTACGCATTTTTTTTAACGTGGTGTCCCCAGGAGGTATAATCCACGACGAAAAAAAAACCTTAAAGAAACCTCAAAAATTATTGAAATGAACACTTTATTACCATTTTTCGCGAATATTGCACTAAGATCATCTTAGTGCAATATTCGCGAAAAATGTTAATAAAGCGTTCATTTCAATAATTTTTGTGCAATCGATGAAAAACTTGGACTTGGAGGTTTCTTTAAGGTTGTTTTTCGTCGCTATATATTGCACTAAGATCATCTTAGTGCAATATTCGCGAAAAATGTTAATAAAGTGTTCATTTCAATAATTTTTGTGCAATCGATGAAAAACTTGGACTTGGAGGTTTCTTTAAGGTTTTTTTTCGTCGTGGATTATACCTCCTGGGGACACCACGTTAAAAAAATGCGTACCATTGTACTTTACCTCACGGGTGACGTGGAAAGAAGTACAAAACGTGGCATTTTTGTATGTTTTTACGTTTACAGGTAATTTTCATTGTAATGGGGTGAATTGTTTATTTGTGAACACTCACCATTGACAGAACAAAAAAATTTTAATCGTAGAACGTCATGAGCCGTTTTTCTATTTTCAGAATAATGTTCTTTCAATGAGCATGTTTCTTGTAATAAATTGTAATAATTTTAAAAAAAAACAGAAAAGTACTGAGCGCGGGGGACGATCCCGCGCCCCTGCGGACCGAAGCCACGAACGCTACCAACGGGACCACCTCATCGCTTGCAGAATATGTGCACTTTCTGGTACTGACGATTCGCGGCCGGATGGATGAATGGCTTGTTTTTGGGGATAATGCTTTATCGCTTGATGAACGTATATGAGAATGAACATAATAATACGAATATCAATATATTTCCGCTTACTTTTATGAATTACAATTTATTTGAGATAGGGACGGGTGTGAGTAAAGCACAAACAATTTTTTAGAAGATAAATAAGTTGTAATTTAGATTTATTATTGCATTTAAATTAACGTACAAACTAATAAAATAAGCGGTCCGAGTGCGCGATACATTTTTCAACACTAAAAGATAACTAATTAAAATAATAATGATAACTAATAAAAATAACTAATCAAATAAGATTTAATAGTAATAATAATGAAAAAAAAGCACCGAGGGCGGGGGACGATCCGCGCCCCTGCGAACCAAAGCCAGGAACGCTACCAACGGGACCACCTCATCGCTTGCAGGATATGTGCACTTTCTGGTACTGACGATTCGCGGCCGGATGGATGAATGGCTTGTTTTTAGGGATAATGCTTTATCGCTTGATGAAAGTATGAGAATTAATATAATAATACGGAGATAAATATATTTCCGCTTACGTTATGAATTATAATTTATTTGGCATAAGGGCGGGTGCGAATAAAGCGTAAACAATTTTGTAGAAGATAAATAAGTTGTAATTTAGATTTATCATTATATTTAAATTAACGTATAAACTAAAAAAAATAAGCGATCAGAGTGTGCGATACATTCTTTTGTATACATTAATAACGTAGAGAATTAAGAGCTAAATAAGCATTGTAATCATCTAAAAGCCTCGCGCGTGCCATCGGGTGACGTCACGCGCGAGTCGTGCTCAGATTGCTTTTTCCCTCGAAGCCTTCGTTTTGGCGGCCGCACATGAACGTGCTCAGCGTCCATGTATTGGTGTCGCTGCCGAAGGCGCGGTCGGGAAACTTCGACGGCGCTCGGCTCTTTCTGAAGATGTCCGAGCGTCGCTCGCTCACGGACACGCACTACTATGATTGTGTGATGGGCGCGCAGGGGACTAGAGAGAGGGTAACTTTTGCGCGCGATCTGGCTGCACTGCCTCTCCGGCACGCGACTAACGTGCCGGCTCTCTCTCTTACGCGGGTCACGTGGCCCGCGCTATAGAGGGCGGGAGCACGTACCTCGGTGTTACGCCGCGGGACCACCGCGCGCGATTTAAACTTGGGCGACGACAACGAGCCGGACTGTGCGAGGCACGGTCTTACATACAGGTCTTGAAACTCGCTCAAAATTTCAGGGGTGGGGGATGGCCTCTTATTGAAGCACCGACTGTTTCAACTCGTGACCACGAGGATCGCTGCTATAGTGATGCAGGCTGTGTGAGAGAGACGGAAATAGATTTCAAAAGTAAACAAAACCCAAACATAACCGCTGATTCACGCGACCACACGCGACGTGTTCTACTTGTAAACTTGTAAAAACGATGATATTGAAAAATGACTAAGTGGTGTATTGTGCCAACGTGTAAAACAGGCTCTCGGAGTGAAAAATCGAAACGCTCAGTGTTTCGGGTGCCGAGAAACTTGGCGCAATTAAAAAAATGGGAGGCCGCGATACCGGGAGTTGGGAAATTAGAGCCGGGACACGAGTGCGAAAATCATTTCGAACCGAAATATATTCATTGAGAATGGGCGAAACCGGCGTTGGAGCCGGGAACCTGAAAAAAATGAAAAATGATTGGGAGCATTACAATAAATACTTTTCAGGCTGGAAAACATAAAACAAAGTTAGTGACTTATTTTAATTGATCCTACTCGAGAGTCCAACGCTTAAAGGTCGGAAAAGAGGTGTTTTTTTCTTCTAATTTACCAACGCAAACCGTTTTGAAAACTACAAAGTAGAGATTATTGAAAATGTTTCTTGGGACATGCATTAAAACTTTTCGAAGAGGAAATAAAGAATTGCAAAAGAAGCACAGTTTCTAAAGTATTTGTTTCATTTTCAAGAAATACATCCTGCAAGTGTTTCAGCCGGATTCCACTTCGGTCTGGAATAGTTGCCACTTATTTTCCAGTCAATTAAAACAACGCGTGAAGCCAATTTTTTATAAAAGGTGAAACATGTTTTTAAAAAACCGAGCACACAGGGATCGAACCCCTGAAAGCAGCATTACGAAGCTTGCACCGAACCCCTCGACCAACAAGAGCTCACATTGACACCTATATAAAAAACATTCATATTCATTGTACTCACTTGGCTATAGTCTTTTGGTTTTTTTCAGGTTTACGATAAAGTTACTTTTAATTGTATTTAGGTCCATCATGCATTTTTGACATTGAAATTTGCCTACACCAGCCAACTGTACAGCTAGGTTAGGTTCCTACGAGTCAACAATCGATTTCCATCTCTCTCGCACAGCCTGTATCACTCTATCGCAGCGACACTCGTGCTCACTAGGGGAAACGGCCGGTGCTTCAATCCGAGGACATACCCCCACCACCAGAGTTTCAAGACCTGTATGTAAGACCGTGGTGCGAGGTCCGTCAGTTACGCGACTTTAGCGGGGGAACAACGGCAAGGGCGGGAGCGCGGGACCAAGGTTGCTGTCTCTCCCGTCTCGATAGATTCGGGCGCGCTCGTAGCCCAGCGAAGTTTCCAAGGAGACTAGAGTAAAGGAGTCCAAATTCCCTATCCTAGCCTGTATGTACGAAGTTCTTTCAATCGGTCGCAGAGATGTAGTGCTCAGTTCCGCCGCAGGCGTCGCTAGTGTTCCCCAGAGCCCATAATATTCAGTAATACAAAACTGCATAAGGTCCGAGCTTCGCCTCAACGACCAATCACAAAACTGGGGTGATCGTGTTTCTCTCTCGTACTCACTTGGAACAGTCATGGTGCGTTCTCTCTCGCACACCTGAGCGATAATACACCCAAGTGGGGATTCCTTCTAGTATAATATATAATAATATTGTGTACATATATATAATAAATAAAATATAAATAATGTTAATAAAACAACTCGTGTTATTTTATACACATGGGCTTATTATATAATAAGCACATCCGATATAATAATTATATAATAAGTACAACACGCGTTATTTTATTTTGGAAATTTATGATTTGCCTGTTATGTTCAAAAATATAGCTAATTATATGTATACCCATGAAAGCTCGTTATTTGCTAGTTACGTTTAAAAAGCTAAATCTGAATTAAACTAAGCGATGAACCAACCGGACAAGCCGTGAAGCCTAATTGAACCCCAAGTGCGGCAATCACTTCAATATGAAAAGATTATATTTATTGGCAAATGGTTGTGTGGCGAAGTTGGTAGAACGCTAGATTACTGTATTCAAGGTCCTGAGTTCGAGCCTCGATAGTTTTAATTTTTGTTCTTTTGCATTCGTACAGGTATCTGGTTGTACGAGCGAATTGAAGCAGTTTCAACCAATCAAAGAACTCGTCCAATCCCAAAAGAAGTCGAACAAAAATAACATGGAAGAATATATTTTTTAATTTACTGCCATCAATAGTTGAAATTTGTTTTATAATTCCTACCTACAGTGTTTACTTTTTCCCTTTATCTCATTGACTCGCGAGGAGTCATCTCCATTACCATACACATAGTTCGATAGCTGCTGTGCTGGTGTACACGACAGATAAATTTATGTTTGACAGGCGCGAACAATTTTGCCGCCATAACACGGTCAGTTTCACCTTATGCAGTTTTGTATTACTATATATTATGGGCTTTGGGGAACACTAGCGACGCCTGCGGCGGAACTGAGTATTACACCTCTGCGACCGATTGAAAGAACTGTTTGAGGCGGGAATGTCGACTCCTTCTCTCTAGTCTCCTTGGGTGTTTCGGTCTTCCAGACCATGGAGCCTAGATACCAGGAGGTTCAGCGGCAATGCAAAGGCGCTGAAAAAAGCGTCCCCGAAAATGTCCCGAAGTGATGGCGCTGGGGTGCAGCGGCACCTACATATATAGTAATATATTGGTCAACGAGGTGAAAGTGATCGGATGAGTTTCTAACCTCACGACAGACCGATCGTGACATCAAACGTCGAAATATCCGCCGATTCATAATTTCCTCATGACGGTTCGGAAAAAAAACGCAAAAGCGAGAAAAGATCTCAAACTCAAACTCAAAATGGCGGCGATACAGCCCATCTAGAAAAACGTGTTTTTTTTACATATAGCTTCACGAGAGAACGGTTTTCTCGTAAGATATAAGACGTGAAACAAAAACCAAAAAAATGATAATTTATATATTATTAGCTATGAGACTACCTAGAAATTTGCTTTCAAATTTTGCAAAAATAGCGCACTTTGAAGGAAATAAATCTATTTTTTGCCAAAAAAAGTAGTAAATTGTTTATAAAAAGAAGTTTATATTTAATAAAAAAAAAAACCGGCTACGTAATCCCATAAAGAATATGATTGTGAAGCTGCTATCAAAATTTCAAATCGATACATGCAAAGGTGGTCGAGTAATCCGTATTCCGAGATCGAAAAAAGTGGTTTCGAGAAAAACGCGTTTAAAGTTGTACGAGCAACTCAGCGCGCGTTCCAAGGCACTGCGGCCAAATCGATAATTGAACCTTTAAATAAAAAAAATTGCTACAGGACCAACAGCATATTGTTTTCATGACACCAAAATAATTTTAGGAAAGAAAACGTCTTTCCAAAATCCTAGAGTGGTGTTATCCCTTAACACTAATGAGGGTTCGGTACATCATCCGTGATCTGTCTTAGATCGCACCCATGTTTAGCGTATATCTATATACATATAGGTGCCAGAGCACCCCAGCGCCATCATTTCTTGTTCTCGTTTTGGGGACGAGTTGAAAGGCCTCGCTGAACCTCCTGGTATCTAGGCTCCATGTTCCAGACGCTCAGCGTCCCTCTCTGCCCTGACCAGACGTAGCCGCCGCTCTCGCTTCCGATGGCACCACATGTGTCGATTTGATAACTTAACGCTGACGTACCAGCCACGGATAAAAGTTAACCTCTGGTTGTCAATTTGTGAACCATTAAAAGTTGCCGTTAAGCTGACTTATTGGATACAAATAAGTTATGCGCGAAGCGGTCTTTGGTGATACTATTTGTAATCCAAACTGGCATCTTTTTGACTACGAAAAAGTTATCCATATCCGTTTTGGGATATCTTTCGGATACCATCTAGATAACATTTTGCTACCTGGGTGGGTAAGTGACACGGTCGACGACGCATGCGTCTCCATTAGGAGAATGGGAGAGCAATGCCACGTAGTTGCGAAAAATGTAAAGAAACGTGGTTCGGCCAAGCGTACCGACCAGCCCCCTGACACTGGCCTACTATTCCTATATGGTAAACGAAAACGCGTTTTGTTCGGGCTTTTTAGTTCTCGGAAGCGCCACTACCTAGCGTTGGCTGTTACGTGACAAGCTTCGGCCTTAAATACTCCGATCAGCTGAACGATTCGATATTTTCGTTACGTGCTGTTATCGTTATGGCGATAACAGCACGTACTGTTACAGCGATAACTGGATCCACAATACACGCGAATAATGGTTTTCGTAAAGTTATCTACACTAGACTTTTATTCATGTAAAATATTCGAAACACCGGTGAAACGTACATATATATGCATGCCTGTCACACGACTACTAGCGCCACAGTGCGGTAAGGACATTTTGCGAACAGCATTTATCTACCAGTGTCAGCCCCCTGGACCACATTTTTGTAGCTACTTTTTTCAAGTCTCTCCATAAGAGATCGGATTCCTCCCACTCTAGCCTCCGTGGAGTGAACGCTACAGAGAACTGCTGTATGCGAATTTTTATTTTATTTTCGAACTAATTTCGCTTTCACAAATATTAAT
The DNA here is from genome assembly GCA_963210295.1 of Ophion ellenae. Lineage (NCBI taxonomy): Eukaryota > Metazoa > Arthropoda > Insecta > Hymenoptera > Ichneumonidae > Ophion > Ophion ellenae. The sequence continues at coordinate 2,563,581 of OY723394.1, forward strand.
CCAAAGATTCAGAACAGATGGCGGTGACAGGTGCTTAATTATGACTTTTTTTTCGTCAATTCTGAAATTATGCCGATAAAAAACTGACGTACGCCAGGCACTCGCGAAAAAGAACCACATGATTGGTCACTGAATAATCTAACGGAAACGTTAGCAGTGACGATATTCATCCTTCATGGTCAATGCGGCACCCGGTCGGTACAGTCATCACCTGTACAGTTTCTATTTTCTCGTGTTGTCGGCGATGGCGCTGTAGTCATTATCAATGGCGCACCCACCACAAACTTTATCGTCATACCGGATGTAGCCGGTCTTGAATATTGTTACAGCCGTGGACCTTTGCGATCATGTCCCTTCTTTCCTTTCGTACATCGATCGTGCAGGGTGAGTGGCCGTGCATTCAAATCCACATGGATTTCTAACATCGCGAATAATTCGGGGCTACGCGTTTGTTAAAGTGGAACAATGTGATTTGTGCAATACGTGGCTTCATACGTTTTTGGATAATCTTTTCGGTTCTACCGATTAAGCGGCTTTTCTTATATCATAACCTGTCTTAGTGATGCTAGCTTACCTTCCGCTTCTAACATTCTCAATACTACGATAGACACTTTTATTTACGTTTGAAGCTTCGAAACACGTGGTTCGCCACATCGCGCTATTTTTTCAACTTTGATACTCTTATATCGCGGTTTGCAGTTACGGAGATTCGAGAATAAACCTCCTTAAGCGCTATTATGAATTTGAACGGTTATTCGGCAAACTTCCGCCTGTTAACGTTGATTCAGCAGAACTTGTTGTTTCTTCCAGGTACTCACGATGGGTGCATACAAGTACATGCAAGAATTGTACAGGAAGAAGCAGAGCGATGTGCTCCGTTTTCTCTTGCGTGTCAGATGCTGGCAATATCGTCAGCTTACCAAAATGCACCGGGCTCCCAGGCCTTCCCGCCCTGATAAGGCCCGCCGTCTAGGATACAAGGCCAAGCAAGGTTTATCCAATCGTTCAATACTAAATTCTACTAAAATAAATACTAAAAAGTGCTAGATTTTTTTTCACTTTATTCAAGGAACTAGCTTTCCAAGATACTTGATAGATTTATTAGTCTTAAAATTGAAGTTATTCAAATAAAATTAACACCGTGAAGATGCCATACAATATTAAGAGCAAAAGTCCTTCCGAACTTGTCGATTTTTCAAACATGAGGAATTTTGGTTGATTTTCATACACGTATCATTCGTTTCTCCATATAAAGTCCACATGTTCGGGACAGGATAAGTTGAAAAAATTTGTGCATATCATTCCCATGCTTGGTATGTAATAATAGCTATTGTTGTGTATATGATGAATTGTACATGCACCACTCTTACATAAATTATGGAGATATGTACCGTCTGAATTTACGAAGAATCAACAAATTAGGGAGTTTGCTTAGTCATAGCGAAAGAAAGATCTAAAACCTTGGTTGCCTATGTGAAATTGCAGGCTTTGTGATCTTCAGAATTCGTGTACGTCGCGGAGGGCGCAAACGTCCGGTGCCGAAAGGAGCGACTTACGGAAAACCCAAGAGCCATGGAATTAATCAGCTCAAGCCTACGAGAAAATTGCAGTCTGTTGCTGAGGTAAACACGACTAATAGAAAACGTATACTAGGAATTAAACACATGGTTAAGTGATGATAACCAGGAATCATAATAGACTTGATGAATTCATCTACGAAACTTCCTTGGATGTCTGATAATGATCATCTGCCTAATAGAAATGAAAAAGAAGTTAAATTAGAATAAAAACACGATTTTTCAATATTATTTGAACACGTTTAACAGGAGCGTGTTGGCCGACGTTGCGGTGGTCTCAGAGTTTTGAACAGCTACTGGGTGGCTCAGGATTCCTCATACAAATATTACGAGGTCATTCTCGTCGATCCTGCACACAAGGTGAGATGAGTCTATTTATGCTTTATGACAGTGTCGAATATATTGCGCGTTTCGAAGTTATCTCTTACCGCGAAAATGGTCATCCTGCGTTCTATCTTTCTTTTATTATTTAGCCAACACTTGCGTGGTTTCGTGATAATAAAATGCGATAGCAGATTGGTGAATTGATGCTTTGAATGATTGTCCAGGCTATCCGCAACGATGCAAAGGTCAACTGGCTCTGTAACGCGGTTCACAAGCATCGTGAGCTCCGTGGCAAAACATCAGCCGGCAGAAGTTCTCGCGGCTTGGGCAAAGGACATCGTTACTCGCAAACCATCGGTGGATCCCGAAAGGCGGCATGGCTCAGGAGAAATTCTCTCTCACTCCGAAGAAAACGATAAGTTATTCGACACTTGTCATTTTACACAAGGTGATACGTCTCATTTTATTGATACATTGATGTGTTGCATCAGTAATCTGATGAGAATTGCGAAAAATAAATGGCTTCTAAAAAATGTATTATCGAACTATCGTACACCCTTCATCCTCGTTCGTTAATGCATTGGAGAATAGTCGAAATGATTATTCAAAAGTTACGTACTATGCGTTCTTGTTATTGCACCTTGTTTCTTATGTTTTTACCGAAGTTCTTCGCTTTGTCACCCATTCATCAGAAAACTCTGTTAAGGGGCTACATCTACCGAGACGCCCGAAAAGTGGTCGAATTCCGAATTTTGATCTGGGAAATGGTTTGTGAAACAAACGCATTTTTGTTGTAACCCAAAGGTAAATATATTGAGAGCCTTAAAAAAAATCACAAAAATACAGAAATACAACAAAAAGATGGCCGCCGGCAAGTGATGACATTTTTTTTGCGACGCTTAGCGGTAGGATCTCCAACTTGAACAGTCCATATGAAATAAAAAAAACAAAACCAGCTAGTTAACATTAAATACGAGTCGTTGCCGATCATCGATTTGTTAAATAATTTTTCTTAACGCGGTGACGAATTCAAACTCGAGCATACAAAATCTATGAAAAAGGCATTTTTACGTAACTATTTAAAAAAATTAAATCGTCAACGACCTCTAAATGTTTCTCATCGTATCTCCTGTAAATTTGGGAACAATGCATCAAGTGGTTCTCAAGACATCATGTCCACCGACTTTCAAAACGGTCTTTCGAGAGAAACGCGTTTAAAGTTTGAAGTATGATGCTGCAACCGCTTGTCCGGCCGACTGTTAGAAGTTGTAGCTCATCCAATTTCAAGAAGAGTCCAATGCAATTTTCAGGAAATTGCAAATAAAAATATTTTTGGAAAATGCCATTTTTGACTTACCTAGGAAGATGTAGCCCGTTAAGGATGTAAAATGCAAGGTTCTCATTTCAGGCAGACCAGTTTACTTATTTTCATCTGAGTAAAACTGAAGTTGTCTTCGTAGTTATTTCGCACACTCCACCGTCGTGCAATTAGCAACTGAAATAAAACAAAGGTGATGAACTTCGTGTTCTCACCCATTCCGACCAAACTTATTTTTTATACTTCTTTTCACATATCTTGAAACCTTGGTTACGATAGGAATGTGCCATAAAAATGGATTATGTTCACGTTTATTAACAACCATATAAAGAAATGACAATTCGAACGAAATAAATTTGTCCCTGTATTATTTTTTAAAATCAATGTTGATTTTCCGATCAATTTCGAATAGAACGTACGGCCGAGGAAGATTCCTTTCCGGTTGAACCGGTCGTGATGTCAAAATGCAGGTGCTCCCGTAGATTTTACGTATTTGAACCGTGTATTTATTGTGTGCAGGTTACTTACCATTAAGGTTGCTGCTTAAAGATATTGGGGTAAATAGATATTTATGAAAATTTTACAAATCGTTATGGTATATTTTCTGAACATACTGGCAAAAGGAGACTGAGGTTTCCGCACTCGCTTATTAAATATTCAATTTGAAAGTTTACATCAATCTCCACTATGTCGCATTGGGTGTACGGGGTAACGTCGTTACCATTTTAGTTGCTCGCGCATATCTTCCGTATGTATGAAGAAAGTGATCCATGAAACGAATATTGTGTGCAGCATAGTGTACAGAACAATATTACCGAAAAAAATAGACAGGTTACCTCTTTAATTAATGAAAATGTATGAAAATCGTGCGACCCGTTTACGAAAAAGTGAGGCTTTTTGAGTAGTATGTATTAAAATACGGCAATGTCGGAACTATGAAAATAGCAAAACCAATCGAAAACCTAGCGCGCCAATTTCAAATATGTAAAAGTCAAATGTGCTTAAGGAGAACTTATTCATATATTCATTATCATGTATTACCTTTTTTCTAGCTTCGGTGAGCATAGTGCGATGCTTGTGGGCACAAGCACTGACTAATCGGTTTTTCCAGCGAAAACTTTGCGGCGCACTAATATTTTTTGCTGAATTATTTGTTGCGTCCTTTTGCCCTGACATAACCTCTGAAAACGCCGACCGGCACGAAATGCGCGTAACAAAGCTGCGACCTGTGACAGTCACTGCAGTCAACCTAACAGCTTCGAATTATGACAGTACCGTGCGACGTTGCCAAAACTCGTGTCTATTTTAATAGGATTTTTAAACATCAACATTTGATTTTCTGATAATCCTAACTCCTTCAAATTACCGTATATGTAAATAATAATTACGATTTTCTATCGTACATTTGAAATTATTTTGATACTCAGTCGTACACGTCCTTAATATTTAGCTACAATAAGTTGGCACTGATGACATCACACATTCGCATAGGAAAGTCGTTTCTCCCCCCCCCCCCCCTCTTCAAAAATGATTTAGTAAGAACATTAACCTGAGCTTATCTGCTATGGTGAATAAACTTAAACCTGATTTTGCAGAAGCCAATGCTCCGCATTTGCCGCGAATTCTCGTATTGGGTAGCTAAAATTGATAAAATTAATGGAAATTTAAACGTTGAAGACCTACGTAACACGAAACGTTGAGGGTCTTGACAAAAAAAATTGATTTCAAAAGAGTCATATTTTTTTAGGATTTAATTTTGGAATATTACTTCATAATATTCAATACTTTAAAGCTAATAATCGTTTAGGAAAACGTTGAGTAGCCATCTATGTTGAGCCCGATTACATTTCAAGCAAACGAGATAGATGTCGTTCGTCTTTTTAGGGAAGTAGGAAGGCTTTGACGGCTGAAAATGGAGTAAAAATTTAAATAGCGTTTTTGAACAATCGAAAAATCATACGCAATTTTCCTTATTTTTAAGTTGTTTATCACATTTTTGTCAATGAAAATCATTGGTATTCGCGAAAAAGATGTATTATTCAGTGATATATTGCCCTTGCCACTGTTCCAAGTAGCCGGATGCGAATTTCCTAAGTTTTCAAACGGCATTCCATTGGGAAGATTTGCTTCGCGAGATTGAATCTAATAAACGTGAAAAAAATGTAAAAATTCGAAGAGTGGCGGCTAATAATCTGTGAAACAGAAAAAAATGCTACATTCATTGTTCTATCAGTAAGAGAAAATACTTTTTTTCTACAGACGTCTCTTCAATTCTCATTTCCTTAACATCGTTGACGAAACTGCAACCTATGTACCTCAAAAATTACCTGCGCTGTAAAACAACTTCGCGAGGACAGCTTTTCTTTCAGCAGCAATCGTTGAACGTCGGTTTTTTTGTGCCCTAAATTCTTCTGTAAATTAACCGTCGAACAAAGAATTGATATCTCTTCCCGTCGCGCATCGTCCCACACTCTTAGCTTTCCTAAGCTCAATTTGGCGACTTTCAGTTTTCTTTGCGCCTTGCTCTCGTTGTTGGAGACGTTGGATGTTTTTTTTTCGTCTAAAGAAATTAAACTTTCTGAAAAAGGCAATAAAGGACGATGTGCAAAAAAAATCGATTTTATTTTTACTTTTGAATTTTATTGTATTCAATTAATACAAAGAACTTATACAATTGGCAATTGTTTTTTTGTTTAATACTTAGACTCATAACAATTTTCAGTAAAAGACTAATCTTTCGGACTTTTACGCTGTGTCGTACGTTCATTATAGGTTGATATATTCGAAATTTTAGATTTTACCGTTTGATAAACCCAAAGTAGAGATCTCGTCGGCTTCTTACATCGCACATGTACGAATTACGTTACAGTATCTATATACCACGCACACACATGTACACATTTCATTCCGCCAAATAGAAATTATTGTTTGGCGTCACTGGCGTCGACCTTCTTCAAACTTCGTAGATACATTATCGATTACAAATACAAGAACCTGTTGAAATTTAATTTTTTTCGGGAAATTAGTTTTTCTACAATTATATGGGGAATTTTATCGATTTATAATTTTTTATTAATTTTATTCTTTCCCTCGAATTACTTATAAATTGATCCAATAGTGAAAAGTAGTATTCGCTGTGTAAAAAATGTCAGCTTTATGATATAAAAATTCATTTTCGATTTAGAACCTCAAAAAGCTATTAAAACTGCGATTTGAAGTGGCAAATTGTCCGGTATTGGGCCATTTTGTGTTGAATTTGGTATTTCCTCCAGAAAGCTGAACATTTTTTAAATAAAGTATTTTAATCGTACTTTTGAAGCTGGGTAAAATCTGAGTCCCAACGGGATCAAGTAAAATCCGAAACCGTTACCGTTAAAAAACTCACATTTAAAAAATGTAGGATTTTGTCACAAATTTGATATACGCGCATCGAATATTTTAAAGCGCCGAAAAACTCGATGGATTTACTTCGACACGCATTGACGCCATGTGGTAGGTAGATGGATACCATAAAACTTCTTTGAATTCCTTATTACAAATTGGCAGAGAAAATACGAGGCCTAATTGGATTGTTTCTCCTACGTATGCGTATTGATGCGTAGAAACGGGTTTTCTAAATTGGATTTTTGAAAATTCAAAACCTTGAGCATTTAATTAATGAAATCTTTACATGAGCGATGTTTTAGATCGGCAGTTGGCTAAAGCACGCAATCATTGCACGCTGATTTACCTCCTCAAAATAAAATTGGCTCCGCATATATCAAATCTGTGTCAACATCTGATTTTAAAAAACTTTTACCGTAGTAACGGATTCCCAGCTTTCTGAAAGAATACGAAATTGAACCGAATACATGAGGTTTTTCTTTCACTTGAGTCGCTTTTTTCCTAGTTATCCGACATTTTGAATAGAAAATTGATGTTTTTATCGAAGAGCTGAGACTCTTACATAAAATACTATTTTTTTTTTGAACCGATGTGCTGGTCTAGTGGTTAGCGTGCTTGCCTCTGAAATCGGCACATCGGGAGGTCGCGGGTTCGAATAACCGTCTCGTAGTTTCGGAAAGAAATAAAAACACAGGCGTGACGTAGCTCCAGTTCTACACGGATGTCGCGCACACGGACCGGTACGTGTGTGTGTCGGGTGTGTATGACTGTAGCCTGTGAGCTATTTCTCGACGAAACGCGACGAGCTCCGAGGCCGGGAAGCGAACTCGTGACCGGCTGTATTGGTATAGGTTTTCCGCAGTTTCCCTATACCCATGACAGAAAATGTCATGGTGAATGCGATACAGAGGGGGAAGTCGGCTGCGGCCGCAAGGTGGGGATCGATTAGGGATGTGGATTGGAGAAAATTGTGGGAAATGTGAAAAGGGGAAATCCCTGTACATGGAAGCTACAATTAGCGAAGCGTTCGCCGTAGCAGATATAATAAAAAATAAATAAAAAAATACTATTTTTCATTATATGAAAAATTCAGAGACATTCTGAAAAGGTGAGAAAAAGAAAGTTTAAAATTGTGGAAAACATCATTGCTCACAAAATTATAAATTTTCACAGGTTTTTGTATTCGATATCGATATAAAGAAACTTAGAGTTTCAAGAAGATCAGTGGAGTGGTGCACAAAAATAACTTTGTAGTGGAATAACCCATACACACGCATATATTATGTTACATTAAGCAGTAGAAACGTATATCGGATCACACACTTCGGAGTTAGTAACGTATTTCTCTGACCGATTTTATTCTAACCCTTCACAGTGGACGTGTCATACCTTCGTTGAAGCGATTAGCAGCGAATCGGCAGAGATTCAAATAAATGCTTTCGTAATTTCACTGTTATTCTTAATATTACGCGCTAACTTTGGTTAGATCGTTTTTGCCCACACAGCAAGAACGTAATTCTCGATTTCACATTGGTTCGTTCCTTTCTCGATTCTGAAGAAGCCGTTTTCACCCCAATCCGAACCCCAAGAGTTGGCCACAATCTAAAGCGAATAAAAAAATCATATACTCGTTTGAAAAAATGTTCGACGATCATGGGGGTGGCGGCAAGTAAATGGCCCCATTGACGGCTCCATTGGAAAATGCTTAAGAACTTTTTTAGAAAGATTTATCACTGGAATGTTGGGAAATGCTCGCGTCAAGAAACGATATCGTTGAAGCCGGAAAGAACTCTAAAGAGCCGTTAAAAAAAAATTAGAAATTTATGAGAAAATGAACTTTCCATAAACATTATAGGGAAACATTTTTTTTTCAAATACCAGCATTTCATTGCAATGTAATAAGTTCTCGCGATGCATTTGAAAAAAAATGTTCTCTATAATATGATAGAAGTATCTGAATCGTCTTTACCCAGTATTTTTCCGGAATTCCATTACTTATTTGTTCCTCGCCCCATCCGACGATACGAACAGAATGATAGCCTGTAGGATACTTCTCGACAATCTTGGAGTGCTTGTAAATTCCGGACTCGTAGACGAAGAAGTCTTGGTATACTTTCATGGTAGCTGTACGAAAGCGAGAACACGTGAATAGGTGAAAGCGTTTAATCGCGATTCCGTACGATTTCGCTACGATCATCGTTGTCTCGTGTAGATAATTCGAGATTGCTAATGATCAGTAATGTTATGTACCCTGAACAGGACCGGATGTAAGGATTTCCTGCATGATATCTGTTTCGTTGCCCAGACGATAAGCTGGTCCTACTTTGTACAACTCCGTTCTCAGTGGATTAGGCGGATTTCCGCAGTGTGCGGTTTGCAGAGTATTCTTCCGGCGCAATTTGCATGGTTCCGGCTTTCCGACCCACGGATAACAGTCTTCATTGACCAATCTAAATACAATTATTGAGAAAAGCCATACTTATTATTGCTATTACGATTTTCAAATCACACATTGCCTGCATGATATTTTCCATTGTTTATTCTACCTAAAAATGACCATCTCATTTTTAGTAATATGTAAAACTGGCCGTTAGCGTTTAACGGCGATTTTCTTTTCAGAACTTTTATTCCAGTGCGCAGTAGTCGAGACTTTACCGATTTCTATACTGAGCAAAGTTCAATTAAACGAAAAATGTTTCGGGCAATACAGGGTTATTATGTCTTATTGATAAAACGTCCGAGAAAATAAGAATGTTATAGACCAATCGACGCTGAAATGTTCAACAAATGTGAATTAATAATTAAGTTATGTAATATTTGCAAGCAAAGCGTTTGCAGAATTATAGTTTTTTTCGAGGTTGAAAAATCAGACTCTAGTGAAACATTTACCACGGTCATAATTGAGAAAATTGTTGGAGTTATTTATCTGAAACTTTTTGCTTCTAGAATATTACACTTGACCTTGTGAGAAACATCACTTTTTCTATTTTATAAATAAAAGCGTAAAGTATTTTCGCAGACATTAACAGCCGCAGTGGCAATTTCACGTAGAGGTTCCTCCATTGATTAATCCATCTTTTATATTTTACCCATATTTCCTTAAGAACATCCATGCCCTGTCGAGATAGCCTCCCTTGCAGCCTTGCTGACCCCTTTTGTTACAAGACAGCAAATGTTGTGCGCTTAGCTCGATGGCTTCGGTTCCCTTGCTCATTATTGCATATCTATCAGTTGCAACGTCGACCGTGGACAATGCCCAAGACGCGCCGCACCATCCTTGATCACGGATATCGGAAATAAATCGAGGCCATATCTGTCTCGAGTCAAATTGTCTGGGTAAAGCGTTAGGGTTGTAAACCCGTCGTACCGGGTTCATTCTGTAGACCTGTTCAAAAAATCGTCACGTTTATTGTAATGTTAGGCGGTATATCGAATCGGAGATGTTTTGAACATATGGTGACAATTTCAATTATTCAAGAAATTCGGGTTTCCAATTCCATTTTTTTCTTCATCTGGTATTATTGACAAGAGCCGCCAACAAGGATGAGTTCCTGTACGATTCCTGGATGAGGAAAAAACTATGATACTTTAGCTCTTCCAACTCGTTTGCGTATGTCATTTTTCGTTCCGTATAAACCATATAACATTTCCGGCACTACTTTCGAAAAAACTGACAATTTCTTAGCGAAACACTTTTAGAAGTTCGGTTTCCTAGAGTACAATGAGTTTCACGACTGATTGCCGCTTGAGGTGTGGGGAACCCTCAACGACGCGCAAGGCATTAGTATTAAATTGGTGTTTTATAGGGAAGAGAACGTTTGTCGATACTCGGCATACGTTCCAATGTTAATGTTAGATGAACAGATTAATTTTATGTTTTTATTCATAGATGCAATGCTCCGTCGTAAAAAAACGAATAATCTTGCAATATGCAATATAATGTTCATCAGGCTTTATGTATTTTTTCCGTTTCTCTGCACGGATGTCCAAAATGCCCGGTCGAAAAAGAATGGCGATTTTGAGACGATGACCTCAACAATGCGTTTATGGCTTTCTTCGTGTGTGTTTAAAGTGCGATTCAACTAAGTGAGTGCAGTATGCGGAACAAGTGGTTATCTAGAGGGAGTGAGTCTGATGAATGAGTCGCGTGAGGTCAAAGTTGCGAACGCCAAGAATATTTATTCTCTTCGGTCACTTTCGCCATATCTAGTCTTGCGCGTTATGCAGCAGTATCTGCAAAATCTTTCATCGCTATCTTCTAAATCCTCCCCAACTCGTATAAGCAACTAGGAACACTGTTATTCTCTTGAAATAGCAGTGATTGTTCATGGATAACAATTTTCTAACACTAGCTGTCCAAACCCTCGTCTTCAAATTTTCTGCAGTCGAGGTCCTCCTCTATCAGGAAGATAGAAATTGCCTTCCAGAAACTTCGAAAATGACTTTTGCACGTGCCTTACGATGTAGCAGGCCCCCTCGAAAGGTTGAACAAATTGTTTCTCTATTCTCAGTGTCATTTTTTATTTAGTCCGACCACGAGAAATATGCATCATTTGATGTGCCGTATGTTAGCCGCGGGGAGGAGATGTATACCTAAAGTATTTTGTTTTTGAAATCGAGAATACCAAAGTATTAATTTTTGTACTCCTAGCAGTTTAAGGGGGCGAGAATCAAGTGACGTGGAAACGTTTAGACGCCATGTAACGACGAGCCCGCTTTAACTTCTTCACCTCATGTATAATTAACTGTATAGTCAATACTTTGAAAAAGATCTTGGCAGAAAAAGTTATTTAATAGTCATGAGTAAATAAAGTAAAACCCTAAAGTGCCCGAACGGAAAATAATTAATTTAACAAGCGGATAAACAAATTCTTGGGTTCAAGGACGGCGGTCGATGGCCCACGGATACATGGCCCGTTTTATTAACATTGAGAAAGCAGTGTAAACCATCAAGCAAATTATATTTAAAAAAAAACAAAACAATGTAATTATTAAGACAAGGTCATGTGAATAAATGGAATTTTACTACTCCTACTAAAGTAAAACCATTTAACAAATTTTCATGATTTTTTTCTACTACTGCAAGTGCTTGGGAACAAACATACCGTTTTTTTTGCACGGTAAAATTTGTTTCTAGGTTGTACAACTACTAAAAAAGGTATAAGCTTTTCATCCGGTCGGATTGGGAATTGACTTACAGATTTCGCGGGACTGAGAGTTCCCAGTCTTAAATAAACACCATCCTCGAGGGTTTTCCCCCAGAATTTCGACTGATTGCTAGATCGCCATCCCAGATAGTAATGCTGAATTTGGAGCTCCTCGAGCAAGTCCGGCTCGACAATGCAGCGATTTTCTTCGCAGAGCACGTCGGCGCGTGCTCCGAGCGATGAACACTTACTAGTAAGAATAGTGGGCGTAAAAATACAACTAAATAGATTTGATTATTTAAACAATGTTTTCTTCAACTGTTCTTGTCTAAATTCGATTAATTAATTCGCAATCAGCTTTGTCAGAATTATGTGTAATTATTACTGAAGTTACGTCAAATTAAAATTTCGTTGTTTTGATGAACAAATCTGCATTGGGATGATTTTGTAATTAGCCAAAAAATATCCTTAAAAGTTAATGATTAAGTGATGGTTTGTACGTGATGGACTCTTACCAGGTGTTGCAGTTTAGCTTGAAAGTGTCCCCGTAATTATAGTACTTTCCTCGGAAGAAGCATTCTTTAACAAAATTGCGCTTACCGTTATTATAACATTTTTAGTAACGTAGTTTTGTTATCCTTGTATTTGGAAATATATAAATGGTAACAGTAGACAAAAATTACGTCTGAAGGGTACAGGTTCGTCGGGGAATGTCATTCCTCGGCAGTGAGACCAATAATCAGGACAGCAATCTTCTTCACGAGTGCGATTGCAAAAATCGTCGCAATAACAGGTTGTCGTTAAAATAGGAGCACTGCAATCGTCCTCTCGTCCCGGACAGCATCGACCAGCTTCATACTGCCCAGCGCAGTATGGTCCCGGTGGCAATCCCGAATAATTTGGAATCGCTTGGGACATCATAATTAAATGGAAAAATCCAAGTAGGGCTGTCCCTAAACGGATTTTGTCCCACATTCTGTAAAATGTACAAAATAAAATAAGTGTTATGCCGAATCAGTTTCTAAGCAGTTCATTTGTTATCGTCTTCAGCAAAGAATCTTCTTTCCCACTCTTATAAGTTTTATATGACCAATAGTAACTATACTATTAGTACTTAGCTCAAAAGGAAATATCAAAGTTGCTGCAAAAATTGGCATAAACTGAAAACTAACGTTCGTAAATCATTTTTCTATAATATTCTGGGCACACATTTAAATTTTAGAATACAGTTCCTCTATTAGCTAAGATCTGAAAACTGGGCCATAACGGGATGCGACGTATTATTTCATGGAAGTTAATATTGCTTCTTCATAGATAAAGCTTTGCTTTCGTAAACTATTTTTGTTCCAGAGCTTAATGGAAATGTATTCAGAATGTTCCAAAGCGTTGAAAAAGGATATTATGTGCAAAGCTTTAAGGCGCTCGGAAAATTTTTATGGTGCCTGTGAGGGTTTGAACTTTGACTACAAAAATACATGTGTTTTTCCAACTTATTACTTCATTATTTCTCATGCTTAGGATATTTGTGGGCAAAATCTCAAACTTGGCACACATATTTTGCACATTATGAGGTATATGACCAAAGTTTTACAGATTTTTGAAGCAATAATTGTCATTATTACTAGCTTTGCAATGACAACCTCTTTATCATTTTCTGAGTTTCTTTCATCAAGAACTAACTATTGATGATCTAATGCAATTATCGACTTGATTATAGACTGCATGCGTAACGAAAAAGTTCGATTTGTATAAAAAGATTTTATAGAATCGTTTTGATTTACGTTAAGGCACGGTTCACAGCTCCATTCGCAAATGCTGCTCCCGATTATGATTACCGGAAAATAAATTCCCCTGAGAGCAAAGTTGCTCTCAAAAAAATGTCGTATCATCTTTGGTATTTAAATGCTGAGAGTGCTGCGATGGCATTTTTTTGAAGGCATGCCCGCTGATATTAAAAGAAAAATTGCTAAAAAAATACGACCGAGCTGCCTGAACATGAAAATCAAACCGAAATTCCCAAACGATATGAAATTTCTCGATCAGACGTTCTTTATTTGATCGATGAAAACATTGAATTTTCCATAAGCCCCCAATCGATAACGTTTTTCAGAGTATTCCAGATCGATTGTAGTTTCCTCAATAACGACGTATCCGAGTGGCATTTGGACAAGAATTATCAGTTAAGTTCGCAAATTGTCAAAAAGTTAAGGGTCACCAATGACGTCGCGGAAGGAAAAATCAAGCTCATTGCTCAATACAATAATACATTGACATGCGACAAGGAACAGAAACAATTCATTGTTCAAGTTGTCCGTGAATATCAGAAAATGTATCCAAATGTAAACAAAATGACTCTAAGCCGACCGCTCCATTAATAACATTTTATTTTGGCACTTTTTTGTATGAGTTTTCATTTGCAAATTATGTTGATTCGATAATTACAGTATTCATTGCGATCATTTATTTCAGTGCAACGAATTTGTGGCTCAGGTTTGATTTAAAGTTGGAATTTATTTTTAAGGAGTTTTTATACCTCTGATAGAAATAAAACTTTTCTATCATGTTTAAGTTTTTTTCAGGTCGAAAGTTGCATTAAAACATCAATAAAGAGTAATTAATGAATGATACTAAAAAAAATCAAAACGAGGTTGTCATTAGAAAGCTGGTAATGATGACAATAATTACTGGAAGAATGTGAAAAAATTTGGCGATATACCTCATAATGTGTACAATATGTGTGCCAAGTTTGAGATTTTTCCCACCAATATCCTAAGCATGAGAAGTAATTGAGTAATAATTTGGCAAAATACGTGTATTTTTTTATTGAAAATTTAAAAAACTCTGGCGGGCGGCATTAAAATTTTTCTGAGCGCCTGCAAACTTTGCACATAATTTTTTTGTTATATATCTTGATTATTTTTTTACAAGGGGACTTTGGAAATTCAAATTTGACCAAAAATTGCAGCCACTTTAGTGTGTACGGATTTTTTGTACACGCAAACGTTTGATAATGTTTGATTTATTTGTTTGCATTTTTGGCACGCCGATAGTGTATTATAGGAAGTATGTTTTAAATACATTTTGTGAAGGTCATTGCATCGCGCTTTAGATTGTAAGGGAGCTTCAATTTTTTAAAAATGTTTTCTTGCACCGTAGCTTTTATGGTTTTTGAAATTTCTGGTCGAATTTGTATACGAAAATAGTACAGGGAAAGGCTTTAGCTTTAAACTTTCAATACAACCTTTTCACGGTGCATAACTTGAGATACTCGGCAAAAAAGATTGGATTTTGAGAGCGTTTGAATTTTTTAAATAATTTAAAAGTGATAAAACAGGATAATGGTGAAACAATTTCTTCGTTTATTGGCGTACTGACAATGCTGTTATAAAAAATGGAGCACTTTGGTTTTTCGAAGTTTATAGTATTCCTAAAGAAAATATGAAAGATGCAGATCCGATCCATATTGAGTATTTCGGTGTTGATGTAATATCAGAATTGAAAATTACAATAGTATTCAATTATTATCGTGAAGTAGTAATACGTGTACCGCTGACTTTCCCCTTCAAACGCATTAAAGCTAAGCTCAATAAAGATAGCCAAAAGTGCGAAAATGTAATAAAAGAAATTCGAATTGGATAATAATATATTCAAACGGGGTCAGCGAAATGCCTGCAGCACGAAGGCGATCGTGTGTTTCATTTCTGACTCTTGTTCTCGTTATACTTTCGGAAGTGATCATTCTGGTACATTGGCAGGCTGAAGGCGGTTTCTAAGACAGCAAATTATATTTTTTTGGTTGCACGGATCATTGATTATTTCGTACAAGGCTTCCGATGTAGGATACAGTACAAATTTTAGATTACAAAGTTGCATTTAGGCTGAGGCACTGAAGTGCACTCGCTCATAACCCATATTCTAATGAGCTCGATACATCACATATTGATGGTATTTACCAGACTGGAACACCGATTCCGCGAGAAAGAGAGAGAAAGAGGGGGGCTGATATCCTCGGATACATTTTTGTACATAGCCAACCTAAAAGATATACGGTACGGGCCAGTTTAAGTTATCGAGTGCAATTAATGGAAGAAGCAAGTTGAACATTGTAAACATTCGAAATCAAGGAACAGAGTGTATTTTTGTGTGCCCTATTTTTCTGACTTTTGTAGTTAAACGATTAATATATTACAAATGTTACTTGAATATTACAGAAATGCCGATACATAACGTGAAAAAGGTGGAATTATTCAATATGCTTACTTGTGGTCCATGTCGATCGTTTCCCGATTGCTGTACAGAATGCACCAGTTTCACTTATTCCGTCGATATCGCTCCGACTGGAATCCATGAAAACAAAATAAGCATGTAACAGAAAAATAAAATATACAAGAATGGAACAAGTCACAAAAGTGCCGGCTGTGTGGAGTCTAGCGCCTAACACTCGAATTAATATTTGTGGAATTCCTATCAAGTTGAATCACGCGCAAACGAGATATTTCGGTAACCCAGGAGAGCGCGTGAAATAATTTTGGCTCGTAACTCATTTTCAGAACGCACAATCGGCTGATCGATCGTATATGTCATTATACGAGTCGTGGGACGAGCCCGTGTTGTTCGAATCAGCGCACGTTTTAAGCGCGCGCGGGAAAATTAAGCAGATGTCTATCAAAGTCAACCCGCCGATTAGACCGTAATAAACCGTTCTTGACCCATATTTAGTTTCATGAACGATAAGTGGGTAGCGCTCTCTTCTTATAGCAGAGACGCAATGCGATTTAGCGTTGCCGCACAACTGTGAGTCAGAAAATCATTTCGAGAGCTTTTCACCCGATCTAGCTTGATTCACAATTTTTTTTAGCACTCTTAAGAAGCTTGAGAGATGTTAAAGGCTTGACGTTTCGGTGCCAAAGAAATTTGTATATTTTTATAACTCAATGTACATTGGTTACGTGCGTTTTAACATACTATTTTTCAAAAAATGAACTACAACTGTGTGTTTTCAACGGGTTCTTATACAGAACAAGCGGAAAATGAAGTAGGACTTTTAAAACGTATTGTACCTTAAAATGCATTGAAAACATTTTGCAATGTAAAAATGTTGCTACTCCAACGTTTGTTTCAAGGTTGTAAATGTTCATTGCAAATTTCCGACTGATGGGACCAAACTATCCCGATTTATATTCGATATTTTGGTACACGCTTATTCAAGTTGACACGATTGGCCTTTCACGTCCAATGAATGACGAAAAAATGGATCCATACTTGTATGTGTGAAGACGGCCAGACGTTTTAAAAATTCCACATTCTTTTAGCTCGACTAGATTCCTCTGAATAACAGAAAATTACAATGGTATGTAATTACTGTCATGAAGAATTGATAATACGTACACCCTCGACTTTCTGTTTGTCCCTCACATGCATTAAAGCTAAACTGTATAAACAAAGTAGATCTATCGGAATAACGTACAATAACACAAAATAAACACTCGCAAATAATTAAAAATCAAACTAATCGAATTTGGAGAAGAGTCAGAGCTTGCAAGATTGACCTATCATTCCTCTGAATGTTTGATTATATACATACACAATGAGTCTTGCGCAGGAGTGCGTGTGCATATTATTTTTGCTGAGTGACTCAGGGCATTTCATTTGCACGTTTAATGCAATATTCAACGGGTCGAGAATTTACGACGAGTGATTTGGCGATAATTGCAGACGCTCGGTGGGGCTCGTCGTAAAAATCGTTCGTGCATGACGGAGTGTACTTCGACGAACTAGAGGGTGAAAATTGAATGAAATTGAAAGTTAGCATGATCGTTTGTCATTTCCGTATTTTTACAAAATACAAAAACAATAGAGAAGCTGTGTGCAGCATTTGTAAGGCTGTGATAGGTTGCTCTTGGCGGGAGCTTCTGGCCTGAAGAAGTGGATATGTTGTATCAAGCATTCGTTTATATCGCATCGATCTTGGTAAATCGATGGATCTTCCCGAAATTATTGCTCAATGAAAAAATGTGCATATATTCAGGCTCTCGAACTCGAATCAATTATTACTTTCAACTCTTATCATCACCCATATTCTTTTGTTAGGATCATTATTTTCCCCTAAACTGTTTCGAATATGCCATCACCTTCTTTAGCTCGTTATGTTTATTGATGATAAGTGAAATCTTTTGTCGTAGAAGATGCAATATAATTGGATTCGGATGAAAGACGTATACAGATTAAACTACATTTACTTGAGGGATTACGATATATTTTAATACTATTAAAAAACAATAGAGAAACATTCCTACTAAGTCGCGAGTAGAAAGAAATACGATTTTTTATCATTTTGCCGGAAATGAAGCATGAAAGGGAAGGTGCTAAAGATTTTTTTGGTAATTTTTCAGTTTACGAATATTAATGTTTTTATGTTTGACTTTTAGACACTCTGTACGTTAAATGTATCGCATGTGTGTAATACTTTGGGAGCAGAGCCAAACGATTATCTAACTGAGCCTTCAAGAGCGTTCAACGAATATACATGCTTCTGTGTCTCATCACTTATGAATACTGACGCCGAAGGCTATAGTAGTCGTAACGATAGTGAATGCATTATTCTCATTTACGTTAACTTCTGCAACTTTGCCGATTGTTTTTCGTGCCACAGGCAACGAGAATCTAATAAAATAATACGTGTCAAAATTATGCTGCCTGCCATACGTCATCGTCATAGCTCTCAATAAATGTCACATTTGTCCTACTTGAAGCCACTTTTACCAAAGTGAAAAGCAATGCGCGATCAATTCACGTTTTTCGATCTTGTGCTACTGTATTTATCAAACCGTGAGGGTTTATTTGCGGTGTAATATTTTCAATAATAATAGTCATCGATGGACAGAAATTCGGAAATCATGAAGAAAATTGATCTACACTTGGGTTGCTTAATACTTAATATGTTGAATGAATTGACATTTTAATATGCATAATTCGTGAATAATGCTGCTGAATACTGAATTATTAGTGACCTGTTTATAAATGTTTATATAACTCAAAAATCTTTGAGTAGCATGAAAAAAGCACACATGCATTTTTACGAGCATATTCCGAGTTTATTTTCTCCAGTTATATTTCATGAGAATAAAAATGATTCAAGTTTTCCTTTATTTATTAGTTAGTTATTTTTTTCTATAAACTGTTTTACAGTTTTTGACGGAAATATTATTATAAATCATCTGTGACATTGGCAGCACCATTGACTCTAGACATTTTCACCATATCTTTTCTATATAAAAGAGTATTTAAACGCTATACCTACGTCTTATACATACAACTTTATGCCAGAGATAAAAATAGCTGTGCAGTAGCTTATGCTGCCCACTAATGGAGAACAAGTTGCTGTACAAGAATTAAAATTAGAGCGAGTGCATTCTAAATACCTCAACTTGTATATTTACGCTCGAAACAAAGTGATCACTTGAGAAAATTACGGGTTCGCACGTTATGTTCCACATTCGACAATCGTTTGTTCTCAAATTTTTGGGAGCGAACATATTCTTTCACGCTAACATAACAGCTAAGGTGTTCTGACGGTTGTGTCGTTAGCGTTGATAGAATCAGTCATCGTAACTTTACAGGCCACAAAGGATGGTCTGTATAAGCAGAAGAGTAGCGAGGTAGATTTATGACACTCTTGGACTTCGTCGCTCTAACTACATGTTGTGGTTTCTGTGTAATTCGAAGAAAGTGAAAAGGGGAATGTATATATACGTATGTACATTTACGCACCCACATACACTAGCTACGCCCTCGCCTTCGCCCGCGTAGGAGTCCAATTGACGGCACATTTATACTCCTTTTTAAGGGGTGTGCATAACCTTCAAATTAAAAAAAAAATACGACTTTTATTGCACGGTTTTATAGCCTAGGGTCCTAACTTTAATTTAGTAACAAAGCTTTTGGGAAAATTCCGAATATTGACTGAGTTATGACGATTTTGGTAAAGTGTCAAAACGACGCACTGCGCTACGGCGAACCGCCCACTGTCATACGGGGTAAAATCGTAACGGTTCTTCGGGCGCGGTAACCTTCTCCGAATTTCATTTAACGGTACACATAATATGTTGTATTCAATGATACGTTCTGCTAATGGTGCAAGTGATGAGATTTATAATTCGGCCCAATGCCTATGCCAAGTGCCACAAAATCGATGCACAGCGCATACAGACGGCTGACAAGCGTGCACTAAAAACATAAAAAATGAGCGGCAACTTCGACAAGCAGCCTAAAAAGAAGCTGGCTTTATTGTGTCGTTGTGGACAGATTACTACTCGGCGCAGGAATCGTAGTCGGGCGGTACACGTTTATTTCTTATCAAACTAGTAGTCTATACGCCAAGGCACTTTACAATTTAATTGTTTCAATTGACGATTATGATAAACCAATGCATTTTAGAAAAAAAAACATTTTTTGATAGAGAAGATTCATTTATCAATTTACAATAAAAAGCATCTTGTTCATCTCTTCGCTAATCTCTTCGCCATTAGTAATAGAGATATAAACAACGAAAGCTTATCTCGTCATCTGTAGCGCGCCGTTCCATCTCTCTAATTGTTGTTTATAACTCCATTATTAACAGAGTTTGGTAAAATTAAATGAGACCTTTTTCGTTGTACATCCATAAAGAAAAAAATGTTATTCGAAACTTTTTACTCTAAAATGTATCATTTCGACACAATTATCGTTTAGACAATTAATTTGTCTATTACAAAAAGAAAAACACTTTTAGACAAAATAACTTCCTTATGTTTATATTCTCCATACCCAAAAACATAAAAAGTAACAGATATTCAACAGACCTTTCAATTTATACGGAAAATGTACCTGAACAAAAATTTATATTCTACGACCCTTCTTTCTTTTGCGTTTTTATCAAAACTATGTTTTACGAAACGGTGTAAGTCGTACTTCGAAATTTATTCGTCCGATTTACTTCAAATTCATAGTTTCTTACGTTTTCTATTATATGAACGAATGATTTTTTAAATACATTCATCCATTTGTTAATTACAAATGATTAAAATCGTTGATTTTGTCGAAAATTGAACTTGTGTCTAGATCGTCTTACGGCCCAGTAGAAATGGTCACGCAGCCTGTCTCCTACATTTCCCGCTTAGGCGAGATTCGCGCTCTGTCATTCTATAAGTTTCTTGCGCGCTTTTCCCTTATAACTTTAAGTGATACACATCCTTTTACGTCGAAGCATTTTTCAACTTTGAAAATTGTTTGTGGTATATCGAATACGATCGTATATGCATGTATATCGAAGTGTACGCGCGTGTGTGAGTGTGTGTTTGTGTATCTAATATAGATGTAACCTACAGAATATAATATTTATTTTTAACGTGTATAAATTATGGAACAAATAAACAAATGTATCATACACTTATCATGTGTACACGTCATATCGAACAATCTCGTTCTCCGATCTCCCTTCATTTTATTCTTTGCAGATATCGTCTTTTATAATCGCTTTTCCGTCAAGTCGCTTTTGACAGCCCATTTAAATACGACCATATTCAAGTCCGATCAGAAAGTCGCTTGTTGTAATCTGGATATTTTCAGTTATCGTGATTAACGTCAGTCAATTGAGCAAATGTGATCTTCGCATATCCTATTTATAAATTTTATTTTTCTTGACATATATATTGTATAATGCGACTTGATCATTTAATAATTACCGCAAAATTCACCAATGACTCGATAGACTAATGTGAACAGGCAAATCTATCGCTGTTTTCAAAAGAAAAATCAAGGAATCAAGGTTTGTTTATGCTATTTTTAATGAACTATATAGCGTAATGCTCAGTATTCCAAGTTCTATTTCGAGCTCTGAGGTATATAAGTCGGCGAAAAGTTCAGTACTTGTCGCGTTATAGGCGGGCAAAACCATTTTTTTTTATAAAAACGATTTACTCACCTCGTTTTGGTAATATAAACTAGCTGGAGAAAATTGCATAAATTCCAAAAAATCATGACGAAACACCCGTTACAGTTCTATTGTATGAAGAAATATCGTCAATAAGAAAAATATCAATATTCTGTTGTATTTGCTTTTCCTCCAGTTATATATTTGAAATTCATTTCGCTATTCCTGCTATTTTAAATTTCCCTGCCTTGCCAATCGAAATCGACCGAGGAGAAATGATAAAAAGTTGATTCCATTAACGATAGTGGAAATATTGATTTTGAATAATAATCGCAAGTTATTTCTAATGAAAGCTGTTAGTAAAGTATTTGAAATAAACGGCGTTAAAACTTTTGAGCATTTGTTCGTAACAAAATCTGATTGATATGATAATTACATAATCCGAAAAAAAGAATACAGGAACTTACGAATGTATACAATTTGAACGAATTTCGAAACGCTTATTCACTCTTTGTGAATAAACATTACAACAAATCCTGCAGCGTACCATAAATTAGAACTTTGTAGAAATGCTTCGAGAGTTCTGAGAAAGGTACATTGTACAGGCGATACTATTACATTTTCAATACTAACAAATCTCTCAGAGTTGGCACTTTCATTAGAGTACCGTTTGATAATGCCTCGAGCCCCGTACGGACCCGCGAGCTTTTATAGTACTCAAAAATATATAATTCGATATATAAACCTTGATCGAATTGGAAAAAATATTGCCGATAACCAACTAACTGTACATTTTTTTATATTGTAGATTAAAATACCAATCAACGTTCTAATAATATTAACTTGGAGCGTTCATTACCGAGACTTCATATCGTATTAAAATCGCGAGAAACACACGCTCGCTTGCTGTACCGACTTCTACTATCGTTGACACTCATCTTCTTAACTTCCTACATCAGTGCATTACTTTTTACGCCTCTGTATGTCGTATATATAGGTAATTAAATAATACTGCGTATAGCCTGTGTACGTATGCGCTTCAAAGAAATTCCTTACATGTCCGCGTTTGAATATCTTTTTCACCAGTTTAACGATCTATCTAGACGGAAATTTCGAAATAATATATCGTCCAAAATATATAATATTAGGTGTACAAATTTATTCGGTGCTCTTTATAAATCTTGTTTGTTAGCTTCAAAGGCATCGAATGATTTTGTACACCTAATATATATTGTATAATCTCATTAATATGATCAAATTATGTCACGCGCCTGTACATCTATGTTTGTTCAGACTGGAAATAATCTAACAGGGTTAGAATACGATGCTGTGACGACAATGATGATTTTCACAACTATTGTCTGTCTGTCCGTTTGATCGAAGTGGGCGCGAAAACTGCTGGAGCTTTTCTTTTGAAACCTTCGTGTGTGAAAATAAACAGACCCAGCATTCCTCTGCAGTCTGTTTGATATGGATTCATCAAGAGGTAACCTGTCTCCAGCATTGCCAAATAATCCATGGTGTACCGCTCAACTGCCATACGGAATACGGTCGTAACGGTCCCTCATGGATGGTAACCTTTTCCGAATTATGCTTAACGGTATACATTATATTGAATCCTATGATACGATTTCTTGAAGGTAAAAATGTTTAGCTGCTCACTCTACTAAGTAAAAGCAGATCTTTCTCGACATGTTTATTCAGTTACTTGTAGTAAGTGCTAGAGTTCAGATCGACGTTTAAAATGTATTAGATCGAAGTGAGAATGAAACAGACGCACTTTAAATACGAAGCTTCACAAGATCGTGCTTGATGTCATGGCATCGATTAAAAAAGATAGCGGGTTCCACCGAATGATTGGCTATCAGAGGGTGATGATCATGGCACAAATACTGTCGTGAAAAAAAATCAAAATCAAGTGATTTGGATGCACAAGTAGTCGCGCGGTTTGGTTACCGCATTTTGAATTTGCTCACGGCTTTTTCTCCTACAGAATCACCTACACCGATTGACCATGCAGCAACTGCGGCGCTTGGTTTCCGTAATAATAACTGCATCAGTTATCAATATTTGTCAATAAAAACAAAACTCAAACTTGCCAAGATTACTTATATATTGTCCGTAAACGTCGACCTCGTTACTACAATACTCTCATCGGAAAAGATATTGAAAATATACTTGTTTTTTGGGCCCAACACTTATGTAGACCCGTTACATGCATTTTTCTTGGATCTGTATGTTCCAAAACGACCTGCATGATTACTTGAACGGTTTTGAATATTTTTTAAAGCCGATTTTGTAGTTTTCGGAAATAAATTTCGATAGTCTATCGAGGTATTTTCTTTAGCAACTTTCGTTATAAACATTTAAAGCGCTCAATGTGACATAAAAATATGATTTGTCTTCAAAATACGATAACTTGTGTTGAATAATTTATCGTTCAATAACAAAAAATTTCATGTCGTCAAAGTACCAATAAATAATGTATGCTGGACATTTTTCCGGATTTTTTTACAATTTGTGCTAAATGTCGTCTCGGCTGAAGGTATGTAGCCCGTTGAATAGGAGCTGAGAAAATGCACATTTTTTCTGCCGGAGCAGTAGCACATTTTTACCGTCAGCATTTGCGAGGAAACTTTTTCGTACAAACGATAATACAGTTTCATTAGCCGACATACACATGAACTAAATTCTCGACATACACATCAGCAAAACCGCGGAAAAAGCTAGTACATGTTCTATCTATACGCTAGGTTGAAAGGAGGGCACCTCTCTTGGGCTGAAGAGAAATTTGAAAAAAAAATTGCTTCTGGTGAAGTTCGAACCCAGGACCTTGGGAATGTAAGTTCAGAGCCCTGTGGCACTACTGTCTCGACTATGTATTATACATTTAATAATATGATACACGTTAATAGGTTTATTCTAACTGGAGAAATTTGATTCCCGTCCCATGATTATTGGTATGTCGTTATATATGCAATACAATTCAAACCGAAGCCAGTGGCATTAAATAAGGAAACATGTACACTCATCAAAAAGTATGTAATCATATAGGTATTGTCAATATTGCACATATCTATATCACTTATATTGGAAAAAGGTCGAATACCTTTGTGCCTCGGCGCTAAAGTCCGGAATTGCATACATTGAATGTATTAGCTCGTGTGCCTATGGCTCCTGCACGAGCTCGATGTCGTATTTCGTCAACTCAGTTTCTCACAATAGCTCGACTGCACAAGTGTCTTTTTCCTTATCAGCACATTATGAATTAACAGCATCCGAGAAACAGTAGCACGCGATATACAAAGAAATGTAATATCTTCTTGATGTGATATTCGTTCACAAAGTGATCAGAATGTCTTTACTTCTTGCACGTATGTTCAAACCGTAAAAACAATTGAATAAAAGCTCTACAAAACGGGAAAAGTCAACATTTTTGTGCCATTACTGTTTCGGTTCAGTTTCGTAAAACAATTGAATTGTCTTGATGTTACGAAGAATTGTTTACAAATTACAACATTTTCGTATAGTTGATCTACAAACAGTGTCAAGTTTACGGGTTTCCGTAACGTTTTTGACTGCAGAAATGATATCCGAGTTTTAAAACTGAAGTTATAGTACTCTGAAGAAATGATTGTTGAAAAGTTTTCTTTATTTTCAATTAATTTAATGATGATGCACCTCTCAGCCTTTTTTTTCCAGCGTTCGCTTCGCGCAAAGCTCATTGCAAAAGCCGGAACTTGAAACGTATCAATAAATCTTCGAATTCTTCCCGTACATAGCATATATAAGTATGGTAATAGGGAAGAATTACGCAAGATAATATAAATGTGAAGAGAAGCGAATCACTCTCAAGCAATGTACCGGTGGCTTTAGCATTTCTCCCATATTTTATTTTTCACGGTCGGACTATAATATCTAGAATTTCTATGGTGGATACTAATTGTGTATTAACGACGCATCTTCGCAGGGATAACCGATATTTATGTCATCGCGTGAACGCCAAAATAACTGGCGGTATAGTAAATAATTGTTCGAGCATCACCAACTTTGGATCGTGAAATATTCATATTATATGAATATGTATAATATTATGTGCGGGGAATATATATACGACCTTCACGGTATAAGAGAATATAAATATAGCAATAATAATAATATGAACATTCACAAAATGCAATAAGCTTTTTTGCTGTAATTTCTAAAAAAAAAGTTACTCGAACGTATTTTTAAATTTTGTTTTCTATATATCGTCTTATAGGCGAGCATCGGCATCACAAATTAGACCTATGGATCTTTCGCAAATAGACTTTCGTCGTGAATATACTATTTTCATCTCATTATTAAAAATACCACAATTTTAAACCATCTTTTTGGTTTCAACTTATTCCTAGAAAACATGTTATTCAAAATTTGGATGGCGAAATTTCTGTATTGTGAATCTTATAGTTGACATTGTAAATTACCGAACATGGGACATTTATTTGATATAGTGCTACAATTTCGGAAATGTAAAATCAGGATTAACTAATGTTCATGAAATATCTCGAAACTTTATTATCAATATACGGATGTGAGTTGGAACCTATTTTATAGTGTAATCGATACTTATCGTCGCCATGTTATTTTTTTAACCACGACAAAACTAATAAGCCTTGGTATTGACACCTCGTATTGTTCGTTTTTTTCTCACGGTTCCATTATTTTTATATCACAGATGCTTCTAGTATTACTGGCCGATGATAATGGAAGGATCTTTTATTTTTATCTTGTTCAATTCACATATTTATCACAAGATTGTATCTTCAGATTTAGCAACAAAAAAATATTCCCATCTATCATGTCGTCTAGTCCGCTCTTTCTCCATTGCTGGTAATATGTCGATATTTTATACCAGTTTACTAATTATTCCGTAAATTTTCATCTATTACAGACTTTTTGTCGAAAAGATTAATATAATTATACCACTTTGTGGAAACATTTTGTTAATCAACAATCAATATTATAATTTTTGCGTCAATCAAAATAGTAAACGAACATGATGCGATGTTCGTAAATTGAAATATTTTCCTATGAGAGGATCACAGAAAATCAAATGGTTTTATCGTGCAGGTTCTGACAAAGAGTTGATATGAATTATGATCCAAATATCCTATTGATAGGCCATTGACTAAATACAGAGCTTATCGAGCTTTGGAATTTGAACGACAAATAATCGTTTCGATTGCCTTCAAAGAGATAAGTACGGACAAATTGGATGACAGGCCAATTTTTCTCTGTCTTCAGCCCGCCTTTCGCAGTTGATATTTATTGTGATAAGCAAATATATTCGATCATTATCAGCGCGGTATAATAGTCGGTCGTTGATTGTTCAAATTTTTTAAGGTTTAAATACATTTTTTCCCTCTCATATCAAGAAAGGTAGGGGATCAGGTGGCTACAAAATCCTATTAGAGCGGGCATTTCATTCTTCAGTCCTCATTCTATACACTCATGACATTTATGCCCGTGAATTCTTGCTGCCGTTATATGCTAATACTTTCATCGTAGTCATCGATGCCAAATATTTAGGGGCTTTTATAGTATCTCGATCAGTATTTGATTTGGTCAATTATTTTTTACTATCATTGAGATGATATGAAAAATTCGATCGCATTCCAGAATTTGTTACATTACAGATGAAAATAAACTGGCGAAAAAAGTTTTAAAAAATGATTCCTTAACAATCATTTATGGATGGATGGTATTACCCAGAACTAACGGTACGCGATGTGCACACGAAACAAACAGAATAATAATAAAAATAAAAAGGCAGGTATGATAAAACCCTGAAACATTCATAATCACTACCTTCATATTCATATTTCATTTTCCAGGCTCACGTGAATTCTTTAAAAACTCGACTTCAACGATGATAGTATCTTATTTAATAAGCTCTTACTGAAAAAAAATGAAACCTGTTTTAAAAAATACATATTTATTGTTTTGTGTGACTTGAAACTACAATGTTCACATATATTGACATGAAGGCTTCCTTGAAACGTTATTATCAAACAGGCATGAGTTCGAACGTGGCATAGAGACATTTTAACGGAGGTGTTCGAAGAGAGAAAAATGTATTATCATCGTTCAAATAATCATTTGGATCTGTCTTTTGGAAGGCTGCTCGTCGGGAAATGTTACAAAGCTCTGCAACAGTTAGCATGTTCGCGCAAGGAGTTAATTTGAATGTTAAATACAATAAAATAACACAGTGAATGAAGATAACGCTAATCATAATAGAAACATAATAAATGCATACATTTCTATACCGAAAGTATTTTCAAAGGGCACATGCAATGTTATTTGATAAGAGGTTATATTTCGGGAAACTATCAATGAATATTATTTTACCTGTTTAATTTAGTCGTCACGAAAAGCTTTAATAAACGTCCTGTGCAATATTTTTTGGCAGATGTATTTTTGAATGCATGTTTGTTTTGCAAGTGCATTTATTTTAGGTTTTCGTTTTAAGATTTCTATTTTCCATCACAAACCAGATAGATTTATAGATATGCAAGCAAATTGTCTGTGTCCTAACCGGAGACATAAGAATTTGGTGTAATAAACGAGGTGATTGAATACTGAAAATAAATTTGGATTGTAAATATAGTTTCTATACGGCCTCATAATAATTTTGTACCGGCGAATGTAGTGGCGAGGAGTTACGTTCGTTTTAAACTGCGGCTTCGCAAGCTTTCAATACTACAGATTTTTCCCTAAATACAATAACTACTCTGAGAGAACAATATTAAGCATTCCGGAAAGGGCACTTGGCGATATATCTTATCTTTGGCATTGATAAACTTTTACGCATGTAAGTATTATCGTGCAAGGTGTTCGAATTGCATGTGTATTACGTTTTGAAGATAAAGTCTGTACCTAACGTCAAACGGCTTCGCTGAGCACGTATTACTTCAAATTAGTTACAAAAATCGCTTTTTTCGGATGGCATCTTATATATTAAAGTGCAACTTTTGAAATACGAATTTGTAGTTAGTCAAAGCATGCATGTGCGATAAGAAAACTTGAAAATCATCTCGAATTTTCCATGAAAACATGTTACTGTTTTTAAAAATTCGTTTTGTCTAAAAAATGTATTCAAACGATTTTGAACGAGACGAATGTTTAATTATATGTTTGTCAAACATAGCAATTATTATTTTACTTGGATAATGCATCTTCGTTTGAACATTCTAGATAGAATAGAACTAAGAACGTGATCAGGGTGATATTTGTAAAAGTGAGACCTCAAATCCTCACCCCGTTTTTGTTGTTGTGAACAAGCCCGGGATCAGACGGGTAAAGGTACGGCGTTTAAAATTTGGACACTTTGTGTATGGTATGAGGAAAACGCACACTTCTGAACGAACGAATTCCTTATGAACCTCACAAACCTTGTGTAGTTGCTATCATCGTATGGTCTTGAAAATGATTTTTAACGTAACTTCCTCCATAATTGAGTTTATGCTAAATCACTCAAATTGCTACCGTCAATTTCGATGAAGAGTCTCACGAAGATTCGAATGAATTTTTACAGGTATGCCGCGAATAATTTATAAAGTGAAATCTTAAATGTCCTTGAAAATGTAGGAGCTCAAATATGATAAAAAGATCATAGAAATATATTTACACTTTACGTAAAAAGTATATTTGCAATATAGTTTTGGTTTTTAAAAATATCAATTGCGACTTATAAACTATTTTCTAAATGAATATTATAAATCTATTCGCTTCACGGATGAATTAAAAAAAATGAGCCTTTATGTAGTAAGAGTTTTGTGATAAAATATGATGAGACAGAGTTGCGAAAAAAGGACGGAAAGAAGAAGGTAAGTAACTTCTTTATAATGAATATTTTTAAAAATCAGATCACTGCAAGTTAGAATGTTTAGCCTACCTTATTCTGCGAGAAATTAATAAGTAAATATATTGCCTCGCCAATATAGGGAGGCCAATATGTTCACCATTAGTACATTGGGTCGCGAAGTAGGTGTAATTTGCGATTAAGTATTGTCGGTTCTTGATGATTGTTTGGGCCACTCGAAATTTGGACCACACGTGATATGTGTCGTTCCGATAAAACGTTTCGACGCAACGCTATTTTTACATTGCTGGGAATTTAGCGAACATCATATATGTAACAACCATTACACAAATGTATATCTCAAAACTTGAAGTGGAACGTGTTTTCGGAAGATTTATTGACGATGACGAAGTAATATCAATTATAGATTAAATTTCGGCCAATGTCTCACCCCATGGCGTCTTTTACAACAATTTTGGTTCGATTCAGGAATTCGCCATTTTTTCATCCGATATTGCCGTTCTCGATGATGGAAATTGAAAAACAGTGCGCGAGGTGTTTAAATTGTTTGTACCTATTTATTGGGACAATGATTACTGGCTTCAAGGATCAAAGCACAAGAACGGAAATGAATGAACGTTTTGCTTGGAAATAGCACATTTCAGATTAATGAAAAAACTAATAATAATCGTGAATAAAATAATTTTTTTTTCTTACAAGAGGGTATAAAACCATGATATTGAAGTTTGCGTCGGTGGAACGCAACGAAAAGAATTTTTTCCTAATTGCTAATCTTCTTTGGCAGAGCAAAGCTACGGCAAACTCTTTTGAAGATCCCAATTAGAGGCCTACAAATTAAGTTTATCGAGCATGATTTTAGATGACGATACAATTGTAGAAAAGGGGTAAAAAATGCGTTGCATTTCAACGATGCAAATTCCAACAAAATATCGAACCTACGTGTGTTTAAAACGCGCGGGAACGTTTTGAATTCGAATCAACATAGTAACCTTAGATCTGTCATTGCAGATACAATGACGTGCCCAGAAAACTCTATTTTCTTTAATCACTTTTTAATTCATTCACCCAGAAATCTATATCGTGAATGCAAAAAATTCATTCCGACAATTTAACGTACAAGAATTTTTCAGTCTTATTTCGAATTTTCGAAAATGGCTATACACAAAGAAAATGAACATAAAATAAAAATGTCGATTTACTGCTATATACGAAAAATCCAAAGTAAACTTACGTGTGAAATTTTTCGTATTCCTGCGTGTAACCGTCCAATCTGTCTCGATTCTTTTCAATATTTGCGAGAAAATGAAAGAACACCGGTTCAAATCGAAAAATTGTTGGCTGCACGTAAATAATAAGTACGCACGAAAAAAATGATTGTATCTGCGATGCAAGGAGATATAGCATTCGCAACTAAGGGTAATGAGGTAGTGGTCACGGCGATCGAATGATCAAGAAGTTCTCTGTGCTAACCGCTTGAAAGCGCAAATCGTACTGACCCACGCTCGCGGAGGTAAACGGTTAAAGCTAAACTAAGTCTCTGCGTCGTAGTATCACAATTCGGCTTGAACCATACGCCCTCGCCTGGTTCCCATTCCTCACTTTCTTTCTCCCTCCATCTTTTCTCAGCCTCCTTTTCGCTCCCTTTTCTGTCTCATTCTTTTTTTGCATGTCCTCCTCTTCCCATTTTTCTCTTTGTCATTTTCGCCTATCTTTGCTTTTCTCTTTATCTGTCCGTCTGTTTATATTTATGTCCCTCTTGCTCGCATAGTCTGCGTATTGCCGTATACGTGTGAAATTTTCACTTATATATACACCCATATCTGATATCCGTAAATAGGCAAGGAAGAGAAGAAAATTAAATGGAGGCGCATCGCTGCATGTAGGTGTTTGTCCTATTTGGTGTCATTTCGAACTCTGAAAAGTCGAAGCCCGTTAAAAAATGAACATGGCTCATTTTTGTTGGTAAATAGATACACACACGCACACACACACACAAATTTTATTTCTCACTAAACTTTCTTTCACTAAACTAACTGTGCTCTTGGCTTCAGCGCATTACAGTCCGGTTGATGGCGAATCTAGCCACCTATTTAAATAGAATTTTTTCGGAGGGATTCTGTACAATTCAACATCAGACCCTGAGGAGGGCCCGCACTCCCGTCTGTTGGACTCTTACCTACTATCGTTCTTTCCTCATGTGCCTATAGCGAGTTAGGTCCACTCATTTAGAGGCTAATTGTTCTTTGCGCTCTGCGTCCGACTCAGTAGCACTTGTCGCAGCCTGTCTCTTCTCGCTGAAGTAAGATCCTTAGAGCACTCCCTTGAGTTTTATTATATGTATATATATATATATCATAGATTGTGACGTGATTATGGTATGTGACTGCATTCAATTATTGTGGCGTAACTCACCAATGACACAATACATAAATACAAAGAGTATACAGGGTGGACCATTTAACGTGACCACCCCGAATATCTCCGTTGCCTTTAGAGTGACGAAAAAATGTTGGGAGGTAATTTGATTGATTTCGAAGGGCTGATGCAGTGCTGGACAATTCATTTTTGTCAAGGTCATAGTTTTGGCGTTCTCAATGGCATCAATGGTTTTTTATTTTATTAAGCCGTTGCAGCTGATATTCAGACAAATTCAACGACCTATGATATCATGACCTTGACATGATTTTTCACCGAAATACACGTGTAAAGACGGGAAATCGTGATGGTATTGAAAATAGGAATATCCGTATAATGTAATTGAATTTATTGTAACAAATGTTCGGAGTGATGGCCATTAACCTTGACACATTTTTTAAGACGTCGGATGAATGATTCTCTTGACCTTCGAATAGTTTCTGGTGTGGCTGTACAGCTCATTGGGCTCGCGAAGTGTTGACCCGAAAATTTCCCGGACGATGGTTTGGGAGAGGTGCAGTAATCCCTTGGCCTGCTCGTTCGCCGGATTTAACGCCACTTGATTTCTTTCTATGGGGAGTTAGTAGCTATAGGTCGTTAGATTCGTCTGAATATCAGCTACAACGTCTTAATAAAAAAAAAAAACATTTCAAAAATGTCCCATTTGAAAAACCATTGATGACTTTGAGAACGTAAGAACTATAACCTTGACAAAAATGAATTTTTTCACCACTGTATCAGCCCTTCGAAATCAATCAAATTACCTACTGACATTTTTTGTCACTCTGAAGGCAATGGAGATATTTGGGGGGGGGGGGGTTGAGTTAAATGGTCCACCCTGTATATATTCTCAAAATATGTTTCGATCTAATTGCAGGCATTGCACGCCTAAGAATGTGCCCATTTGCCAAATCTGCCCATTCCCAGAAATGGAGTCTATTATAAAACAATATGTACGCACTTTCAAATACTTCACCGCTAATTGCAAAAATATTCTACAGAAATTAATAAGTCAACAGGAAATCAATGTATTTTTTTATTTATTGGTTCATTCCAGCCGTACAGGGCTTTTCCTTTTTACGCGCCCTAATCCGCCTCAACTTCGTTCTTACCTCCCATTTCACATCCCCCAGCCCCTCTAACACCCATTCCACAACTCTCCCCTACCTCCTATTCCACCCCCCCTCGCCACCTTGTGGCCGCAGCCGACTTTCCCCTCTGCATCGTATTCACCATGACATATCTGCCATGGGCATAGGGAAACTGCGGAAAATCTATACTGATACAGCCGGTCAGAAGTTTGCTTCCCAGTCACGGAACTAGTCGTCTTTCGCCGAAAAATTTCGAAAAATAACATTTCACGACGACAGTACGTGACTGGGATCCGAACCCGCGACCTCCCGATCCGCTGGCCAGCACGCTAACCCCTAGACCACCGCACCAGGTTTGAAAGTCAATACATAAAAAGTAATTAATACCCATTGTGATCGAATGTAAATTGTGACCAAACTTCGAATAACTGTCTTTCAAAAATCGGCCCCCGCCGTGCTTGGTCTTTAAGTTTTTATAATGGTGAATAGAAGTTGAAAAATAATTGAATATGAAAATCTAATCTGATTAATTGTTACAAAGAACGGTTGTTCAAAAAGTAAAACAATCTTATGCTACGTATTGAATAATTAGTCCATTATGTATTTCCTTGGAATGTTCACAAGTGTTTTCAAAGACACAATTTAACTAAGACTGATATTACTTATTAAGAGTGATATTACTATCAATATACTCGGACGTGACAAAATCTCTGTGTGTCAGGTTTTTCTCACGATAGTTTCCACGTACATTTTTCACGGACATTTTTTTAAATTGCGGCTGGGACAACATATGTCCCAGTTACTGAAAAACATAGGCGCATTTCAGTGGTGAGGAATTCGCACCCTTATTGAGGAAGTTTCAGAGAGAAAAGTTATTTCATCGTAATAATCACTTGGAGGAGAAATAACTGTTCCCGACAATGAGGCGCACTAAACTGATTTTTTCGCCGTATTGAAAGGGTTAAATAATCAAGAGAAAATTCAAGAAAACCGCCGGACTTTCATTCGCAAGCTAACCCAAATCTGCTCCACTAACGATCTAGTAAAACCAAACATTATTAGAGCATACGGGATCCTTGCGCAAAAGGAAACTGTATCAATTAAGAAAATATGTTATTTGTTTGATCTCGTCTCGGCCACGAAATTATTATTTTGGTCTTGATAAAAGGAATCGATAATAAATAAAAGTTTAGTGTGCATTCTATCTGGACTCATGCTAAATTCTATCTAAAGTTCGACTCTCATGATCTTGAACTAGTAGGATATCGTGCTTGCGAGAAATGCTGAAATTTTTTAATTAGGAAATTCTACCATCTTTTTATTCTTGTGATTATTTCAATGAACCATTTACCACTGCCAGTTTGAAAAAAAATTGCACATCAAAATGTTGTCACGTCAGAGTAACTTAGCTTGTGTAATATCACTTTTATTGAAATTATTTTTTTAAAGCATTTGTGTAGTTTCGAACGAAATAAATAGTGTACTGATTATTCAGTAATTGGGATAAGTTTTTTTTCTTCTTCATCCAGTTCGTTCAGTATTTCACTTATTTTTCTAATTATGTGATTGCTCGCCTATCGATCTGTTGATCGTGTAAAACGACGAGTACCGTTAAACAAGAATCATAGATGTAGATTCTGAATCTAAGCCTGAATAACATGTTTAAAGTGTAATTTCTAACTGTCTTAGACGCCTTGATACCGCGTTAAACATTCTTGTAAGTAAGTGGCGTCAGGATCCCACCATGCCTTCTAATATACTGTTTTATTGTATAATCTAACAATATTGATTCATCTAACAATGAATGAACGAAGGTAATGAAAACCCCATGTTTTTTTATTGCCTTCGTTCCATGAAAGAAAAATCCACATTTTCCCTTTTCAACTTTTAAGCATATAAGTTCCCGACTAGAAATGTTGCTACGGGGCAGACTAGAGCTGCATCCGGCATACCGTATCCCGTACCACGGCACGGTACAGGCTGCCGGATCAGAGCTTCACCGGGCGTGAAACGCTTTTTTGAATCTGGCCATGACGCGGATACCGGTAACGTAACTGATCCGTACATCTTTTCAGGCTCTGATCCGGTTGCCGTATCTATGCCTGAAATGAAAAGAATCCCAAAATTACGAATAAAAAAAATTCTGGTAGTATTTTTTGTTTCCATATGCGTTATTTATGATTCTGCCTATATGATAATTGGAAGAAAACATATTCTGCCTCGTTGAAGTTTTTTACCTCCCCTCGGAATTGAACCACGTCTTCTTATTCTAAAGCTGAGCGCGCTACCTATTTAGCCATTCCAACACTTGTGTAAACTCCTTTTTTTCCTTGGGTATTATTGTCATTCTAATTCTATTCTAAAGAATGTCAAGAATTTTATCCATGGGGTTGAAGATTACATCGCGGCAATGTAACAATAATTCTGTTTCAACCGGATTTTTACTGAATATTTAGGCTGTGAAAATAACTCACACGTTTTCACATATTGTCATTAGCGTGTTACGACCGGAATTTGCAAAAAAAGGCTTTTGATGATTTTGTAAAAAAAAAAATTATTTGTACTAATGAAATTTTATTGATTTGATTTGATTGATTACCTTTTGATGATGACAAAAATAAACGAATGAAAAGGGAAGAAGAAAAAAGCGTTGCATTCCCACGATACAAACTGCAAATTTATTTTTATTCGTTCTTTGTATCTTAATTTGATGATGACGGCGTCCGCATGGACACCATATTACTTTAATTAGAATCTTGCTGAAATTATGCACGCAGCAACTCAGTTGTTTACTTTGATGGCCCCGAATAAGGTTCTCCGGTAGACATGCGGCGCAAATCAGACATGCACTTCGAAGTGCATGGCGGATTGGCACCGGATGTATACTGGATTAGCCAACCTCGGAGCACGGATGGGAAAAGGAAAATCGATCAGGCCGTGGACAGGTAACCGTAACAGAGCCATGTGAGGGACGCGTTGCGAGTCGTCTGACGTAGACCTGATTGATGCTGCTTCCTTACCTCGGTATCTGGGTACTACTGATGCGGCGGAAATACGGCGCCGATCAGGCACGGACTTCGCCGCCGTAACAAGGTCCTCGCAACATTACTTGATTCAGGACTGATCGGTTTGTCTTTGTTACACCCGTTCTCCGGATTCACTGATCCAGTAAATATCCAGCACAGATCAGGCGGGCGCTTCTATGGCATTCCGGACCGTATCTTCAAACCG
The DNA here is from genome assembly GCA_963210295.1 of Ophion ellenae. NCBI lineage: Eukaryota > Metazoa > Arthropoda > Insecta > Hymenoptera > Ichneumonidae > Ophion > Ophion ellenae. The sequence goes on from OY723394.1 coordinate 2,599,845, forward strand.
GCCTGATCAGTGATCCGGCTGCCGGAACAACATTTCCAGTCGGGTTGTTCATTATCTACGATCGCTGCAAGCAAAGTCAATATTCGTAACATTTCGATACCTAAAGATAAAACGTTTACATTGAATTGATCGAAAAACCGATATGTGGCTGCTTGAGACCTAAAAAAATTAATTTTCCATTGCACTCCTTTGATACACGAAAATTCCCTATTTTTATTTCTTGATACTTGGAGATATACTTTTTTGCTGTTGCAAATAAGAGCATTGAAACGTTTGAACTCGAATCGAATTACAAAGATATCGTCATGAATTCATGAATGCGAAGTGAGAAAAGGTCCCACTTTTGGTTGTTCGGTACCTTAAGGTGCAAATTTTCAATTGTGCCCGAATGATGCCAGAAAATGCTATATTTTTGGCTTCTCATTGGCTTTACAATAAGCAAATATTTCTTGTGCCTCAATGCCGAAGGATATTCATTTTTCACTGGTTGTGATCTGTGCAAAGGAAATCCATAATATTGGGCTTACGATATCTGAAGATTTTCTCTGTCGTTCAATGTGAATTATTATTTTTCATACTTTTTATGTTTGTTTATATTGAGAAAATGAATTTTTATTATCTATTGCAAATAATCAAAGCAATAACAGGCAAAAATATATAAATGTGTAAACTCATTGTAGAAATTGCGAAATCCGAAAATACATACGAAGTTTTTTTTTATCTCACCAAACTTTGTCATGAGGTGATGTCAAAATTCAGGTATACACATAGTGCACACCTAAATTTCTCCTTTGCCTTTCCCATACTTTTTGAAGGGCGGACACCTAGACGCCCCTCCCCCCTTTAACGGCGGACCCTCTAGGCCTCCGTTCGTCAATTTTGTATCTCTATTCATGTTGTCTGCAGACCCCTTGGGACATTCTCGCGGTCCCCAGGTTGGGAAATCCTGATATAGTGTTATCAATCCATCACGAAGGCATTCTCACCATTTCCTACTAAGGACGATTCGTGCAAAATATCCGCATTGATAGAGCATGCGCGCTACGTTCGTTTCGGGCATATGGCAATCTTCAAGGGAAAGTCTACAAAATGTATACTATTATCAGTGATTTTAGTGAACTCGGTGATGATAGTTGAGTGTAACTGAACAGATTAAGTTCAAAATAGGGACATAGATAAGTTTGGGTTCAAACCATATCACGAGGGTGTCATAAAAATTCCATTTTCAGCGTGGTTGCTGAGATAATGCCATTTAGTTTTACGTGCTTTACCTGGCCATAAGACTTGAACAACACGGGCCTCGCGACCTCGGGGTCGGATACGCCGACCACGGGACAAGCATATGCAAGCCTACCCCTTCACATTCGGAGACAGGTCCTTGTGCAATTACTGGCGTGGTTGTTAAGGTATAGTCATCCAAAATTTTACTTCTGGTGGATTTGCGTACTTTTGCGCAGGCATCTCCACGGTATTCTCTTGCCTTTTAATATTCAGCCTTTCCACGGTACAGCGACGGTAGGGAGACATTGTTTCTCGAAGTTTTAAATATTTATTCAGAAAGAACAGAATTGCTCAAAAATGGTACAAATAATTGTTTGTGTGGTATCAGTAATTTCCGAGTTATTGTGGGTTGAAGTCACAGGGGTTGATCGAGAAATAAAAAACACAACTAGATGAATAATTGATTAAATCGAAAATGGAAAAATACGAGTCGACTTCTTGTGGATATTAAATATAATCTATAAAATGCATATCCGGCTGGAAATTTGTTCAGGCTAGCCAGATTTATGATCAGGCCGTGAACAGGGAGCTGTGGAGCTATCCGTATTACGGGAATTTTGATTCGGCCTGCCGTGAACAGGCAGCCACAGGTCAGGCGAACTTATGGCAAACGTGAAAACGGCCATAATGTGGTTTGCCTTATCAGTGCCCTAATATGGCTCTATTAAGAGGCCCACCCAGTGGTCAGCCTAGCGCTAAAGTGATGGTGCTAGTGTTGCTTTTAAAAACTATGCTTGCGCGTGTGTCATTTTATACATCGTGTTTGGGTTAAAACTTGAAAGTTTTCACGATATATAAAAAGGAGCACATAAAGCGAAAACGTTATGAATCGCAAATAGAGGAAGCGGTATTTGACACGGCTGCGTGTTAGAAGATGTCGTTCGGAGAAAAAAGTTGATGAATCCCGATCATCGGTACAAGTACCACGTATGTATAACCTTACTTTTCTCAACTTTTACAAACTTTATGAATTTGTATACACTTGGGTATAGAATAATATCAATATAAAATATAATTTAAAAATATAAAAATCAAATTGAAAGAAAGAGGCCCGAATAATAAAATTCAAGATCAGGAAAGTCTTGATAAAGCTACCAGCAAACAAAATCCCAATGCCAGCTGAGAGGATTCGAACACCAGCCAAGCAGATCTCCATGCCAGCAGAGAGGGTTCTAATGGCAGCGAAGATCTCCATGTCAGCGAAGAGGGTTCTAATGACAGCGAAGAAGATCCCCATGTCTCCCCATCCCCATCCCCATGTCCAGAAATATATGTTTTGTTGTCGAACTGTTCAGATGTAACTTGAAGTTAAAGATTCAATAAATAAATAAAGTTTTATGTTATTTGTTCTCTATATATTCTATAATACATCCGATCGGCCAGCCGTATACACGCCATCATAAGGCGCTAGGATAGCGGCCCAATCAGGCTGCCAGATTCGGGCGTAATCAGGCTGCCAGATCCCGCCATTATCAGGAACAGCGTTACATTTTTGTTCACGCCCTGATCAGGTTGCCATACTAGCGCCATATAACGGCAGTCAGGCAACCTGATCCGAGCGTGATTAGCGCCTTAACTAAATTTCCAGCCGGGTAGTAATAAAGAATGGTCAAGATTTCGAAATGACAATTTCACCGACAAAGCGCTACATATGTATATTTCTTGATGAATAAAATTTTGACTAAGCAAGCAAATCAATAAATACGTTTTATATGAGCTGCAAAATACTTTATGGATAAACGATAATATCTTCTTATAAACATAAATGTCGCGTCCTGATAGAACGTAGCGATCTCTTCAAGAGTTTGCGATCTTTTTACGTCATTTCATACAGGTTCACCATGAATAAAATCGTTATTGATCCATCTGCGTTTTTTTAGGCCGCTCTCTCTCAAGGCTCTCGATATTTGTGTATAAAACGCAGGTAGTGTGGAAAGGGAAAGGCCATGTTGGTTAACTGGTCTGATTACCCCTAAGTCCGCCTTGACAGTTATATATAGGTATCGCTATTATAGTTTTGTCGGAGTAAAATAATAATTTGCCCAGTAATTAGCGCACTCTGATTTTTTATGTTCGAGATATGAAATATCATAACAAATTGTGTCGCGCAGAGCGGCGATAAAGAAAGCTTGATCGGCATTTTTAGAGATAAACTTTAGTGTTTTTTTCCTTCGGTGCAGAACGGACCTTGAAGGTCGCGGCGCTGTAATGGTCATTGCGTCATTATTCATTCCAGTAAAAGTGATACTAAACCACAGCTACCAATCGGGCCATTATAATACCGGACAGCATTTAATCAGTGACCAAACTCGATATATTTATATACAGACATACGTATATGAAGAAACCCAGAAGCATTTTGTCACCAATTAATTAAAAAGAATGATATATAATATTCACGACGCGTATGCGTTGGATAAGATACCAGAGATTTTATCGTCACGAGAAAATGTTAATTATTTATCTTAAACGTCTTCTAATAGTTATCAAACTCCTGTGGTTATTTCGTATCCTACGCGCAGTCAATGAAAAAATGGCATGACCAATAAGCGGTTGTTCCCGTGCGGTTTTAAATGTCTATCGGATAAAAAAATCTATACATCTGAAAATTTATAAAACGTAATCCGGGCATTATAAATTATAGTCATAATATGAATTATTCATTTTTGAAAGATCTTGATGGATAATTTTACTATAAGTCACCATTTTACTACAGGCTCATTAAAGGTCAGGGCGATAAAAAAAAATCGGTCATTGCGATTTCTTGAGTAAATCGTTTATACATCTAGGAATAATTTATTAATGCAATTTAGACGAGATAGGCATTTTCGTACGAAAAATATTTTTTCTTTTTTTTTTAAAATATAACAGCTTGATTATCTCAAACTTCAACGAAAAATGTTGTCCACAAAAAATGACAATCTGTAATTTTATGTTTTAACATGTTCTTCATCATCAAAAAGTAAAATAGAAGGCTTTCATATTTTGTTTTAGTAAAAATGCTCAATTACAAAATTAGAAAACCGACACTGGCGGAAGGGCGGTCGGGGTCCGGCGGTACTTCGATTTAAACAGTGTGCATGGCCGATACTCGGAGCGGCGATCGTTTAGCCGTGTAGCGGCTGGTGCATCAATCAGTGACCGGAAGGCCAATACTTCTGCGACCTTGGATGTAGACACTTGAATAAAAGTCTGTGCACCAGAGAATCCGGAGTATATGGGGCCGTCTATACCGGTACGGGTTTCCACAATTTCCCCGTTCCCTGTTCCACGCAGTTCCACGGCTGTGGACGCAGCGGAAGTTAGGTTAGATTAGCGAAGTGCGAGTAGGGACTGATACGAAAGGGTTCAATTGGAAAGGGTATTACGTAAAAATCGGCGCAAGTATACCTTGGAACTCAGGAAATAATAATAAAATACGAAACGAATCCAAAATTTGAAAATAATTATACATGATGATTCAGATGTATCTGTTTCCATCTTTTCCATTTGTATAAATATAGATTTTCGATTCGAGTATATTGTAGCATATAATTTCGCATCGAAATTAGTCGCACAAATTAAGTGTACTTCAAGGCTCAGAAGACGGAGAAAGGAATGGAAAAAACTCGGCTTATTGGGAATTTGAATCAAGCACCTTTTGCACCCTGCGCGAGAATCATACTTCCGGACCGGCTATATTGGAACTGCTGACTTTTTGACTAATCAGATTTAACCTTATAATGCGAAGAAGTAATTGTCAAAAATCTTTGTGCCGAAAATTGTTCGAACGATCGAGTTTTCATGAATAGCTTGTTTCATAGAACAAGCAAAATTATTGGCGTAGGTATGTTCATGCGTACTAAATGAGTTCGATTGCCGTGCTGTCGTATAAAAAGATAAAAGTAAAATTAGAAGTGATCACGATAAATGGCTTCTACTGATATCGGGTGATCTCGCGGTTATTTTCTCGTATGAAATACTTTGCCTCTGGGGGAAACACGGTACGTTAAATATTTCCTCAATTTAACCTCTAAGTGTTCGGATGTTGAATAAGTTCACGCTGTTTTTTTTTTGTGGAAATTAATGGTTCATTAAAAAAAATCATTCATAATGGTTTCAAACATTTCGAAACTGTTGTGTAGTCTACTCCTAATGATTCTGCAAGTTCGGCTAGCGTTTGACATGAGTCTTCTTGAAGTAATACCCCTAATTCAACACATCAGAATAATTATTTTTAAAGCGTCTAAACCAATTGCTGCATGTTGTTTCCGACAGAGCATGGTCGCCGTAAGTCGCAACAAGAATTCTGTATGCTCCAGCTACAATTTTTTTTTAAATAAAGGAGTGCTGTAAAATTTCCCCCTAATACTTTTTTTGGCACGAAATTTGACATCTTTAACACTGAGAAAAAAGTTGCTTACACTACGGCGAAATGACCTACACTGAATTTCGAGCTTGCTTATAATACTTCTTTATAGATGCGTTACCATCTTAAACTAAACGCACAAAGTTCTGGCAACGCCATCTCTTAGAAAACAACGAGAAATTATTCAACGTCCAATCACGGTCTTACATTATAGGTCTGGAAACTCCTACCCCCAACACTGGAGTTCCCAGATCTGTATGTCAGGCCGTGGTCCTAATGCATAGATTATCAACCTGAAGACCATATCCGCCATATACCAATGTTCACGATTATTTTTTGTAATACTCGATAATCGGAGCTGCAATTCAGCTACAATGTTAGTTCATACGGGTGAGCTTCCGAAAAGCTGCTACACCCGATGTGGCTGAAATTTTGCACAGATGTTCCATTTAATATATAAAGTCATTCCCCAAAGAGATTTTTGGCGCATTCCAATAGTTTACGAGATATCGAATTTTTTTGCGTGTTTGGGTTTGTTTGTTTGGATTACCCCTGCAGTATAGATATACTTGCAGGGGTAAGCGCGGCACGCTAGCCACTAGTGAAGTCGGAGGAGTGGGGATGTCGATCGGCCGTGGCGAGCGATATAGATATACTCGTGCGGGTTAAAAAATAAACTTTAAAATTCGATTTCTCGTGAACTATTGAAATGCGCCAAAAATCCCTTCGGGCGATGTCTTTATATATTAAATGGACCATCTGTGCAAAATTTCAGCCAAATTGGGTGTAATAGCTTTTCGGAAGTTCATCCATTTTAACTCTTCTTATAACTGTTGGAATTCCTGCAATGTTTGTATAGCCTTATATAGACTTTCGTGAATCTCAATCGAATATGACTCCGATATTATTTTGAGCCGCATGGAAATAAAATCTATGAATCGGTAGGTATTTGTTTATACTCGCATTTTTTCCTAGATGTACAGCAGAATACAACAACATAATATGAATTAAAGTCGTGAAACACGCTGCGACCCATCATTTTATGTAATAGATTCAACGCTTACAGGTTCGTGAATAAATTAAATGAATAAAAATTCATTATTAATGGAAGCAGTGTTCCGATACTTTCAACGTTCCAATCGAATCTGTGGCGAGACTATCTTTTTCCGACATCCAACGCCAAAATGACGACTGCAAAATCGACCGTTTTTCCACCGAAGTTGTAGACAACGCTATCGAAAATGCTGCCATCACAATAACATAAAATTCAAAATGTTCAATTTACAAATGTTTGTACAATCAATCCTAGGGGATAATAAGGTCTTTGTTCAATACGAAATGACATTAGGGGATAATAAGGTCTTTGTTCAATACGAAATGACATTTTTATGACTAAAGTATAAAACGATAAAAGTGTGATTGTGCGTGAAAGGCAATCATTCACCCGCACGTGGTTGTTTTTATGAAATTATCATCGTAGTCTGTGAACTAAAAATCTGGAAATTCTGACAACCCCCAATGAAAAAAAAGGTTTTAACACCTGTAGATCGTCGCTTTGAGGAAGCAGAACTGATATCATTAGTGCTGGAAAAGTTCTAAATAACTCAGGATGACAGATTTCATCAATCGCGGTCGTATTGTATTCCATGTGTAATTGACGTGATTACGATTCCGTTGCGTCGTTAAGCTATGGCGAAAGCATCGAAGTCCTGAATCATAATACGACACCGAGACTGAGCGAAAAAAGTGTCTGAGGTCACATACTATTTACATTCACATACCATTTATTTAATTGCAACAACATCGATAATTAAAAGAATAACATGAAATGAGCAGTCCGTATAAAATTATCTATTTATAGAATACATTTCATTCATACAATCTGCTGAAATTATAATATTTGCAGTCTGCGCGGCAGAGAGTTATTTAATAATTGTCTTTCCATACAATTGTCACAAGCTCTCGAGATTCCCATTATGGGTATGTGTGCAATAACTGGCCTGTAGTTTTATTTATCTTAGCTAGTTATACTCCGTGTAAATTCAATACATAATTGTACACCTATTATAAACGTATATATAACTATGTATGCGCGTGCTTAGCTTGGAGTCTAGTTTGAGTATCAGGGACATTGGCACGACAGACACGTGTGATGCATTATAAATTGGCTGGAACTTACGAAGTTACCAAGATAGACATTGTCCCATTGAGCATCAACGATATTGCGGTCTCTAAACTATTAACCGCCGGCGAATGCACTGGTTGCAAACGAGTTGAATCAGGTTTACCGACTAGATTCTTGCGATCTTTTAATAAGATAAGCTCTTGACATTTTGCTTACTCATGGAGGAAGATCCAGAATTGGTTTCTTTGGGGCTCTTACGCCAGAAGATACTGTGTGTGCATTAGGAAAGGTTTTATAAGATTACGCACACAGATAGAAATTGATGCGAATTCAATCTGATTACTTAAAATTCTTACCACGATCTGTGGTGCAACCCACCATGTCAACGTTATACTTATTTTCACTATAGCGCACTTATTCCGAAAGGGACAAACAAAACTGACGTACCAAAAATTGCCTTTTTATCGAAGTTGAACCATTTTCCTCTATCAAAATCGTACTAAGTTACAATACCGAAATTTGCAATTAAATTGAATTAATTTTTACAAGGTATATTTATTTTTCAAAATCCATTTATGCGCTCGGGGCACTTCCTGCCAACTCATGGTGCCAATTAATAGTACACATAAATTGGTTATACTAGGTAAAAATGTGAAAACGGTGATGTCATGGGTTTACTTAAGGGGGGATTGTCTTTTTTTTCGCAAAATTTACCGCTTTTTGGGAATTTTTTTGTGAAGAAAGTATACAACGGAAAACTTGTGAAACTTGGCATATAGTTTTATTGATCTGTTTACTACATACAAAAAAATTTTTAAACAATTTCATCAAAAAATCCGCCTCCCACCCCCCTCGACGCGCGATGGTCCTTTTTTGATGGTGTGCTCGATTTCTCAAAAACTATTCAACTGATTGCCTTCAAATTTGGACAGAATGCTCAGCTGACATCCTTTTATCGTTTGATGAAGCAAAAAAGCAATACGTTTAATAGTTTTTTATTTATAACAAAAAATCGATCAATTTTTTTCGAAAAATCGATACTTCAAGTTCAAAACGTCACCAAATCGTCAATTTTTTTTCCCTTCATCGAACGATAGCTATATGTGTCTAAAGTAAAATGCTTTTTGGGTTTTTGTTGCAGGATGAACGTGAAGGCTGTAATCGTGCACACCATAAAAAAAGGACCATCGCGCGTCGAGGGGGGTGGGAGGCGGATTTTTTGATAAAATTGTTTAAAAAATTTTTTGTATGTAGTAAACAGATCAATAAAACTATATGCCAAGTTTTACAAGTTTTCCGTTGTATACTTTCTTCACAAAAAAATTCCCAAAAAGCGGTAAATTTTGCGAAAAAAAAAGACAATCCCCCCTTAAATGAAGTAGATAAAATAGTAAATCATTTCAATGATAACGATATTTCATCAGTGATAACATAAATAGATTTCATGCACCTTAAGAAAAATAGTTTCAATCTTGCTTTGGAACATAGATATTAGGCTTTACAAACTAATATCAGTGGTCTTTGAGATTTGGACAACTAACAGACCTCAATTTTTTTGTTGTTGTTGCTTTTTAGCCTCGAAAGGAGAGTGCGTCTCCACCAAGGCTGTATAATTATTATGATAATGAACATTCATCGCTCATAGTAAAGTCATAAAAACATGAATGCCAGATCCGGAATTTAGGTATAAATTATAGACTGAAATTTTCTCGATGTTTTTATTCTGAAGTATCTGAAAAAAATACAGAAATGCCGCACTGAAACTTTTGTGACGCTCGAAATGTGTTCACTTATTATCTTCCGGTAAGGGGGGGGAGGGGGATATAGACAGTTTCTATATTACATTTTTCCCATAGTATTGTCGTCAGTCTCTAATGTGCGCAGTAAAGTTAGACATTTTAGTGAATTACTTTTCTTTTTATCTTGCTACAATGTGCTAATCGTAGTCATTCTAAAATTCCAGCTTGTACAAGTCCGAACTGTAATCAAATGTATAATGTTACATTGTAAATACATAATATCTCATTACAGTATTTAAATAATCCTTTGTTCGAAGTCGGCATTAACTTTACTATAGTTTACAGTAGAAATTCGTGCAAAAGATTAGTCTACTTGCTGCTTTTGGGTGAAGTTTCGAAAAGATCTCCCCATCGATCAGACTGAAATTGTGCACAAACCTTCTTTTTAATATCTTGAAAGATTCCTCAAATGGATTGCTGGCGACGCGCTGTAGTTTTCGAGATATAGTACAGTCATGCTGTATATTGGAATCGGAAAAAAAATTAGAAGGCTATTTTTTTTACAGGTGATTTTGTGGGTTCCGCGGGTGCTAATGCCAAGTTTGCCTAAAAATCGGGGTGTAGGGTTTTTTTTAGGGGATGAAGGGGGATGGGGGTGGATTGATGTCAAACTACACCCCTACAAGGTCGGCGCCATGAGACAAAATGTTGAGAAAAATCCGCGCTTTATTTTTGTCCACAGCGCCGAAGTCGGGGAAGTTCATTTTGGGGTGGAAAAAGTGGGGTGAAACTTTAAAAAATCAGTGTTCATTCAATAACTCTTTAGGAAAAATGCTTAAATTTTTTTTTCACATAGGAAAGTTGTAGTCCTTGAAAAGACGTGTCGATTGAGTATTTAATCATCCCTCTCCGATAATATCTTCACCCCCATAAAAATGATGGATGTATAAAAAAAAATTGTTCATTGAATAACTCAACAACAATCAATTTTGAGGGTATGGTTTAAATGTACGAAATGTAAAGAATAACTTTCTCTATATTTTCGTTTCTATGGACCACGCTTGAATTTCGCTTTTTCCAACCCCTCTCGGGGGTTGAAAATTCAAAATGAAATTCTGGGAAAACTATTGACCGTACGCATTTGCCGCCATGGAAAGATTTGTAGCTTGAACTCTCAGCTACATTCTTGTCCGTAGCGCTAAAGTCGTAACTCTTTATTTTCGATATTAAAAAGTGAGGAGAACGTACCACAAATCAGTTTTTTGAGAATAAGGGATCGTCCATTAATCACGTGAGGATTTTTGGCCACTTTTTGAGGCCCCCCTCCCCCATGGTGATATGTGGTGAGGTTTCTGTTATCCAAATCCTCTCCTCCCCCCCTATTTGAGCCTCACGTGATTAATGGACGATCCCTAACTCTTCGGCAATTTTTTTTTCGAATTCCATTTGAATGAAAAAGTTGTAGCTCTAAAAAATGCGCGTCGATTGAATATAAAGTCATCCCTGAACTCCAAAAGTAACCACCCAATAAAAATGACGAAATACCCTGAAAATGTTGTTTTCGTGATTATTTAAAAATGGTTGATTTTACGGGTTCACTTTGAATGTATGCAATTTAGGGATTAATATTCCCTACATTTTCGTTCATATAAACAACCCTCGAACTTCACTATGTTTTCATCCCGTAACGAAAATAAAAATATTTCTATTTTTTTTCCGGAAAAGTGTTGAGTGTACGAAATTTGTCATTGGGGATAATTTGTTCATTGAACATTCAGCTCCAATTTTATTCATAGACTCAACCCCTTGAGGTTGATCCTTGGGGGGTGAACAATCAGGGTAAACAATCTTTGGTACAGTTATTTCGATAATTCTCCTCGCCACGTCATTTTACGTATTTCGTCTAAATGTATAATTTGTTGCCCTCAAAAATACGCGTAGAATGAGTATTATATCAACCCTCATCTCCAATATCAACCCCCTTGAAAAAGTTAATGAATCACGGTTACATATTCAGTGGCGTTTCATGCGATGCTCTCGACATTCAATGGCGTGAAATTCAGTCATTCAATTCTCCAACGCTGCAAACTACCCTTAAAATACATTTACCATCTCGTAAAATGTTAAGGGGTTACGTGGGTTTGAAAATTTTGACAATTCCATTTTTTTAATTTTATTATCTGATAGTACAATATGTGTAGAATATTCACACAAAGATTTAAGTCAATCGGAGCAAAAGTCTAGGGGAGAGGGCTTTTGGGAATTCCCCCCGTTGGAAAAGACCCGCCGGGAGCGACGCAGGTATATCACATTTTTTCTCAAAAAACTATTTTTGAAGTCCGTGTACACGATTTCTCAAAAACGAATGCACCGATCTTATTGAAATTTTGCACACTTCAAAATAGCATTGACTAATGATTGAACGAAGGTTTTTCTCGATTACAACTAATTTTACAAGGCTATACGTAGTGTAAATTGTACCAAAAAATGAACTATTTTGCATATAATTCTACAAAAAAATTTAATTTCAATTTTTTCAAAAATCCTTCGTTCAATCGCGAACCATACTTATCTACTAATAGAAAAAAATTGGTTTTTAAATTTCAGATAAAGCTATCATGAGTTGTCCTGACCACCACGAGGACACTTTTTTTAGGGGCCTCCGAAAACTAGGTCCCACTGGCTGAATTTCCCAAATTTTTGGATGAATTTTTTTTTAATATTGTTGAATTATTGATCTTTTATGTGTTTAATCTTTTGAATAAAATAATTTATAAATTATATTTTTTTCAAATAGAAAAAATATACTTTTTTGGCTTTGAAACCCACGTAACCCCTTAAAATATACTTTCTTCATTTCTCGTGAAATAATCGTTAATACATGTCTCACAGATTCATGTACATTGTATGTCTATGTAAAAAATTTGTATAATATGTAGGCGCATAATGCTCGTTCGCCTCGTCTTTGCGTTTAGTGCCTTTTCGGTTACGACGAAAGCAGTCATGGCATCCGCAGACGATGGCGTTTGCTTCATATACGGAAAAATCGTACAACCAAGTGACTATCGTAAAGTTAAAAAAAAGGGATTGTTGACGCTGAAGGAATGCAGTGTGAAGAGAAACCAACCCGAGCACACTACTCACATCTCTGCCTACTTAGAAAAGAGTGAATTCATCATCGTTCACGAGTCGTGCTAGAAAACTTACGGACGATCGACAAGCATCGATGCTGCGGCCAAACTCGCTGCAAAAGCTATTCCAGCCCGCCCAGGTAGGTCAGCAGATGCGCCGCTGCCATTCAACTTCGACAAGAAATGCTTTCTGTGCAACACTGAAATTTCAAGCCAAAATGCATCCACTGAAAAATATCACAAGGTAATGAAACCTACATTGAAAACAGCGATACTCAGTTATCTCACTGCACGAAATGATCAGTGGGCAAACGACGTTAGAGAACATATCGAAAACGTGACAGATCTAACTGCTGTGGGCGTAAAGTATCACTCTGCATGTTTTCCTCGCCTCTTGAAAACTGCTTCCGATTATCCAGTCGGGCGTCGATCTGACGAAGTCGATGCAGCGATGGAATACATTTACAATTTTCTCGATGAAAATGCCGACGAATGTCAGTTCCTGTTAGACGATTTAATGGCACTCATTCCAGAAAATAAACGTCCTTATGAAAGAACCGTAAAGATTCACTTGCGAAAATAGTACGAGGATGTTCTGATTGTCGAGAGAAAAAAAATGCCGATAGTAATTTATTTGCGTGGAACAGGTTCTAAAATATTGACTGACGCTTTCTACAAGCAGAGAAAATCCGACACTGAAGAAGAGAGACAGCGTATTGTCCATGCAGCCGCTGCTATTATATGAGAAGGCATTCACTTACAAGTATACGACACTTCGCACTACCCTCCGACAGTCGACTTCATGCGCGATGTTCATAAGGTTCCTGAGACACTGAGCATTTTTTAGACGATTTGGTTATCAAGACGGAACGACCTTCCTCGCACGAGTCCTGGAGAAAGAAATGCACCAGTCTCGCTCATGCAATCATCACAGCGGTTCGACCACGGTCCTTTCTTTCAGCATTACAGTTAGGCGCGAGGTCCTGCCTGTACAAGAAATTCGGCTCGAAAAATCTTGTCAATGCTTTATACAATTTGGGATTTTCTGCTTCCTACACGTAAGTCTTGCTATTCGAGCAGTCCTCAATAATGCGCTCTGAACTGGAAATTTTGCCTTTTTCTTTCTCTCAATTCGTGTTCGACAACGCAGACTTCAACGTAAACACCATCGATGGGTCGAATACTTTTCATTCGATGGGAGGAATTCACTGCCTCACTCCATAAAACTCACTCCGACCGGACCAAAAGATTGATCGACTTCCAGCGCCGGTCAATGCTGAAGAGTTGGGTCGGTATGGTTCGCAGCCGCTGCTATGTTTCCAGAAATCGAGAAAGACTGGACTGGACAGCATCAAATTGTTGGATCTTCCTTCATTCAAGGAATGCGATTCTAACATTTTTCCAGCAACGTACGAATTCGCCTGGTTAATCGGGAAATGGTTGGACGTCCCAGGAATAACGGGCTGGAACGGTTTCATGAAAGAAGCAACCAGGGACCGACATTACGAAAGATCAAGAATATTGTGTCTCCCATTCGTGAATGCTCCCCCTTCTGACTACGACACCATTTATACATGCCTGATACTCGCTGTAAAGAAGTGCGAATTGCTTGGAAAAAAAACTTGTTTCTGCACCTTCGATCAACCACTATTCATCAAAGCACGAGACATAATTGCAGCTATCAACGCAGATCCGTCACTGAAGGTCAAGATCGTCAGTCTACTTGGGGACTTCCACGGTTTACTGTCATTCCTCATTTCTGTGGGTTTCATCATGAGCGGCAGCGGGCTGAGTGACCTGTTGAAAACTATTTACGCAGAGAATAGTGTTGATAAAATTTTATTTGGCCATGCTTACTCGAGAGCGGTCCGTGCGCACACCCCCGTTCACCTTGCATGGGCGCAAATCGTTTTCAAGTTAGCCGACTTCACACGTGAAGAAAAGGAGGCTGTTGAGTTTCTTGTAACCGATTTGGACCGATCAGACATTTTCAAAGCTCAAGAGTCGGGACAGTTTCAGGCAGCATATGAGAAATTCAGAGCTTGTTTGCGGAATCTGGAGAACAACGGATCAACAGCTAAATTGTGGGTGCAGTACTTCGAGACGCTGACTCTTCTGCGACAGTTGATCGTGGCAGCTCGAATGGGCGACTGGGAACTTCACCTAGGCACACTTCAATCGATGCTTCCCTACTACCACGCCTCTGGACACTATCATTATGCGAAGTCGGCTCATGTTTACTTGCAGGATATGTATGACTTGCCGAACACCATGGATTCGCATGAATATATGGTTTACACGAAGCAGGGTAGATTCACAATCCGACGATCAAAGAAGTTTTACTGCGAATGCCGAGAGATCACGTTATAAAGCAAAAACTTATGAGAACGCTGAAAGAGCAAGGCGGAATGTTTGCACGGGGAAACACTTTAAGTGTTCAGACAAGGTTCACCGCTGGAATGGTATACATGCTCAACGTTTGCGACGAATTCGAGGAGTACTGCGAGATTTCTATGCACACGAGCGAGCCACACATCGACATGAGAGTCTCGCGGATTTCAATGGAGGATGCAGACTTGAATAAGATACTGGATTAGTTTGCTCAACATCATCCATTTCCGAATGTGAAGGAAATCATGCCAATCAGCACAGGACTTGTTGGGCCTCCACATATCAACTGCTACAATGCAAAGGAGATTGGATTGAAGAGTTTATCACAAACATCTGGAGTCGCGTTCGGTGACCTCAAGCTGAAACGAAAAGATCGCATCGTTCCATTAGGTGCTGTCAGTAGCAGCATGAAAATAGACAAGCAGCAAATACCCATCAATCCACTCCTACTTTTTCAGCGGATGTGCATCATGAAGCAGTCAGATGAAGAGCTAAAGAGCCATCTCACCTTTGAACTCGCTCCGTTTCCACTTTCTATCGTCGACGAGGGAGGTTTGCGAAAAACAACGAAGTCAAATGAAGAGCTAAAGAGCCATCTCACCTTTGAACTCGCTCCGTTTCCACTTTCTATCGTCGACGAGGGAGGTTTGCGAAAAACAACGAAGTCGTTGACTTTCTACAAGGCCTTCGCCGCTGAAGATGACATCGAAATACCCGCTGACAAAATTGAGATCATTGATGGAGGATTTATTCTTCACCGCGTGGGTTTGAATCATGAATGTACCTTCGAAGAAATCTGCAATTGTTACGTCGATTACGTCATCAAGAATTGTGGAGTAGGCTCGATCGTTGTTTTTGTCGGACACCCAGATGAAACGTCAAGCAACAGCACTAAATGTGCTGAGGGAATGCGAAGAGCGAGGAAGACACAATCAGCAACCGTCCTTTTCGATAAAAACATGGAACCCAAAGCAGCAAAATATAAGTTTTTGGCGAATGAGAGCAACAAAAAAAGATTTATCATCATGTTGGTTGCAGCACTAATGAGACACTGCCAGGTGTTTCAAGCCGAAGAGGATGCTGACAGTTTCATCATTCAGAAAGCGATAGAAATGTCCCTTGCATGCGGTTCTGTCATTGTCAACGGGAAAGATATCAATCTATTGGTCCTTCTTACAGAATTAGCCCAGAACACATCGAATATCTTGTTCAGAAAGCCGAGGAAGGGGAAAGTCGACGAACAAGTCTTCTCTGCTAACAGTTTTCGGAATTCGGCGCTAGTGAAGGAGAACATACTCTTTTTGCACGCATTCAGCGGTCGTGAAATAACATCAGCGTTTCATCATTACGGAAAAATGAAGTTCATCATGACGCTGGAAAAAAATCAGCACCTGTCTGATTCACTTAAAGTATTCAAACGAGCGGGCAGCGATCCTGAACTTATCGCCGAAGCTGGAGAGAATTTCATTCTGGCCCTGTATGGCAGCAAAAAACCGAGGACAACTTGAACTCATTCAGATACACGAAATTCGTCACATCAGTTACCAAAAGTCACGTGAATCTGGCTTTGCTTCCCCCGACGACCGAAGCCGCAAGACAACACTCCTTGCGGACTTACCACCAAATCCAAACTTGGCTCGGAAAAACGAAGGAAGCAACTGAATGGGGATGGGAAAAATCAGACACTTTCATCACGCCAATACGATCTACGAAAGAGCCAGCCCCTCTAAATCTCATGTAGCTCATTTCCTGTAAATGCAAGAAAGGTTGCAGCGGTGGTTGCACCTGCAGGAAAAGCGGCCTGAAATGCACTGTTATCTGCTTAAACTGCAGTGGCGAAACCTGCGATTATGCGCCCGTGCCTCAGCAGGGCAATGAGAATAACGACGACTTCGAAGATGCATTTATTCCTCTCGTCAACGACGCAAATGAAGATGAGGAGGAAGAAATGGTTGAATGCGTGCCTGACATTGTTGAACCAGAATTGGAAATTTCAACTGCCGAAGACCTTACAGTTCCGGGACTATCAGGCTACCCAGTAAGAGAAGAAGAGTGGCATAACTTAACAATCTCGGATCGTCGATTAGGCCTACGTGAAAAAAAAACACGTTAAAAAACGCGCCGATGACTCTACCTCCGGGTGGTGTGGAAACGAGTCCTCATTATATCAACGTATTAAAAGCGATTGAAAACCTTTTACACGTTTTTCGAAAAACATTCGCTGCTTAGAAATACAATGTGCACGAATCTGTGAGTATGTATTGACGATTATCTCAAGAGTAATAAAAAAAGTATATTTTAACATTTTAGGGGATGATAAATATATTTTGAGGGTAGTTTGTAGCGTTAGAGAATTAAATGACTGAATTTCGCGCCTTTGAATGTCAAGAGCATCGCTTGAAATGCAACTGAATATGTAACCGTGATTCATTAATTGTTTCAAGGGGGTTGATATTGGGGATGAGCGTTGATGTAATACTTATTCTATGTGTATTTTTGGGACAGCAATTTTGAAATTTAGACGAAATTCGTAAATTGACCTGGCGAAATTTCGAAAATTTTCGAAAAACTGTACACAATATTGTTTACCTTGATTTTTAACCCCCAAAGGGTCACCCTGACGGAGTGGAGTCTATGAATAAAATTAAAGCTGAATGTTCAATGTACAAATTATCCCCAATGACAAATTTCGTACACTCAAAACTTATCCGGCAAAAAATAAAAATATTTTTATTTTCGTTACGAGATGAAAACATGGTAAAATTCGAGGGTTGTTTATATGAACGAAAATGTAGGGAATATTAATCCCTACATTGCGTACATTCAAACTGCACACGTAAAATCAACCATTTTTGAATAATCACGAAAAAAAAATGTTCAGAGTATTTCGTCATGTTTTATGGGGGGGTTACTTTTGGAGTTGAGAGATGACTCTATACCCAATCGACGCGTATTTTTGATAGCTACAACTTTTTCATTTAAATAGAGTTCGAAAAAAAAATTCCCGAAGAGTTATTCTCAAAAAACTGATTTTTGGTACGTTCTCCCCACTTTTTAAAATCGAAAATGAAGAGATACGTCTTTAACGCTATGGACAAGAATGTAGCTGAGAGTTCAAGCTACAAATCTTTCCATGGCGGCGAATTCGTACGGTCAATAGTTTTTCCAGAATTTCATTTTGAATTTTCAACCCACGAGAGGGGTTGGAAAAAGCGAAATTCAAGGGTGGTCCATAGAAACAAAAATGTAGAGAAAGTTATTCTCTACATTTCGTACATTTAAACCATACTCGAAAAATTGATTGTTTTTGAGTTATTCAATGAACAATTTTTTTTTTATATATCCATCATTTTTTGGGGTTGATGATATTATCGGAGAGGGATGATCAAATACTCAATCGACGAGTATTTTCAAGGTCTACAACTTTTCTATTTGAATAAAAAATTTCTGGATTTTTTCTAAAGAGTTATTGAATTAGAACTGATTTTTCAAAATTTCACCCCACTTTTTCACCCCCAAAATGATCTTCCCCGACTTCAACGCTGTGGACAAAAATAAAGCCCGGATTTTTCTGAACATTTTGTTTCATGGCGCCGACCTCGTAGGGGTTGTAGTTTGGCATCAATCCACCCCCTTCATCCCCTAGAAAAAAAACCCTACACCCCGATTTTTAGGCAAACTTGGCATTAGCACCCGCGGTACCCACAAAATCACCTGTCAAAAAACTAGCCTTCTAATTTTCTCCGATTCCGGGGTTTTTCGACGACAGCACGACTGTACTGATATCGACTTCCGATTTTTTTTTACTGCGCTCTTACTATATCTATAGCTAACAGGCTCAGTTCTAGCTATACCTATATATGTTTTCGCGCTCTCCTTTTTGCGGGCGTACGTAAATTCGTAACGCAATGGGGGGGGGGGCGGCAAGGTTTGCGTTACGTCACGATTTTAGAACTGCCAGAAATACCAAAATTTCTGCACGTTCAAGTTTTGAATTTAAGACTCGCGCGCACTTTTACCGCGGCAAGTTGACAGCTTTTCATACGAAATGTTAGTTGAGAGGGGAAGTCACTGTGCAAGAACTTGCACAGTAGCTTTGCCCCTTACCCACTTTCCCCAAGCAAAACATCGACATTTTTTTTTGTTTTTTATAATTTTTGAAAGTCCATACATTGTAAAATTTGTTGGCAAAATGTTGAGTCACAAGTCCGTTATTTTGTTATTTTGTGAAATATAATGAAGATGAAGAACCGTCATATCGCCCGCGACTAGATACTTTAATGTAAGTATGAATATTCTAGAAAAAAACATAACTTTATATCAAGAAAAACAGAACGATAACTTTGAACGCGTTTTTCTCCCCATTCGTCCCAGAGAATACTCGAAAACTTATCAATCGATTTTCAATTTTTTTGTTCGACATTTTTGTAATCGCAGTGACTAACGTCACGGTTGTACGTAGCCGATCTTTTAAATTTTGATAATTACTATTTTTAAAGACTCCTTGAATACAAAGAGGGCCTTGAAAATAGAAAAAATGCCCAAATTGTCAGCATTTTGTAAAAAAAAAAAACCAAAATAAAAGAACGGCCACGCATAACGATAGCTACATTTGTATGGATATCGATAAATTGTCGAGTTTTTTTTACAGATAATCTTTTACAAAGATATCCATGGGACAATGAAGAGATATTTTTTTCGTCATCAAATCAAGGCATATATCTCGGTTCATTGCGAAGATTTTTTCATAAAAATTGGTATAAAACTAGATGAACATATACTTCATAAAATGAGTATAAAGCCGATTCTTTCATAATTAGTTATGTATAAGCAAAAAATCGCAATTATTGATGACAAGGCACCCGTTACCTAACGAAATAATGGGGGTTGCGGTCCCGTTACGTGGGGGAAGGGGTGTAAAAATAGGAAGATTTGGCGTTACGTAATTTGTGTACGCCGCCTTTGTGCAAATGGTGGGGTGCGTGGAACAATGGTGTGGGCGCAGGGCATCTCCGATGTGTGTGCGGAAGAGCGGGGTGCGAGAAATATCTGCCTAGTGCAAACATTCGTGGCGTTCGTGGCTAAAAACGAAAGCGAGATCACTGGCATAATTCGGTTATTGCTGGTATAAGTCAGCCTTGCATGCACATTGGCATAAGTCAGCTATTTCACAATCATTTTTCGACGCATTCAAACCAATCTATTATGAATTGTATAATTGTCTACACCAAACTCAAAACGTATTTTTCTCAAAACTGCATTTTTCATAGTGTCTGGACGCATAAATTCAAAAGAACTTCATCAATTCTCTTTAAATTTCAAATGTGAGTTCAAAAAAATACATTTTGCAGGAAAATACGTACGCATTTTACGTTTTGCTGTAAACTTTTGTTATAAACGATTTTGCATGTAACTTTTTCACCGAGAAATGAAACTATTCCTTCATATGTGCAACAATTTCTACAAAAACAGAACTGTATCTTTACTTTTTCTACGAACTTTTGAGATAATCTTAGATAGAACTAAAATAATATTGATTGTTTCTTGCTTGTAAGAAAGTGGAGGAAAAATTTGTTCGGCTGGCTTTTCGTGAGTAGAAGATCCCTTAGCTGACCTTTCACGCCGCTATTCTGTAAGCAAAATAAAAATAATTGTTGATACATTTTAAGGTACAAAATAAAGACTTTCTAACAGATTTCATATTCCATTCTCTATATCCCGAAAAAGTACTGCCAAAATTTGGTTGTTTTTCCAGACGTTGGAGTGGCATCAAGAGACGCGGCATCATCTTGACGCCAAGTAATGAAAAAACAATTTGACACCATTGAGCACCACTGTCACTGGTGAGCACTACTGACACTGACGAACCCGCCGCGACTCTTCATACAGTAAGCTGGGCCTTCATCGGAATTTTTGAAACTTTGTATCGATATTACTCGAAAACGCGGCGACGAATCGAAAATTCAATGACATTTTATCATGTAATGTAATTTTTTCCTATCGATTTTGTTTGGGTCATATTTTGATCCGTTTACTCAATCTTGAGATCTCATAATATTCGAGCGACTTTTTTACCACAAAAATTATTCCACTTTCTGAACATTTCAGTCTCGTCGGTTTGCTCAATCGAATAAAGTAATTCGGTCGCATCGTAGGCATTACTTCATACGTCCTTTGCAAGAACATAATAACGCTTGGCGTGACGGCGCGAAGCGCGACATATTTCGACTCGTCTGCGCATGCTCGTGTCGTTGCCAAGCAACGGCGCCCCAAACAAACTATTGTATTCTAGTAGTGTCGAAACGGTCGGGTTCTTCAAGCGTACGGCTTCTGCCGGCCGCTAACCTCCAAGTAGGATCTATATATATATATACATAAACAGTGTTATAATGATTTTTACGTTTAGAGCGTTCGGCAGTGCAAATAAAATAAACGGCCCTTTCTAGCACCGTAACGCCTGACCGGACCCGTGCCTCTATTCCGTTACGTAACGGGTGCTTAAATGGCGACGGTTAAAATTTTTGTTTTCTTTTTTCGAGGCCTTTTTTTATTCAAGCAGTCTTCAAAAATAGTAATGTTGCAAATTTTTAAAATCGACTACGTACAACCTCAGTCACTGCGAGTAGAAATTTTTTTAAAAATTGAAAATCAGTTAATAAGTTTTTGAGTATTTGCTGTGATAAGGTGGAAAAAAGTTGTTTCGAGAAGAACGCGTTTAACGTTTTCGTTGTCACGTCGCGACCAAATGCGCACAATGTATTTCTTTTTCTCGCTTTTTCTTATCTTCTTGAGCCCCGGCGAAGACGCAGGGCCGACGCGATTTCCCATGGAAATCGCGAATGACCACATACGCATGATAGCGGCATTCTCATTTTTCGACGGATATTTATATTTTATTTTAAGCTTAGATCTACCACGGCGGAAATGTAGGCTATTGATAATAAGTAAGCGTCTCACGTGCTTACCCACGCGAGAGCACAGCGGTCTTAACCATATGAAGAACAAATACACACTCGCCAGAATGAAATCCTCGAACCTAGGAAACTACCCTGTCATAAAACACCACGTGCACTCACGGGCCTTGGTCAACAACAAGCCCTACCTCGAGCGGTGCGTTCTTGCCGCCGACAAGGCCCCTTTTTCCTCCCAGTATTTTTCCGCGCATCAGATAAGGAAACGCTGCTCTAATTCCTGGAAATAGAGCGACGAATATGACTTGCAGACTACGTCCTGCTCCCACTCTCTATTTTCGACCAATCATCCGAAGAGATCTATATTTGATGCCTTTTCCACCAATCCCTAAGAAAAACACATCATGGAAATGCACTCGTTCCCCTATTAACGAAACCTCTTCTATTTTGCACTTGGTAAAGAAGTATCCTACAGGAAGCCAATCTCCCATCAGTTTCCATGGCATTTCGGACAAAGTCTCCAACATCTTCCATCCGATCTAGTTCGATACGAAAAGCTGTCTCCTGACAGCATCCGACGAGTTTATAGGTTAACTCTAAAAATTAGTATATCTCCGGTATAATTGTTACAAGTTCTGTCTATATTTTGTAAAGCGTGACTTATAAAACTTCCAATTATTCACATTGAGCATCCACACTAACATTGATACATCGAATTGCGTAAATTTCTAATTAACCCGAAGACTCGTCTCGCGATAAATACTCATGTATTAAAAGATTGTGTCATTGTGAAAAACACCAGTTCCACTAAACCCGTAACCGAGCGTACACAACCGAGCGGTCCGGCTTACCTGCGAAGGCCCAATTCGACTCTCCGTATCTCCAACTATTGTACTTACGGCTCATCGACAAATGTAAGCGAAATATTTCATGTATCTTTTCTGTATTATTAATTTAACCGACTTCACCAAATTGGTTAATTCCAATAAACCCCGAGTCGATAGAATTTGAGTCTGTCCAATTATTCCTTAATTGGATAATCGCGTCATCCCATTTTTTACCCAAGCACTACCCCTTTTTACCCTCATCCCGAGCTATTGCGCTAGGCGTAGGCTACAAAGAGGGAAACGAAAAAAATAAATGCCCACGTCCCCTCAGGACGTGACATCGTTCCGTTTTTCTTGATATAAATTTATGTGATACTTACATTATACCGTTTTTCTTGGTATAAAGTTATATGATACTTACATTAAAGTACTAGTAATATCCTGCACTTAATCTATTGTGAACGATTCCACACCTGTAAGGACTGAGTGTCCTAACCGGTCACGCTGCGTGTCCTCTCTAAAGTGACTGAAACTACATCAACTTCCGGACTAAAAAGTTTGCCGACATATTTTTGAATATATGTACTTTGAAGAATTATAAAAACATGTTCAATTCAAATTTTGCTTGGGGAAAGTGAGAAAGGGGGAAGCCACTGTGCAAATTTTGAGACAGTGGCAAAGAAGATATGTTACATGGAAGCACAGGTCCCGTGTTAATATTTGGCACAGAAAATGTAGTATATATTTCCGCCGGTAGACTGCGCGCGACATATCGGTGTACGACACACAATCAAAGAACATACAGGGTGTACCATTTAACGTGACCACCCCAAATATCTCCGTTGCCTTCAGAGTGACGAAAAAAATGTCCAGAAAATAATGTTAGACAAGGTCATAGGTTTTGCGTTCTCGAGGTCATCAATGGTTTTTCAAATGGGAATATGTTTTTTTAAATATTAAGACGTTGTAGCTGATATTCAGACCAATCCAAAGAGCTCTGACATCATGACCTTGAAATGATTTTTCACCAAAATACACGTGTAAAAACGGGAAGTCGTGACGGTATTGACAATAAAAATATCCGAATAATGTAATTGAATTTTTGTGCAGAAAATGTATTGTATCAAATGTTTGAAGAGATGGCCATTAACCTCGAAACATTTTTTAAGACGTCGGATGAATGATTCTTTTGACCTTCGAATAGTTTCTGATATGATAGCGGCGCAGGCTTTCGTAATTCGTTCTCGCATGTTTGCCGGCGTCGTCGGAACATCATGGTAAATACGATCCTTTATGACTTCCCATAGAAAGAAATCAAGTGGCGTTAAATCCGGCGAACGAGCAGGCCAAGGGATTACTGCACCTCTCCTAATCCAGCGTTCGGGAAATTTTCAGTTTAAAACTTCGCGAGGTATAACTGCCCAATGAGCTGGTTATGCGTATTCAACTGTCCATGGTTCGTAAAAGTTGATTCGTCAGTAAATAAATTGTCGTCGAAAAAAATTGCATTCACTTGCAACTGGCACAGAGCCCATTTATAGAACAGAACCCTATTTCCAAAATCGGCACCATGAAGTTCTTGATGCGAGGCAATATGGTACGGATAAAACTTATGACGTCTTGATATTCCTAAAACACACGCCTTGGAATTTCTGGAATAGCGCTCAATTTGCCGACTACTTGATTGCGGATCATGAACTACTGCAGCCAGAACGGCAATCTCTTCTTCTTCGTTTGTTTTAGTCTTGCGACGATTCCTTTTGAGTGGTTTGACACTGCCCGTTTCACGGAATAGATTAATAATTCAATCGAAGCATCGACGGGAAGGATGATTTCTGTCAGAATAACGTTGTGCATAAAGTTCCCGCGCTTGCACAGAGTTTCTGCCAATCTCACCATAAATCAGATACATTTCCACTTCCTTTACTTGACTGTACAATACCATTTTCGATACAGTTATTACATGTGACTTTGGATGGATACACTTGTCTACTGATTCTAATATTGTAAGATGGTAAACATTCTTCACTCTACTACTGATTTACTACGTTACAATGGCAGTATTTACAAACATGAGAAACATCTCTGACTATTGACATTATTGTATCTGTTAGATAACCCGTGCCGCTATCACACTAGGAACTATTCGAAGGTCAAGAGAATAATTCATCCGACGTTT
Source organism: Ophion ellenae (assembly GCA_963210295.1). Lineage (NCBI taxonomy): Eukaryota > Metazoa > Arthropoda > Insecta > Hymenoptera > Ichneumonidae > Ophion > Ophion ellenae. Next base: position 2,624,777 of record OY723394.1, read on the forward strand.
TAAAAAATGTGTCGAGGTTAATGGCCATCACTTCGAACATTTGTTACAATAAATTTTCTGCACAAAAAATTCAATAACATTATTCGGATATACTCATTGATAATAGCATCACGATTTCCCGTTTTCACACGTGTATTTTGGTGAAAGATCATTTCAAGGTCATGATATCATAGGTCGTTGGATTCGTCTAAATATCAGCTACAACGGATTAATAAAAAAAAACATGTTCCTATTTGAAAAACCATTGATGATTTTGAGAACGAAAAAACTATGACCTTGACAAAATTGATTTTTTGACCACTGTATCAGCCCTTCGAAATCAATAAAATGACCTCCTGACATTTTTTTCGTCACTCGAAAGGTAGCGGAGATATTTGGGGTGGTCACGTTAAATGGTCCACCCTGTATATTCTTTGGATGTGTTCATGCACATCGATAGAGGCAGCGCTTTGGGTTGCCGAGGTCACAACTAAGCATCACCCTAAGAAATCATGGCAGCACTCCCATAAGCCCTGTGCTTCCATGTAATACATGTTCTTTGACAGAGGTTTTTGTATTCGGTAACTGACATTTCGTATGGACACCAGTCAACTTTCTGCGGTAACATTGCGCACGAGTTTCAAATTCAAAACTTGAACATGCCGACATTTTGCTATTTCTGGCAGTTCCAAAATCGTGACGTAACGCAAACGTTGGCCTCCCCTTCCCCCCACATACGCAGCACCGTAACGCCTGGTCGGACCCACTCCCTCCTCCCCAATTGCGTTACGTAATTTGCGTACGCCCCCTTATAAACTCTTTTTATCGGGTTTCGCATCTCATGAGATATTCTTAAAGCATCGCTGTTTCGCAAGTGGTTAATGCTACTGTTCAACGATTATTTGTATCAAATTGTCAGGAATAAAAACACTTTGGAGTAGAGGCAAAGGTCAGGATCGACGTTCCTTCAAATTAAAATATCGCCCCAGTCCACACAATCGCGTGTTCTTTGATTCTATACCGCGACTTCTGGGGAAGATTGAAACTCAAAGTGTGAACACATCCCTTTGATGAAGAGTAATTCTTGGACTTAGGGAGGTGGTTGTTCCGAAAAAATTAGGTATTAGCGTTGCTTTTTTAGGCATGCTCAAATACTTTTTTGGCACCATTCTCCGTTGGCGGTTCTGAGTTTCGAAAAACATTGATAATCGTGTTTTCCAATGCAGGTATGAAAAATGATTCACTATTAAAATAGAACACGATAATTTAACACAAAATGTTCAGGAGAAAGTTCCATCAAAAAATGGTGGTTCTTAGGTTATGCGGGATAGTCATCAATTTATTGTATTCCATTCCCAAATGAAATAATTAAATTATTGGGAGTACAAATAAGTCTCCGCCGTTTGACAAAAGATGGCCCTACAAGGAGGTTATGTTTGAAATTGTCAGATGTAAAACGTCATATCGTAAGGTTGGTCGCCTGGCAGGATCATAACCTTAGAATATTAGCGATTTAGTATCAGCATTACATAATTATTTTGTGCGAAAATGTCGAGTTTTGAGCCGAATAAGCGTTATTTGCGGGAACTTGATTTACTTCTTGAATTTGAAGAAATCTGCAGCTGAGGCACATCGATTGCTTGTAGAAGCATATGGCGATGCTGCTTTAAGTGAGAGAAGTTGTCGTGAGTGGTTTCAAAAGTTTAAGAACGGTGAGTTTGACGTCTAAAACAAAGAACGTAGCGGAAGGCCGAAAGTGCGAAAGGCGGAATACGTGGATTGGAAGCATTATTGGAAGGAGATTCGTCCCAAACACAAGAGTTCCTGCAAATCACGCTTATTCGGCTCAAAAAACGACATTTTTGCACGAAAAAAATTATGTGATGCTGATACAAAATCGCTAACATTTCATGGTTATGGTCTTACCAGATGTCCAACCTCACGATATGACGTTTTACATCTGACAATTTCGACCGTAACCTCTTGCTGGAGCCATCTTTTGCCAAACGGCGGAGACTTATTTGTACACTGAGAAAAAAATGATTGATCCAATATCATTGGTGTTATTGAATGAAATTTTGTTGATTCAATTGTAAAATTGTTGGTGTAAATCATCGGATTTATTGGTCCAAACAAAACGCTATTGACTTTCATAACATGATAAAATAAAAAGTTTCTTTTTTCATTCTAAAGATTTATTATTAGCCGAGAATAATATATTATTGAATCTATATAAAACATTATCGCGAACAAATTCTATAGTTTTGAATGCATTTTCTGCAACGAACAATAAAAGCGTTTCAATTCATAACGTGAATATTGTTGATTCGAGTACACAAGAAAAATTGAATTTCGCTCGTTTGATTCAGATAAAATTTCGATTAAGTAAATATATATATTTTTTTTATTGCCTCTGCTACGGCGAACGCTTCGCTTATTGTAGCTTCCACGTACGGGGTATTTCCCTTTATTACATTTCCCAGCATTTTCTCCACTCCAAATTCGTAATCGATCCCCACCTTGCTGCCGCAGCCGACTTCCCCCTCTGTATCGCATTCACCATGACATTTTCTGCCATGGGTATAGGAAAACTGCGAAAAACCTATACCAATACAGCCGGTCGCGAGTGCGCTTCCCGGCCGCGGCGTCAATCGGTTTTCGTCGAGAAATAGCTCACAGGCTACAGCCATACACACCCGACACACACACGTACTCCCGATGTGCTGATTCAGAGGCAAACACGCTACCCACTGGACCAGCACATCGATTCGATTGAGTAAATATATTATTTTAATGTCTTCACCATATCCCATATTGATTTTCAAGTACATGATTCGTTAAAATATTAGTATTTTATTTTGATTGAAAAATATTAAGCGAATGTCTGAATTGGTTAAAAAATTATGCGAAAACGAAATTTGATTCTTGCGCATACACGAAACGATCAAATCGTAGTAATTTTTATTTGATTTTTTTATACAATCGCGTTAAATGAAAACTATATGTACTTGTTTTGATTAAATATCTGACTAAAATACATCTATGTTCATTAAAATGATATACTTGATTCAAAAGAATATGCTATTAATATGACACGTGTATAATTGACTTTCTTCTTTGGTTGAAAAAATTCAACAAAATCATATACATATAATGACCGAGCACCACCGAAATTATAAGTGCGAGAAAACCCGGAGTTCTCGGAGTAACCGCTAGAAGCCGCACGCGCACTTATTTTTCATAAGCGTAGCACGAACCGCAAATCTACCTAAGCGCCGGAGAAACTCTACATAATATCGCTTCTCGGCCTGTGGCTAAGATCAACGTGTAGTATCTGTTCTTATCAGTTGAATATCTGATAATCTTGAAAACTGTTTGTTTTATTAAAAATTGAAAAACTTTCAATTTTTAATAAAACAAATTCGATCAAACATTTTATTGTGACAATCCTACCCTATTCCAAAGAACTACATGCGAACTTCTTTCAAATATTTTCAGCAGTTCTCGTGAGTGTACATTTATTTGTGAGTGTACATTTACATTTAAAATTATATTAAAAGCATGAATTCTCGAATTCGCAAATATATTCTTTTGATTGCAATGAACATTTATTTCATCAATGTTTTATTTCTTGAGACTAAATGCGTTGTTCCAGATGACACCTGTACTTTGTGGCAAAAAAATACCATTATTTCGAATCGACATCATTAATTTTTCAATTATGATATACACTTGTCTCTATCTCATGCAACTACTCTTGATATTGTACGGAGTACGAACATGTTACGTCTCATGGCATATTGGTTTCGATGTAGTAAAGAAATAATTCATTCCATTGATTATATTTTTGTACGAAATAATAAATGTTGCAGCAATCGCTTAATTATTTCATCCATAGATCTACAGATTTTATATAGAATGATTTCAATAGATTATCATTTTATTCTAAGGATAGTGGATATATTGAGAGAACAGAAGAGATTTTCAAGTAAAATAATATGGTATAAAAATCAATCACATTTTCCAATATTTTATAGTATTGTAACAATGTCATATATCGGTGGAGCTCCGTGTCCACACACATTTATTTGGGTCAACGAATGTATTTTTTTAAATTCAATTGGTTTTTGCCCCAGTGTACTCCCAATACTTATCTCGCGTATTTCCATGGATGATACTTTGCTTGTTCAGTCATCTCCCATTTACTCGGCTCATATTTCGGTTCATAAAATCCACCAGTCACCTCAAAAAAGTAGCTTACATATGAAATTGCAGGGGCCCAATTTGGCGAGAAATGTCAATAGGACCTCGCGCGTTTGATGTATTAGAAAAATGATTTATCTTTTATGATTGTTTTTTCTTACTGTCAATTATATTTATAATTTTACGTTATACAATTCTGAACGAATTGGGGTTAAAAAACCGTGGCGAAAAAAATTCCGAAACATTGACACAACAAACGAGTTTATCAAATGTCGAAAATAGTAGCTGAAAGTCATAAATCGGAGCTTACATTCCCAGGTAGTATAAATGTTCAATTGAAGTCGATAAGTTACGGTTTTCAGGTCATCGTTAAGGCATTGCCGTAAGATAACTATTCTACATATCTCAAGTGACGACCCGCGTAATGTGGTCGCGAAGTTGTCTTTTTCTTTTAATGATATCTTCCGGCGATGAAATCGAATGTCTAAAAGGTATCACAAAATATTTTCCAATTGATGACTTTTTTAAGGTATAAAAAATGATCCATTTGCTGTTATCTATTGTACCTAGTTAAACATTGTCCAAGGGATGTAAAGACGAATCACATGAGATGCCTTCTTCATGATATCTTTCAGATATCGGTAGTATGCTATCTTACAGGATATTTTGTATTGGTAGATAATAGTGAAGAGACATACAAATTATAACTGACGGATATTCGCTAGAAGCTATCTTCGTTAATGAACTAGCACAGTGAGTCGTTTGGATTTTTGGAGCGGGGAACAAACCCATAATGTACAAATATCGATTCCTTCACATTATTATTGGTACGCATATATGTGTGCGTGTGCATGAATAAATATTATATTATTGAAATATTTTGTAAGTCCTTCTCTGTACAGAAGTCAGCACACGTTTAATAATATCCTATTTATAATGTTTGATCATTTCTTTTTCAGATGTCGTACGAAGCGCGTTCCCTGAATGACTTTGCTGACTGGCTTTACCGTGGGGCCGACCGTACACATGTAGCGAGTAATAAAAAGTATGGTCGTAACGCTGAGAAAACAACAATTACGTTTTTTTTTAAATTACAATTGCTATTTTTAAAAAATATTGAATTATATTTAATTCATAACAAAATAGCTAATATATCATTTATAATGACTGAGCCCACTTTGAAACCGACCTAACCATATCTTATTCATTCCTTTGAAAAAATTAAAGTGTTTATAGTCTAGAATATTTAATATAGCTTAAGGGGTTACACCACCCTGAGAGGCTAGAATGAGACTCGGTATTCATGAATATTTTGTGCCTAAAATAATGCATATTTTTTTTCTATCTTTACACTCTTTTATTACATGTTTTCAGCGGCTTAAATGTATTTTTAAAATCACAAATCATTAATAATTGGCGGGAGATACACGCCTGCGTGCGCGTCAAATTTTTTTTTCCACTTTCAATCTGGGAATCCCAATGACCTTACGGTTCATCTGAGACATCAAAGAATGGAAATATTTTGTTAAGTTAGGTTAAATAAACGGCGCTACGTAGGATTTTCTGGAAAAAAAGAAAAATCGATTTTTGGCATCACGCAGAAGTTTATGTTTGTTTTACACATAAAATTACTACGTAAAACATTGAACAAAAACGGTTAACATCAGAATAAAATCGTACGTACGAATTGGGATAATTATGTCACAGATGTGTGGTATAAATTTCAAATCAATCGGAATAGCTGTTGTTGAGTTATATTTCCCGCAAATTCGAAAAATGTCGTTTCGAGAAAAACGCGTTGAAAGTTTCGAGGCGACTTCTACAGTAAAAACATTGAAAATTTGTGGCATACCTTGTTGTATATTTAATTCCTGCTCCATATTAGGGTCTTTCTTCAGCTAGTTGCTGGTCCTCGAGATAATCTTGACCTTCTCCGAGCTGTTCTGGCTTCTTTTGTACTTTCTTGCGTGCGTTTTTCAGCAACCGATATTCGGGGCTCGTCTTCGTCATTGCACATGTCATAACAGTTACTTCCCATGATTATGTTGAATACGTGGAATATTAATAAAATATTACTATAGCCATCATTATGAATACATGTAGCGATGTAAGTAGCTATTTCAACTACTCTATACCGTATTTGCCGAGGGTACGGGGAACCTGTGGAAAATCCGTAACAGTAGCAAGATCGCGCAACCTGCCACGCTGCGGGCGAAACAATGCAGTTATTGCAGACGAAGTTTCATGGTTGTGCTATCTCGCGCCGCTACGATGACAATTGGCCACCAAGATCGTGCTATTTGACGCCATTGGACTTCTTTCTTTGGGGTTTTTATTGAAGAAAAAGTGTACGCCAATGGTTCACAGACCATCGCAAAGCTCACGAAAGCAATCGAACGCGCCATTAATGACATTAGTCCGCAATTATGCCAAAATTTAATTGAAAATTTCGTCAAAAGAGTTTGCAAACAGGGACGAGGCGGCCATTTATGGGATATTGTATTCCACACATAACCTCCATGTTTGTACCGCATATAAAAACAAAAATATTGGTACTTTTAAAATAAATAATACGCTTTATTAATATATTGAAATGTCAGGTCATTTCGTGACACCCTATATATATACATAATAAAGAATGAGTAATACTAAGCTATATTGAATATTCTGGACTATTAATAAGTTAATATTTATAAAGAAATGGATAGGATATCTTTAGATACTGGCGATACCGGCCAAAAGTTGTCAAACACTTCGGATCATTGCAAAATCATATTAGAATAATATGATTCATTTTATATAGCTATATAAATAGGGCTATAAAATAAGAAATAAAGTGAATTATAATATTCTAATATAATTTTGCAATCGATCAGAGCGATCGAAAATCTTACTATTATCCGGAGTGATCGAAAACTTTTCACCGGTAGTGTATATATATTAGGGTCGCACAAATTTGAGCTTTATTTTTTTTTCCTTTCGCTCACCATCCGATTACCTTTTTTAAGACCATGTGTTACACCGACCGATCAGCCATGAGTGCAAGAGAGATAGCTGATTTGCAGATTCCCAGTGTTTTCCGGAACGATTAAGTTTTCGGAAAAAATGCAAGAAACACCTTCCGCCCTGTTGAACAATGAACAACGTTTCTCCTCGTCTGTACGAAACGTGATTCGCCTGGGAGAGAACTTGGCAGTTGGATTTTCACCGACCGGACTTGTAAGCCATGGCCTTGTAGAAGAAAAAAATTGTCGCGAAAGCTGCGAGCGGTCAAAAAATATTTAGAGGTCGCTCAAGCCTCCCAAAAATTAAAATTACCATTAAAAAATCGATTTTTTTCGACCACTTCTCACTCATGAATTTTAACGCTTTACAATTTTTTAATTAACCTCGCGAAAGCTCTAGTTGGCCAATGCATATTTAGTGGTCACTCACGGGCTTCGAAATTGCCAATTTTCGCCAATTCTTTTTACCCTTCTCACTCATAAATTTGACGCTTTGTAAAATTGTCAAAAGGATTAATCTTCTTTTCTTTACAAACACATTTTTCAAATTTACCTCATACTTCTAACCCAAGAATTATCATTTTTATTCTCATAAAATAATTCTTTGAAGCTGTTGTCCGCAAACAAAATTATAGTTCCTTTTATTCATAAAACTGAAATGACAGTTGTTTTCCGCTTGTTAGTCAAACTGCGGACCAATCGTTATTGTACTCTGTGACGAGCGTCGCCATAATACAATAATACATAATAACACATTTTGTTTAATTGGTGTTGGTTACAAATTATTATAATAAATTATTCAGAAAATGTAACACTTCGCTGTTTATTTTGTTTTTATGCTACAAGGAATTATAGTGCAGGCGAGATTTATTTTTTGGCGGAAATTGTAAATTTCGAAAACTTTGAGCGACCACTAAATATTCATTGGTCGGTTAGAGCTTTCGCGAGATTAATTAAAAAATTATGAAGCGTAAAATTCATGGGTGACAAGTGGAGAAAAAACTCGATTTTTTAATGAAATTTTAATTTTTGGGAGGCTTGGGCGACCTCTAAATATTTTTTGACTGCTCGCAGCTTCGGCGACAATTTTTTTTCTTCAAAGAAGATAATTGGATGTTTAAAAAAAGAAAAAAAAATATAAATCAAATTTGCGTCACCCTAGTATATATATACATCGCCGATAAATACATATCCTTTCAACACAGTAGAACCAATTAGTCGACCCAATTGGGACCGAGACTAGTTCGGATAATCAAAAGTTCGGATAATCGAAACGTGAGTTTTTTTGGGACGTGATCATAAACAACACCTTTTTACATAGAAACAGTACATACATATTAACGGTGAAATATATATATATATATATATAAGGCATTCGACTTTTTTCAGGTGTTTTAAACACACACACACACACACACACACACACACACACACACACACACACACACACACACACACACACACACACACACACACAGGCACACACACAAAGCCTGAAAGAGGCCTGTGCCTTTTTAAATATTTTTTTTATAAAATCGTCCACTTTTGATTGACGAACGGCTGTAACGCGTTTTTGAGCGGCTAAGTCCCGCAGTCGTTTAAGAAGGAGAAGTTGCGTTGGTTTGCTCATTGCTGCTCACGGCGGTGGCAGCGAGCAACAATGTATCTTTCGCGTCAACGTTCGGATAATTGAGCGTTCGGATAAACTAAGTCATCGTTCGGATAATTGAGGGTTCGGATGATCGAGGTTCTACTGTAGTACTCTTTAATAATGTATAGATGTCGTTTTGTCAACCCCATTCGGATGTCTATTGGAGAACTTTCATATGGTAGTGCCATCTTGGCATTTTTATGCCGTTAAGAGGATATCTTTCGGGTATATCGATTTAATAACTTTACGCTAACGTACCGACAACCGACAAGAGTTGACCTTTCGTTGCCAGTTTGTTAACCATTAAAAGTTGACGTATAGTTATCTATCGGGTAGCAATAAACTATCTGCGAAGCGGCCATAAGTGACATTTGTAATACATTTTGTAATACAATAAGGTTTCTTTTTGGACAACTAAAAAGTTATCTCTATCCGTTTCGCAATATCTTTCTGATACCATAAATAGATAACATTCTGCTACCTAGGTTATTACAGAGGACGTAGTTCGGGTTCGAATCGCAACTTCTTCAAGAGACAAAGTTATAAGAGTTTCAGTGCGCGTGAATACATAATTGTCGTTCAGTGGCCTATACAGATGCAGCTTTCTTCCTTCTTACAGACCCGGAGCAAATGTTCCGAAAAATATTAATATTTCATGAACGATCTTACGATCCTTCGACAGCCCTTATTCGCCATAAACATATATAACATTTCAATGAATCCAAATGATAAAACAGATGTAAGCATTTTCGTAACGAGCTTTTTCGCAGATTGGTGGAACTCGTTAGGGATGCGGCTTGGATGATTTTGTGCAAGCACGCGTACAACGAATGTGTGTAATATTATGTCGAGCGAGAACAAGCGACAGCATATTGCGGGCAATATAATGATGCGAAGAAATTACAACCATGTGCAGATCTAACGACCTAGAATATGGCGCATATGTCAGATGGTCCTTCTTCCGTGTGAGAGATCGGGACGCTATGACGATGAACTTGGCAAAAGTTTATGTCAGGCGTATGAGACGATGCGTATTAGACGATGCATAATAATGCATAATTTTGTCGCATATTCCTCATGATTCATTGAATTTGTAGATCACATAAATTAAGGCCTCAGGTCACAGTAACGCGTATAAAATCATGTGCGAATTTAACCATTTTTTCGTGTGAAAAAGTGATTCACTCATAAAATTGATTACACATCTATTTAGTATGAATATCAAGCTGTTAGAAAATATATATATTTTTTTTCGATGTACAAAATGGCCGACTACTAATATTTGTTTTGTTATTCTTCTTAGGCCCTCCGCGGCGTGACATTCAGCATCCACAATTTTTTACCTAGAACAAAAAACAAAAATTCTTGTTAATATACATTAGAATACCTAGAGGGGTACCTAGGGAATTTCAAATATATTGTTTTATTCAAAAGTTGTAGGTATTTGAACTTAAGGAATGAATGTTCAGTAAAAAATTTCGTTATAACTGCTCATAAACTGCTCGTAAAATGAAAAGTTTTCGATTAAGGTATTCCTTTCGCGGAGGGCCGTATTTTGTGGGGGCGTAAGCATGGCCCTTCTGATTCATAAGTAAATTACAATGGCGCTGAATAAAAAATAAGTTCCGATCGATTATTATACACTACGATAAACTAGAATTAAAAAATTCGCGCAAATTTAGTAGATTTAGACATTTTTTTTAAACGTCACCGCCACAAAAATTATGCTGCTAGTCACATTTTCCCAAGTTTTATCATTAATGTTTTCTTTAAACATTCGGTGACCCTCCGTTTTTATTGTCGTTACGGAAACTTTAGATTTTTTTACAGCCGTGAGCAGTTTATATCACACATCTAGAGTTATTTAGTGTATAAATTATTAGATATAAATGTGGCCAGCGTGACATCTCCATAAAGCGCCGTATAAATGAGACCATTTTTAGAGTCGTAATTTTTTGTTAAAAGTTCGGTAACTTGGCTTGTAATTTTACCTGTATACTGGGATGTATTTTTACTTAATTGTAGACGAAAATCGGTTAATTGTTAAATATTTGGGTTCGTGAAAGGAATACCTTAATCAGAAATTCCGTACGTACTTCTCTGCGAAATGCAATTAGGAACATAACTCTTAAATATGAAGTAAATCGAGTGAAAATTGTTGAAGTTATTTGTCACGCCAATTGGACATCGGAAAAAATATTTTTTTTTCTAACAGCTTGCTATTCATACTAAATAGATGTGTAATTAATATTATGAGTGAATCACTTTTTCATACGCAAAAAATTGTTATTTTAGCACATGATTTTATACCCGTTACTGTGGCCTAAGGCCTTAACAGGCCATCGAAAAAATTAATGGATTCGTTTTGCGCGTTTTGTCATAATCTAAATGGACAGATAAAGTTATTGAAGATCCCATAAATGATTCCTTTTATCAGCCAAAAAATCCAAGAAACTAATCACTTTATTTCTGAGGTATACAACATTGTATGCTTCATGAAAAAGATTCATTTTTTGGTCTTTTATATCGCCCGATTTGCCATAGAGATAATGACAAGCCAATTTTGTTTATTTCAAATGCATTTTTAGGCTGATGTACGAAAATTTATCATCAAATTTTTCTCATTTTCAATATGGTTTTTCAACTACAGATAAAATTATGGGAGGTCGCATATTATTTCGTTCCTAAAATGTAGATACCAGAAAAACTGGCATTTGTGGTTAAACTTTTGAGAAATATTATTTTGCAGATCATTCTCGTCGGCTATAGATGTTAGTGATCTATCAAAAATTGGTTTGTCACTGAGCTTGCAAAAACATTGCGTCAACGAGTCTCGTTGCAATAGACCTTTTCATAAGCTTGAAGAAAAAAACGGTGTAAACGTTATGCATATACGTATAGTAGGGCACAGGCCTTGATATGGCATAAGACACTTATTCTCAACAATCTTTGTGTCGCCATGATTAACAAGCTTATGACGTCAAAATGATGTCGCAACTTCCTAATTTGTTTTTTCTCCTCCCCTTTCGCGACGGCGTCTCTTTCGTCTTTTCAGGCAGTACTTAGTGATTCTTTTCAGCAACCTTTTATTGTGCTGTTTTGTCGCCCCTTTTTCGAGCCGAGGCATGCTGCTGTCGCCGAAAAGGATTAAAATGCCTGCAAATTCTTGTTTTTGTTCGTAAAATAAACGGACATCCTTAGCATCAATATTATTTTGCAGCGACACAGTATAATTAATAAACTATATTATTCAACGTATTGCCGGTGTATTCAAGATGTTCGAAAAATATCGGTTATATATAAGGTGTAGGGGAAGTATGCGTTTTATATATATATTTTTTAAGGGGTTACCCCCACTTGCAATTTTGAAAAAATCGATTTTTTTTATTGCATTTTTTTAAGTATAAGTATCTGAGAATATGTCCTGAAAATTTCAAGTCGATCCGAACAAAATTGACTGAGATATGAGCGTTGAAAGAGAAGAATTCGCGTTGAAAGAGCGTTGAAAGAGAAACTTTAAACGCGTTTTTCTCAAAATGGCATTTCTGAAGTCGGTGACCAAGATTACTCGAACACTAATGAACCGATCTTCTTGAAATTTTGCAGGCTTATTTAATACATAAAAATGTAGTCTTTAATCGTCCGATTTTTTTTTTCGAAAAAAAAATGGCCGTTTTATAGCCAAAAAACGGCCGTTTTTTTTCGTTAAAATCGAACCATTAACTTTGACTGTCCGCCATTTTGTGAAAAATGAATATTTTTTAAAATCCTTCGATTAAAGACTAGACTTATACTTATATTTGACTAAATCCATCCGCATTTTTTTTCAGATGATCCACTTCGCCGCAATGTTGGTCACCGCAAACCGTGTATATAAAAACATTATTTCATTGACGGCCATTTGCCACTAAACAATGTAATATTTTTCAATAAAAAAATTACTGAAAGTTCTTCAAGATGTGTTCTTTAAGATGGTATATTGATCGATTAGAAAAGTTTTGTAGTTTTCTTTTAACAAATTCATGAAAAAGGCCTTTTTTTGCGCTACAAGTGGGGGTAACGCCTTAATTTGTTTTTTCCTAGCGTACACGCTCTTCGTGTGTGTTACGAATTTTTTCCCCTATTGTGACCGTTTCTTTCCTCCACTGTTTTTTCCATACTCCTTTTTTCTTCACCTTTCTCCTTGCCCCTCCCCCCTCCTTGCGGCCGCAGCAGATTACCCCTCTGTATTATATTCGTGGAACTAGTCTTATTCTTATTCTTAGTCTTATTCCGTCGCGAAATGCCGAAGAAAAACATTTCACGATGAAATGTACGCGACTGGAATTCGAACCCGGGACCTCCCGGTCCGCTGGTTTAGTGGCGAGCACGCTAACCACTAGACCATCGCACCGGTTTTTGTACAACATGATATTATTTCCTGTATTTATTTTATGTATCATAATTTGTATTATTATGTCCATTGTTTTCTCTAAAGTTACAAACTAGGGCATAGTATTCAATCAATCAATCAATCGATAGCCATAGCACCGGTTAGTATGCGTTTTATAATTCATATAGATTATACATATTTTTGACATCAAATTTGTCGCCACTACCACATCACTAATGTAGTATATTTAATATATAAGTGATACATATATTCAAGAAATTGAAGTATAATGGGAGGTGTAGCTTGACATTATCATTATTATGTTGGCTGTAAGTCGCTGGCCGTTCTTCTTTATCAAACTCCGTGGTAAGCGGTGGAATATATCCTTCCATCCAGTGGAAGGTCCACGGCGACCGGACATCCTTTTCTCGTTATCCTGCATACGCATCCTGTGAGTTTTTTTATTTTGAGACTCCGCCAATGACTAACTTATGTATGGCTTCACACTGTCATATAGACTTATAAGAAAATATCTCCGAGCAAGAGAGTGAGAGAGAGAGAGAGAGAGAGAGAAAGCAAGAACGATTGGGACAGGCAGACCAAACGCGGCTGAGCAAATCAGGAATGGTTCAATATATTTGCGTTCCGAGGCGTCAAGAAAAAGTTTCGACCTAATTAATCATAAACTCATCGGTAAGTAAAGTACCTGTTATACGACCATCGATAAACGAATTAAATGATTACCTGACTGCAGGGTTGCGAAATTTGTAATGAAAATGTAATGCATTATTCATTACTTTTGTAATGGGTAATGAAAAATTTTTCATTACCCACTACATTACATTTAGTAATGTAAAAAAATTCCATTCCTCATTACATTGGATTTTGTAATGTAAAAAAATCCCATTACCCATTACATTGGATTTTGTAATGTAAAAAATTCCCATTACTCATTACATTGGATTTTGTAATGTAAAAAAATTCCATTACTCATTACATTGGATTTTGTAATGTAAAAAATGTCCATTTCCCATTACTTTACATTTTGTAATGTAAAAAATTTCCATTACTCATTACATTCGATTTTGTAATGTAAACAAATTTCATTACGCATTACATTGGATTTTGTAATGTAAAACATTTTCATTGCCCATTACAATGTAATGGGTAATGGGATTTTTTTACATTAGAAAATCCAATGTAATGAGTAACGGAATTTTTTTTTCATTACAAAATGTAATGTAATGAGTAATGGAATTTTTTTACATTACAAAATGTAATGTAATGAGTAATGAAATTTTTCCATTACTTTTTCGTGTTGAGAGGGCGGGAGAGGAGAGAGAGAGAGAGAGAGAGAGAGAGAGAGAGAGGTGGGTGGGTGGATGTACTATATAGATGAATAGATGGATGGATGGATGGATCAATAGATGGATGCGGAATCATTTGTAGGTAACAAATACATCGATGAAAATGTCCATTTAATATAATCAAATATTGGTTTGGAAATAACCAAAAAGCAGATACACGTTTTTCTTGGACATCCTTGATATTTAGAGGAAAATAAGAGTTGCTCCTCATTCTCTGACGAAAGGAGTACAACTTAAATTTTCCTTTTAATATAAATCCTCTCCGAACAAAACGTGCAGCCGGAGTTTTACTGACCGCGCAAATGATTGATCACCTTAAATGCAAAATACAAAAATGAAGTTTGACCAATTTCTCAGCATTGTTCGGTCGAAAAAATTCATTCGCATATATAACTTCGACTTTTTTCCATTATAATCTTTTGGAATTCGTTTGACCGTGATTATTTGATTAAGGGGTCTTCTCACTTCAGACGCTAAAAAAGACTATTTTCATCAATTTTTTCATAGGTTTATATTATAGTTATTGATAGTTGTTACACTTATCGTTGTATATAGTTGTTACACTTTCGAAATAAATTTAAAAACATTTGTTATGTATTTATGTATCCCAACTAAACTTTAACCGCGTTTTTCTCGAAACGACAGTTTCCGACGGCTTGGTGATAAAGTCTTCGAAACTACTGAACCGCTCCTTATGAAATATTAACCACATATTTTTTACAACTAAAGCTATTGCGCATATGAAGAATTTTTAATTTTGATATTTACTATTTTTTTTGCCCAAAACGGTGAGAAAAACCCGTTTTTTTCTTTTTTCGGAAAATGTCCGCCATTTTGTTATTTTTGCATATCTCAAAAATATTTTGATATGCGCTGTAGCCATTAGCATACTGAATCTGAAACCGTTTGATTATTTTTCTTTGGATGATCCATCTCCGAGATTTCATCAACAGCACAGACCTACTTTTTTAGGACATTTTTTTAATTAACATTTTCGTCCATAAGTAGTGACTTAAGTAAATATACATTTTTTAAATGTATTTCGACAGTGTATTTACTAAGTGTAACAACTTTTATATCAATACCTGTAATATAAACCTATCAAAAAAAATCATGAAGATAGCCTTTTTTCAGCGTTTAAAGTGAGAAGACCCCTTAAATATATTTTTAACATAAGCGTAACGAAAAAAATAATCAATTAAAAAGGACCGCTAAGTTAGCTCCAAAATTTTAATTTTCGATCACAGCGAAGTTTAATCGTAATGTAATTTAAAGTTTACATAACGTTTACATAATGTAATTTAAAGTTACGGCAAACAAAATCAAGGAAAGCATTAAATAATTTCTGGTTTTTCTTTTCCCTTTCATTTTTCTCGAGCATGCTGATAAAAGTCGATTTTTTGTCTTCCTCTTTACGTTTATGTGCTACATTGCGGCAAAAGTCGGGAATTTAAGCTATCCGCAGATGACATTCTCCCCCTGTCTCTCTCTCTCTCTCTCTCTCTCTCTCTCTCTCTCTCTCTCTCTCTCTCTCTCTCTCTCTCAAACGAATTCCAAACGATTATAATGGAAAAAAAGTCGAAGTTATATATGCAAATGAATTTTTTTGACCGAACAATGCTGAGAAATTGGTCAAACTTCATTTTTATATTTTTCATTTAAGGTGATCAATCAGTTGCCCGGTCAGTTAAACTCCGGCTGCACGTTTTGTTCGGAGAGGCTTTATATTGAAAGGAAAATTCAAGTTGTATTCCTTTCGTCGGAGAATGAGGTGCAACTCTTTTTTTCCTCGAAATATTCCAAGAAAAACGTGTATCTGCATTTTGGTGATTTCCAAACCAATATTTGATTATATTGAATGAACATTTTCATCGATGTGTTTGTTATCTACAAATGAGTCCGCATCCATCTATCGATCCATCCATCCATCCATCCATCTATCCACCCCCCCCCCTCTCTCTCTATCTCTCTCCCTCCCTCCCCCCCTCTCCCTCTCCCTCTCCCTCTCCCTCTCCCTCTCTCTCTCTCTCTCTCTCTCTCTCTCTCTCTCTCTTCTCTCTCTCTCTCTCTCTCTTCTCTCTCTCTCTCTCTCCCCCTCTCCCCCCCACCCTCTCTAGCTCTGTCAACGCGAAAAATGTAAAAAAATTCGATTACCCATTACATTGTAATGGGCAATGAAAATGTTTCACATTACAAAATATAATGTAATGAGGAATGGAATTTTTTTACATTACAAAATCCAATGTAATGAGTAATGGAAATTTTTTACATTACAAAATCCAATGTAATGAGTAATGGAAATTTTTTACATTACAAAATCCAATGTAATGAGTAATGGAAATTTTTTACATTACAAAATGTAAAGTAATCGATAATGGAAATTGTTTACATTACAAAATCCAATGTAATGGGTAAAGGAATTTTCTTACTTTACAAAACGTAAAGTAATGGGTAATGGAAATTTTTTACATTACAAAATGTAAAGTAATGGGTAATGAGAACGGTAATGCATTACAAAAAGTAATGCATTATTTGCAACCCTGCCCGACTGTTATATTTTGTTACAATGTTATCGTTCCGATCCATATTTTTCACTTTTTATGAAAAATCTGCGTTACTCATTGGTCCACACTCTTGAAAATAATCAATTTAATTTTGAAGAATATGGAATTGTATTTAATTTTGAATGAAAATTATGAATTTAATTTAAAACAATATGAATTTAATTTTGGAAACATCTAAAAAATATATATAATCAAAACTACCGACACCGGTGGATGAGCAGTCCGGGTTCGGTTTCGGCGGTATTTCGAGTACAGCAGCGTTGGTGCAAACCTTAGTGTAAATACTTGAGTAGAGGTCTGTGTACCGGAGAATCAGAAGAATATGAAGGCCGTCTATACCGGTGCGAGTTTTCGACAGTTACAGAGTTCGACAGTTACGGCAAATATGGTATAGTATAGTTTAAGACGGCTGTAGACGCAACGGAAGTTAGGTTAGATTAGCGAAGTACGGGTAGGGAGTGATAGGAACGGGTTCATTTGGCACCGGTAATACCAAAAAACCCGCAGAGTATTTTATTATTTCCTCGGAACTTAGGAATTAATTAAATATAAATTGTATTATATGGTCAAAACTGAAAGAATATAACAAAGTAATTAATTATTTTTATAAGTATTCCCCACGTATTCCGTTTAATGTGTTTAATGTGACATACATTTACGCGTTACTTTACGCTATCTTACGTCAACGCACGTTGTGTGATCAATAATGATGATTTTCCATGGAAACAGGAATTGTTTGTCAGAACGTAACAAGCAGTCGTTCAGTTTTCGGAGTCCGGCATCAAGTTGAACGCGTCTTGTAATGACGATATTTAATCATGGGAAATACGGAAAGCAATGTTGCCAGTGCTGTGAAAAAGCAGACGGACACTTCGTCGATATTACTCTATAAGCTGGTCGATTTGAAGGGCAAGTAAAATTTAAAAAATGAGTTGTTGATTCTGGTTGCCTGTATATGATAAAGAAATACACTAAAACATAGAAAATAAAAGTGGTCCCACCCCTTCCCATTTATTCTTATAACCATAAAAAACCTGATCTCTATGAGATGGCACTAAACAACTGAAACAAGTGTTTTGTCATAAACGTTCAGAGCAAAATTGGCAATCAAGATTCCAATTATGTTCGTATCCAAATAAAATAAGAATAACGAACAACCTTTATTCTTTAGAAATAGTTTAGTGTTTAGTACTTTAGCATTACGATACAATGCTTAACATTGTCTGTCTCAGATACAATGCTTAACATAACTCTGTCTCAGCGATTCATCATTACCGAATAGAGGACATTATCAACGTGTTGGAGGCATGAAATTGATACCATGAGAGTATTTAATAACATTGTGTGTATCAATGGATACATTGCTTTCAATTTGTCTGATACGTACGTAATAGTCAAGCGAAGTCATCTGTTATTCTCAAACAGTCAGTATACCAGTTTGAAAAGTCAAGTGCTATAATCCGACCGCCGGTTTAATATTATTGTAATTCTTCCTTTACGATGTGGCCGTTTACAAGTTCTCTGCCTGTACGATTTGACGAGACACAAACCACTGTTCGCGATGCCGAAATATTTAAGCGTTAATACTGCGATCCATTCGAGACTAAACAGGATTAATTTTTTTTATTATCTCTACCGACTACTCATATTTTCATTAATTTTGTGATATTCTGATGTTAAAAAACTCAAATAGAACGATATTTCTTAAAGAAAGTATTACATAAATGGTGAAAATGTTTAAGACTAAAACACAATATAGCAATAATTATCTCATTAATTTGGGTTTTATAAATAAATTATGACAATTTTTTTTACGATGATCAATCCAGACCCTAGGGTCATCTATCTTTTATCGATTTTAATAGAAGGAAAACTAGTTGTAAGATGGTCCCTAAAAAATACATTGCGTTACTTAAGTATTCGGGGCACATCAATTTTATATATTGAATCGTCTGATTTAAGGAATTCCTGTTTATTTAAGGGGGTGGATTACTCGTTGATATGATGAAAAGAGCGACGCAAACTAAGCAGTATGCCGAATTGGATCACGCCATGAGGACAAAAGTCGAACCATTTTTGTACAATAAGGGAAAGGGCAAATGGATATCCATCGACAAGCTCGTTTTGCTAAGAAATAAGGAACGTCCCCGCCATAAAATGGTACACGAATTCTATTTTCTCGAAACTTACTGTCGTAAAAGATATCTAAAAAAATTGTATAATAGACATAATAAAATGAGGCGCTCTAATCAGATGGCAGCTGCATATATTTTGTATGGTTATTTTCACTGTGGGACTGGTTGATAAATAACTATTCGTCAGCAGTGTACTGTGTAACTCACGAGTATTACTGATCAATCATTATCGGAGAGTTCTTGTTAGTGAACCACGTTATCTCAAGATATCTGCGTTTCAAAATTAAATATAAACTAATTATAATTCCACCTAGAACCAACATCGTGATACTTAAAAAATATATACTTAACTTTTGTAAACTTTGTCAAAAAGTTGCCAGTTCTAAGAGCAATGGAGAAACCTGATGATTACGATATTACTAAGGTAATTGGGGATGAGGATGTCGATGGAACGAAAATAGGTAATGTCAGACCGAAAAAAACGAAAGGTATGAAAAAACTCCCCAAAAACAATTGATGGAAAGTTAGTTAATTTCCAGATAAAAGCAAGTACCGCGAGGTCTGCTGGCTTCTGAATGAGCGGGGCGCCGTTGGAGAAACGATTTTGCATCTATGTATGCTGAATGCAACTGCCTTACACGCCGATTTGGCCAAGCGACTACTGCGTTTTTATCCCAAGCTCATTAACGATATTTACATCAGCGATGAATATTATGGTAGGCAGAGATTTACACACCTGTATGTGTATATGTTCCCACGTATATACGTTAAGAATTGATTATTGTATTCGACTGGAATTTCTAACAATACCAGTTGTACATACATTTAAACAGCTTGATCAAATGTAAAAACAGATTAACAAAGTAATCAATTTGTTATGCATATACAGTATTTGCGTGTATGTGTGTGTTACTTCCATGCATATATTTACGATCCGTACATACAATAATTCATACTTCTAATTTCTTCTGTTTAGAACGCATGAATACTAATAATCATCATTATTATATATTTATTATTGTTATAACAAAATTACAATTAGCTCCGTGATAATAATTCGTACAATATAATATTGTTGCTAAACTATTGAACTATTGTTATAATTATTCGTGTAACAAGTCATTACTTGATCAACTCAATATAGAGGATCGCATTTTTAATGGAATGGTTAAATATCTCAAGTGGGATGTCCACGATCAGAAAGTATTTGCGAAAAAATGTTGTAGGGTTCCGAGGGCGAAATATATGTAGTCATATTGCCAACTTTGGTAGTGGATGCATCACGATAATACACTAGGCAAAAGAATTAAAGGATATTGAAAAAGTACGCCAATTTTAGGGTAATTTCCAAATAGCTGTAACTCTTAAAAAAATGGTCGTACAGCAAAATAAAAAAAAGAAAATTGAAGGTATGAATCTCTAGTTTTGAGATCTTGATCTGAACATTTTTTCGCATCAGCCAATTTTTAGTAGCCATAAAAAAACCAAAGTAAAAAAAATCCAAAATTTTTGCTCATTTTTCACAGTCTGCACGGACTTAAATATTTTTTTTTTGAATGATCGGATTAAAAGGATCGTCTAGCTGGATTCTTCCCCTTTAATTTAAGCGGTGGGAGAGCTCTGTATGATTTTTTTCTCGCTGAGTTATCGATGTTCAAAGCAAAAGTGATACTTTAGACTTTGATGACTGATTACTCGGAGACTAATGGTCGCACAGAAAAAAACCAGAGGGTTTTGGAAACTGAAGTGTTCTCTATACGATGCTTTTATCATTTTTTTATCAAGATGTTTTTTATGCGGTAAAATGGACTTAAAAAAACGTGAAAAATGGGATATTTACGAATATTCTTTTAACTAAGGGTTATTTTGCCAATATCGAATAGATAAAAAAAATTCCGTTTTTTTATCACCTCAAAGTATCCTAAACAAGCCCTCAAAAGTTTAAACCCCTGCGATTTTTGTTTCATTGTGTTCCGAATGATCGAAATTGTGGTTTTTGCCAAAAATCGATTAACGGCTAAATCTACCACCTTTTATTCGTCTTGTGAATCACAATTTTTTTTGGCACTGATCCGAATTTCCGGTGCTAAAAAATGTTGATTGTTGAACAACGGGAACAAATTTTTGTTTAATGAAAAAAAACAAATTAATGAATTTTTTTATAAAAAAAATTAATATAAAAAAATCGAAAAAAAATTGCTAGATTTTTTTTTATAGCCCTGAACGTTTTTCATGATACGACGAGCGATTGGAGTTGTTGGAATTCACAGTTCTTTTAATGTGTGCGTGTGTACAATTTACATCCCTACGATGCGATACGACACCCTACGCACACGTCTCACGATCATTAGATCAAGATTTTTTTATAAACATTTTATTCATCACCGGCATTAGCGTGACCTAAAGCGTACTACGTAGACGTTGCTCGGTTGGATTTACGCTTCTTTGTGTGTGTTCCACACGCACACATTCAAAGAACTGTGAATTCCAACAACTCCAATCGCTCGTCGTATCATGAAAAACGTTCAGCGCTATAAAAAAAATCTAACAATTTTTTTTTGATTTTTTTTCAATTAATTTTTTTTTGTAAAAAACACTTCTTTTAATTAATTTTTTTCCATTAAACAAAAATTTGTTTAATTAGAGTGCCAAAAAACTTGTGATTCTCGAAAGACGAATAAAAGGTGGTAGATTTAGCCTTTAATCGATTTTTGGCAAAAACCACAATTTCGATCATTCGGAACACAATGAAAAAAAAATCGCAGGGTTTTGAACTTCTGAGGGCTTTTTTAGGATTTTTGGAGGTCATAAAAAAACCGAATTTTTTAAAAATCTATTCGATATTGGCAAAATAATCCTTAGTTAAAAGAATATTCGTAAATATCCCATTTTTCACGTTTTTTAAAAACCATTTTCCCACATAAAAAGAAATCTTGATAAAAAAAATGATAAAAGCATCTTATAGAGAATACTTCAAAGTTTCCAAAACCCTCTGGTTTTTTTTTCTGTGCGACCATTAGTCTCCGAGTAATCAGTCATCAAAGTCAAAAGTATCATTTTTGCTTTGAACATCGATAACTGAGCGAGGAAAAATCGTACAGAGCTCTCCCACCGCTCAAATTAAAGTGGAAGAATCCAGCTAGACGATCCTTTTAATCCGATCATTCAAAACATTTTATTAAAGTCCGTGCAGACTGTGAAAGATGAGCAAAAATCTTGAAATTTTTTTTTACTTTGGTTTTTTTATGGCAACTAAAAATTGGCTGATGCGAAAAATGTTTGAGCTCAAGATCTCAAAACTAGAGATTCACACGTTCAATTTGCTTTTTTTTTTATTTTGCTGTACGACCATTTTTCGAGGAGTTACAGCCATTTGAAAATGACCCTAAAATTGGCGGACTCTTTCAATATCCTTTAATTCTTTTGCCTAGTGTATGAACACTCTTCGTTTCAACGTGATATATATATTTTTATAACATATAATTGTAGTTAGATTAAAGAAAAGTTCGACGAAAAAAATTGTCTCGCTGGGGCTGTCGCAGTGCAAAGCTGTCATTACTGCCGCTCATTTAATATACTTAGCATTACTCGTGCTGTACTACGTGCCGGTCACAATTTTGGATTGACATCTATGGGTATCCAGTTTTTATACTTGCAAAATAATCATCTTTTCAAACTTTCTGTACCATCGAAAAAGGTTTTACCAAGAATACTTCGGCGTATTTTGTATAGGCGGTTTATCATGTTCTCTCACGGTGTTGGCAAATTTTGTCAAATCGGGTCCAGGCTGCCAATTATCCCAACCAACTACCAACAGTATCCAGGCTGCCAATGTATTGGCTCCGTTCAAAGTATGGGGTGGGGGTAATGAAATCGAACGCAGCGCCCGCAGGGAACAAAAATTGCAAAAACTTCGACTATTTATCTGTAAAATTTGTGTCTGCGTAGTACAAGATTTCACATTTCAAGTAGTATCACATTTCGAATATGGTTTTATTGAAAATGGGTCATGTCAGTTGCCGTATAATAAATTGCAAGAATACCGGAAAAAATAGTAAATGCAAATTATATTAATTCCCTACGGCAAATTGGAGGGCATAAAAACGCAACAAATGAATAGCTGCAGTTTCACCTTTAAAGAAGTTTTGTAAGGCGTCAAAGAAATAGAGGTTTGACTCAAGATAGGAGCTTGAATCATTATACTTGGGTCATGTTTTGTCCTTAAGGTAGTACGAGCGCGCAATCTGGCTTTCTATAGATTTTGTTCAAATTTTAACCAGACATTGTTCATATCATTATGCATGTTTGAGTGAAATTTCAGAACAGTCGACTATTTAGATTGGGAGATAATGGGTTTTAAAATTGCAACTTTTAACACTGCAGGGTCTGCATTGAAATTTAGACAGAATAATTTTCCGTAAAAAAATGTTTGTCCCCTCTAATAAGAAGACATATGCCAACACCACAGAACAGTATTGTTCAATATTTCGAGAAAAAAAACTTATCGTGTTCCTAAAGTTAAAAATGTTGTCATAAAAAAATATTTGCATTATAAATATTAATATTTTATATTGTTTATGTTATCTTCATTAACAAATAAAAGTGTTGATTCATTCATAACTAATTAAAAACTTTGTTCGATTAAAAATTACTTCCAAATAAAAATTTGTGTTGCAGTATTATTTTAAATATGCCGCGCAAACTCACGTCATTAGATACGTGGAACGATGCGATGTTGCCATATGTCTTATTATAGGGGACAAATATTTTTTACGGAAAATTATTGTCTAAATTTCAATGCAGACTCCGCAGTGTTAAAAGTTGCAATTTTAAAACCCATTATCTCTCAATCTAAATAGTCGACTGTTCTGAAATTTCACGCAAACATGCATAATGATATGAACAATGACCGGTTAAAATTTGAACAAAATCTATAGAAATAAAGATCGCGCGCTTGTACTACCTTAACTCTTTTACGTTTCTGACGTGTTCAACAGATACCAACAGATTTTCCTTAAATAGAGTTTGAGGTTTGCAAATAATATTGTGAGTTATACTTTGGAAGCCGGTCTTCTAAATTATGCTCATTTCGGTCTGAAAACAAAATGTTATTTATTATTTTATAGAGTCATGCAGCAACGATACATGTTTGTTCATTTTTAATAAAAGCAATTATGTAGTTTATTTTTTCTCGTCTGATTACAAAATTACAAGTCAACGGAAATACTAGGGCTGTGCGGGTAGCAGAATTGGTCGGGTCGGGTCGGATCGGGTAATTAGACTACAATCCGATCGGTACCCAGTTTCTCAGGTACCCGAAAAAACTCGGTTTCTTCGGTTAACCGAATTTTTTCGGGTACCCGTGATCGGACGGGTATACTCCAACTTTATCGAGTACCCCAGTTTTTCGAGTACTCGTCTCACATCGGGTACTCGATAAGTCGTGTTGCTGGAACAAAATTTCATTTCATAGTATAGATAGTACCACGGAAACCTACCAAAACGGACGAAATAGACTCCAGCTTTATGTTCTCTACCCTTCGCCAATAGGTCGGAGTTCATTAGAAATACAAATAATTTATTTAATAATTTTATTATTTTTGTTATGTTTATATTTACAATTTTTTTCCGGCAAACTTCTTTTAAGACACTCGCATTTCAGGAAATATCGAGATATTTGAATATCGAAAAACTGAATAAAAGGAAGATTTTTCGTCGAATTTTCATTAATTCTGTCTAGTGCTAACGGGTAATTTCGGCGATTCATTCTTCTTAATTTAATTTTTTGTAATTTAAAATTTTTTTTCTAGGTACAACTTGTTCTTCAAACGGTTATATCTCTGAAAGTAATCAAGATATTGTCAATTTTGAAATGTCAAATGGAAGCTACATTCTTCTCGCTGCGTACAAACGCAAGGCGTCGAATCTTGGTCTTTTTGGGTTTTTTCTCCATTTAAAACCCACGTTAAAAAATTCAAAACTTTAAGGCATTCGCCGGAATAGAAGATATTCATTGTTTATCGTAGATTTTTTCCTTTCGCACATTTTTTAGTGATGTCAAAACGCAACTTTGCCGCGCTATTACGATACGATCCGCCAAAAGTGACCGTTTTTTACTCCACGCTACCAGACACACACACACACACACACACACACTCGCACGTACGTACACGCACACACACAGGATAGAAAAGTGAGACCAGAAAAGATTTTTTACAGTATTATCATTTATTCATTTTAGCGCCTTCTTTGAGTTTTCGTTTTCTCCCATTATTTGGTCGATACACCTAAAGAAAAAATAAATATAAATAATAGATACGGATCTCAGAGTCGTTTACGAATATTCGAAGTTTAAAAGTACTCGACGTTTACGAGTACAAAAAATTTGAGAGTACCCGATTACCAAATTCAGGTATCCGATATTAGTGGCGGGTAATGCAAAAACGTAACCCGTCGGGTACCCGACCCGACCCGAACATCGGGTACCCGAGTGAATCGGGTATTTGCACACCCCTAGAAAATACACACTGTACGGACATTTTTCTGACCGCTTTTTACTTTATTGAAAAGAAACGCTTCTCGCCGCCGTTGGCCACAAAAATTGAATGCAATTGAGGCGCCATTTGATTTTTTATAATTTATCACAATATTATAACCACAATCACAGAGTCTTTGACAGAGCCGACAAAAATACGAACGCTACGCGGCGCTGGTGTTGCGCGCGGAGCCAATGCAAACGAGATGTCAATCCGACACTGCAGACAGCACGTCGTACACCTCCTGCGTAAAGCCAATGCAGACGGTGAGCAGATTGCAATTATGGGAGCTTCGAAATACGTACTGTCGGCAACTTTCAAGCTAGAGACAATTTTTTTTTCGTCCTCCTGTCTATGAACCAGCTACAATTGTGTGACAAAAATTTAGAGTTGTTTTTAAAAAAGTGCAGATAATTGTCTGATCTCCATGCCTCCGCTAGCAAAGTGCAGATATGACTAATGCTTTATTTTCAAAATCTTACAACTATTGTTCGAAAATTCTTCCGATAACGGATACTGTTATTGAGATATCTCACGATCCCACGAAAGTGGGATACCCTATGCCCGGAGCATAATAATTACATGGTTTTAACGCACTTTTCATAGCCGGGCCAGTATGTAGATTTAAAGTTACCGAGCACGTTAAATAATTATATTATATGCAGTAAAAAATGATTCTTTATTTTCAAGGAAAATAAATATTAACTGCTTTGCTGAACATTTATTTCTCGTATCGAATTTTTTTGCAATACTTCCATGTCAGTTATATAGAATTTTTATGCGTTATGAATGTAGTAAAGTCAATTACATTGCTTTTGGACAAGGTGAAAACGTGTTGCACATAGCAATAGTGAATGAAGATCCAGCTATGGTCAAATATTTGTTGGATAGTGGTGCTGATGTCCACGAGCGTTGTTTCGGCAATTTTATGTGTCCCGAGGATCAAAAAGCTTCGCGGACTGACAGTCTTGATCACGAATGGGTCTGCGTTGCGCCAGAAACTAATTACAATGGGTAAATAGCACGAATTACTACCACAAGAAGCAAACACGAAATCTTCAAGATTTTTTCCACCTGGCTACCAAACGTTATTTCTCGTGATTCGATAACAACTAACCGTTCATGATGCCAGTTTCGAAAAATTATTCGAGATTTGTCAGTAGATTTTTCAAAATTAAGGGTCATTTCCGCATTTAATCCAAACAGATAATATGTAAGAACGCAGATCTAGGAAATTCGGGATACCAAAAACCGGCATTGAAAATGTTCCTATAAGAACAGTGATTCGGCAAATTGTTAAGTGGGCGAGTGAGTGATCGTTATTAATGGTTATGATCCGAGTCCAATGTAAACTTCTGTGAGAACATATCTCGTTTCTTATTTTGCCACTTACTCATATACTCATAAAGACGCCAAAAGTATAACTTCGTACAGAGCACTGTGACGTAATTTTGATGCCTATAATGGTTTTAATGCCCTCATTCCCGTCTCCTGGAACTGTCTATGCATTTTCTTAATCACACTATGCCCCTCGAGAATACCACAAATTGCATGCAAGACTTTCATCGTTCACTTTTCGCCTATAAGGATACACTTCAACGTGTATCTTTATACGGTTCAATACTAATGGTTGTTCCTCCGCAAAAAAAGTCGTACTCTATATATGGAAATAATTTGGACGTTTAAACCGTCTAGTTTTCGAATAATTAATTACACAGTTTTTCACCCCTTGAGATGGTAGTTTTTAGGATAAACAGCTGAAGTTAAAAAAAAAGTTTGTATCAACATTCGATGTTTGAAGCCGACATTTCCGTTGCAATTGCTTTTTTTCAATTGATGTACGACTGTTTTCGACCGACTTATGTGCGATTAAAGCAAAAACCTTACTTTCAACTTCTAACGCCTACAAGTAGTGACCCTATGATCGTGTAGAAATTTTGAAGGAAATAAAAGTTCTTCATTTTTTATAAAACATGATGGCGCATTGGGGGAGTTCATGGTCTTATTGAAGTGTGTACATCTCGTCAGTTAAAAGTACGTTTTACACATGTGAAGCAGAACGCGCCTTTTTTTCGTACCCTAACCCGTACAAACATGCCATACCAGGTCTGTCTGAAAAGCTACTGTCACACTGTCAAGTAGATGTGCTATTGTCAAAAACCCGAATTCCCTATTTGGGGGTAACATTTATAAGTGCTCCTGATAGATAGCATGGTCCGGCAAATATTCAGTCAAAAATGGTACGCTATGGGCTAAACGTCGAATTTCTAGCATTTTCCATTTCACGATCATTTAATTTTGCCGAAAATTTGATTATTTATGTTCGGAAACTATTTGTGTGGTTCGTAACGTGCATGGCGATGAATCTATGACTGCCACACAAATTGAAGAGTGGTTGAGACAATTTGAAAATGGTTGTTCATCAGCTGAAAGCAACCCTCGTTCTGGCACGCTCGCACTGTCACAAATTCCTAAAAGTGTCCAACGAGTTGAATGTTTGGTTAATCGAACCCGTCGTTTAACGATGCGAAAGATAGAAGAAGACTCAGGAGTTTTAGAAAATGTCCTTTTGGAAATTTTGAGTAAAAATTTGGGAATAAGTCGTGTGGCTGTCAAATAATTTCGCGGTTGTTGACACACAACGGTAAGATTTGTCGACTGGCAGTCCCCGAGGACAATTTGGAATAACACAGAAAGGTGCTAAAAATGGGGGATAAGGTAATTACTAAAGATGAGTCACGGTTATGATTCTGAAGCAAAAACCAAATATTTGCAGTGAAAGACGCCCAAAGGGCAACGACACAAGGAAGCATGCCAGAGTCGGAGTAATATCAGAGCAATGCTCATTGTTTTTTTTATCGAAAAGTAGTTATTAACCATGATTACGCTCCAAATGGTCAGACGATGAACAAAGGATATTACGGAGAGGTTTTGATATGATTGCATGACGCAGTGAGAAGAAAATATTCAGATTTGCGGAAAAGTGGCAACCGGGTGCTTCGATTCAAGAATACATTTGTCTAGTCATCGCAGCTATTTCTTATGATGGCATTGCATCGGCATTATTCGGTTCTGACTGCCCCGGTACCCATATAGGGTCGCCTGTCGTAACCAAAATGCCAGCATTCAGCCACTAAACGGTTTGCTGATAATCGGCCAATAATTCGTCGACCAGCATTGGGGTACTGTAGGCGGATGAACGGCTTGCCAGATCTATGCCAGCCATTCGTGGGCCAATACTACCGCACCGATAATATGGCGATCAGCATTGGGGTATCGTAGGCGGATGAACGGCTTGCCAGATCTATTCCAGCCATTGATGGTTTGTTTTTGGGCGTTTTGCAAATGCAGGTCGTTAAACTGTAACACGTAAAAACAAGGGATAAGATTTGGAAAAGCATATCCCACTGATGAAGCTGAAATTTTGCACCGACCTTCTTTTCAATATTTTCGGTAAACTTTGATGTCACGAATAAAATTATCGGCATAAAAGTAAGGAACGAACAAACGATGGATTCTCTAAGTGTTAGAATGGCTAAGTGGGTAGGGCGCTCGACACTAGAACGAAAAGCGCAGGTTCGATCCTGATGGAAGGTAAAAACTTGCACAATGCAGAAAGCGTGTTTTTAATGCAATTATTCGATGTACATGGACATAAGTAAAGCATAAGAAAACGAAAAAGATAGTACTAGAATTTTTATATTCATAATTTGTCAATTTTTTGTTTTTCATTTCCGGCAGAAGATCCGGCAGCCGTTGCTGGGCCAATATGGGCGTATGATAGTTGGCCAAGTCTTAGCAGCCATTCATGGTTTACCATGAACCAACCATGCAAGGTGCGGATCTGGCCCGTTCACATAGGCATTACCGCACCATCGTTTATTCTCTGGCAAGCAGTCGTGGGCCATTACAGTGCCGATTGTAAAACCCTATTTGGGTACCCTCCTGACTTCAGTCTCTCCGACTTACGGCTGTTCCCCAAATTGAAACATCCTCTTTTAAAGGAAGAAGATTTGACGACATGGAGGAAATGAAAGAAATACGACGAAGTGGCTGTTAGCTAGTTCAAAAACTGAATAGACTGGACTTTTTCCGAAAGTGAGAGAATTGGTGGAAAAAAGGTTACGGCCTCCGAAAGGGCGTACTTTGAAGTGGAGTCAATTAACGGTTTCTCCTGCTATAGCATAAGGTTGCCAACTTTCCGGCAAAATCTCGTATTTGAAAAAATGAAAGAACTTAGATATTGAAAAAGTTAGATAAAAGTTATTTCCGAGTTTAGAAAAGAAAATAATATCAAAATTCACTTCAGACTATTTGTTAACTATTTTGGACAGATATGGCATGTTTGAACTGTTAGGACACAGATGAAAAATCGGGACGTTCCGAAAATTTACACATATTTGACGTCCCGTTAGACTCACATGTTATTAGAATAACGTCTATATTTTCATTCCGAATGTAATCCGTCTCGGAGAAATCTTGGCTATTTACCAACCGAGCTTGTGATAACATGACAAAGTTTTTTCCGAACATTCCATTTCGAAGTGTTCGTACCAAAGCCACAGAGAGAGAGAGAGAGAGAGAGACGTACGAGAGACGTATCAGAGCCACAGTGAGAGAGACGAATGGTACTCGGCTATATAGATATACCGGGTGTCGCATTTTAATCTTACATCTGATTTATCTCGAAAAATACCGGCTCCGATCAAGTATTGAGTAGAGGGAAACTTTTAAGGTTCGAACACCCCCCCCCCCCGATATTCTAGATGGCCGAAATGTTTAATAAATGGAAACATGACTTTTATGTTATATATACCATAAGTGTATGTTATATATATCATAAGTTTATGTTATGTATAACGGAAGTGAGGAGTCGCAAAGACCCAATCCTTGTTTGGGTTATCAAACAAATAAACAAACTCACACCCACAGGCACACTCACACTTGGGATGTTGAAAACATTACCTCCTCGTGATACATCCTGGATAGCGCTTAAATAGTAAAAAAGGCTGTACTAATCTGAAAATTATGGACCTTATAAAAAAAATCCTACGATAGTTGTTAGTTTTGGCCTGATAAATTTTTTGTTGAAAAAGTCGGGTTACAATTTTGAAAAAACATGTCGGTCATCTCAACGTCGACATTTTGAATTTTTAACCATAACATTTTTTAACGTCCCACGTTGAACCCTAAGTTTTATTATTCTCAATACTTGATCGGAGTAGTATTTTTCGAAGTAAACCAGGTGTAAGATTAAAATGGGACACCCGGTATATCGCTTGTAACGGGGTTACATGAGACCCATAACGGTTTGGGGATTAACCGTCTTACTCTTGTGAAACTAAAAAACGGGGCTGAAGAATTTTACTTGAAAAAAATCCTTAAGAACTCGTGTAAAGAATTTTAGTACATATGTTGAAATGAAAAGCCAATAAACGATGTCAATAATAATCAAGTTGTTCTCAATTATATGAATTTGAATTTTTCAGTTCTTAAGGACTAATAAACATTTCTCCAATCGCAGCTACGTTTATTGGGGCGAATATCCTCTGAGCTTTGCTGCATGCCTAGGGCAAGAAGAATGTTATCGTTTGATGTTGGCGCGAGGCGCGGATCCCGACAAGCAAGATACCAATGGCAATACGGTTTTGCATATGCTTGTCATTTATGAAAAACTTGTAAGTTTACGAACCCAACCTTTTTTAAGAATAATTAAAACAATTGGGTTGTTGTCAGATAAACTTAGAGTTTGAACATTTTTTATTTGTAGATATTTTTGCCACTTCGGCGATGTTTATTTTATTCTATTCGTTTATTTTATCTTATTTTATTTTAATTCACTTAATTTTCCGTACTACAAACATTTTATTTATTGAATTCTGCTATTGTAGAGATTTATTTCCACTATATTTATTTATTCAAATTAAGATCTCATCTATTTAAAACCGTCGAGCAATACATTTATTATTTGCTCTCAATAATTCCAGTATTTCGTATTACTTACTGGAAAAAATGTTTAGTTGTATAGAATAACCGATTCAATCTTTTGATTTTAATTAACTAACATATTTGTAGACACTAACATTTACATAGTTGATTGTATTACTGTTGTAACTTTTTTCACCTTCTTTTAACATCATTCAGTAATAACACTTTCTACCTCCGTCAAATATTTTTTCACTAGATTTCATATAAAGTTTCGAGATTTCGGAAGACGCGGAAGTTGCGGTTCGCAAACTATGTGGTTAAATGTCGACCCTGGCGAGCTCATGTATATGCTCGCGCGGACGGCAAAATAATTGCGAGCAAGGCCATATCGCGCGCTTTACGTCAGCCACCGGGCGCGATGCCTATACGCTGGATAGGCAGGCACCCCGCTTGAGGCAAGGGTCTACTCTAAGAGCTAAACGGGACAGAAGGAAATGTAGCGATAGTGGGGGCCCGGCGAAACAGCGACGGGAGTGTGTCGTGCTAGCCACCTTGAGGCGGCGTTTTTTATTACTGGAATTCCCTCTAATTCGCTCTGTTTTATATGCCCTTTCTTGTTTCTCTTAAGCGATATGCATAACCTTGGAATTTCAAAAAACCGATTTTTGGTTTATTTTATTTCCTTATTGCGTAAAGTCTTAACTTTGATTTGGTTAAAAGATTTTGTAAAAATTCCTCAAATTGACCGGGTTTGTATGTTTTTAGTGGAGCAGGTCAGAATGTCCCGTTGCGTTACGGCTTTAGCGCTGCGCGGTGCATTGTATGGCTTCTAAGGGCATTGATATGACTTTGTCCAACCAAGCTGGTTGATTGTCATACGGTGCAGGAATCGCTGATTTGAGGTACGCAAAATAATTGTCATTTTATCTCAAGCAAGTAGTCTATACGCCAAGGCACTTTCTTACAATTGAACTTTTCAAATAACAATTGGGACGAAAGCGTGCACTTCATAGATAGAAATTAAAAATAAAAGATGTTTAATTTGTTTAGTAGCTCCATTAGTAATAGGGATATAAGCGACGAAAATTAGGTGCATTACCTCACACTCATCGTTTCGTCCCTTTAACTTATCGTTCTATCTTTCTCATACAAATGTTCCATGTCCTTATCTCCATTGCTAATGGAGCTAGCAACAGAAAAATTAAAGAGACATTTTTTATGGTCGATTCAAAAAGGAACATCTTTTATTTCACACTTTTTTCTACGAAATGCACTTTTTCGTCACTATCGTCATTATAACAATTAAGTTGTTTATAACGAAAAAAAAACGATTCTAGAACAATACAAATGTGCTATTTGTATTGCCCGTACCAGAAACCATAAAGAACCACCGAAGATATTGAGCAGATTTAAACATTTATACGAAAATTGCATAAGAAAAAAGTGGATTCAGTACGTTTTCTTCTCTTGCATTTATCTCGAAAGAATACTTTGCAATTTGGCGTACGTCATATCTCAAAATCTAATCATCCGATTTACTTCAAATTTGGCTTGAGCATATTTTATAACATATCCAATCGACAGACCGGATGATTTTTTCATATGTTCCTCCGTTTGTTAATAACAAACGTTTAAGGTCATAATTTTTTGTCCGAAATCGACATTTTTCTCTAAACAGTGCAGGTAATGCAAACTACTAAAAGTAAATTTTCAATTTTTACTTATATGAATCTAGTTACCGGAATCATGCACGCGACCGAGTGGTGCGGAGGCTACAGTCCTGAGATTCAATGACAATGATTACGTTATTTATATATATATTTTGCGATAAAAAAAATACGGTTGCATGTCAAGACTATGTACTATCCGTGTGCGGAAGATCGACCTTATCATCCCAATACCTGAGACAAAAAAAATATTGAAAATTGATCTTTTTTTTTAACTTCAAGGTTATGCATACCCCTTAACTATTTGGGCCTGCCTAACCAACGTACGGGTAATGGGCTCCGTGGCGGACGAGTGTCGCAGGACGCGTGGTCAGGCACGTGCCTTTCGAATGTTTTGGGAATCGCATATCTCGTAATGTGTACGGAAAAAAAACATCCTTTTATATGCCGATATGATGGTAATACATTTCCTATATTTTTTTTAGTATCGCGGATTGTTAACAGCAAGAGTAAATTTGTATAATATATGAAAACTATGGTAAATTTGCCGTTCGCGAATGATAATAATATCAATTTCAATACATGCTTTATACGTTCGATATACCAATGTATTTGAATGAAATACACATTTACTACATGCAAATCTGAATACTTATTATTCAAATGTACCTTTTATACATTGAAAGCAACAATGTATAACAATCAAATATGTAAGTGATTTAATTGGACTATATTAAAACGAATAAAAAAATACATTAAAAACAAGTAAAATTCTAGTAGGCCGCGCAGCAAGGGAACAAATGTTTAACTTGAATGAATTGTAGTTGAACCAAATAGACTTTTTTAACAGTATACAGTATCCCGATACACACACACATGCGGGCGCACGTGCCCACACACAAACATCTAACATTTTTCAACTTTAATTATAATGATGAATTATCCAAAGTCAATACTTGGGGTCAATGGAGTGCTCCTTTTGTTTCAAAATAGTTTGATGCGAATATTTGCACTTTACAACGAGCTTAATATTTTTAGGCAACTTTTGACATGGCTTACGAAGTTGGTGCATCCCTCTCAATTAGAAATGTCCAGCACTTAACAGCTTTGACGCTGTCAGCGAAAATGGCGAGAATCGAAATGTTCTTTCACATTTTGAATATAGAAAGGGAAATATACTGGCAAATCGGTAGCATAACTTGCGCAGCCTATCCACTCTCACAAGTCGATACAATTGATGTCAATACGGGCCAAATAAGCAACAATTCGGCCCTTAATTTGGTCGTCTTTGGGGTTAGTTCTTTATTTAAACACAAGATTAAGTTTTCGGGAATGTTAATTGTATTCAATGTACATTTTTTTATAGGAAAAAGATGAACACTTGGAACTTATGGACGGAGTCTTGGTGGACCTTTTGAACGCCAAGTGGAATACATTCGTTAAATCACGGTAAGATCTTCAAATGGAGAGTTATTGACCCTAAAACATATGGACACAAAAATTGTCATAGTTTATCTCGCCGCAATGCAGCAGTCAACATATTTTTGTAAAATATATCAGTAAAGAATTATGTAAGATATAAGAATATCATCGACCTAGATAATTGAATTACAAAATGAGACCATTTAAATATAAATATTTAAAAATCAGAAAAACATATAAATCTAAAAGTCCTAACGTGCAACTTGCTTCGGAGTAATAAAATGTTCAATCATTTGGGCAATAATATAGTTAAAGGGTATTATAAAATCTGACAAAATGTCTAAATAAATTTTTTTTACAGATTTTATAGACAATTTTTTCTTTTTTGTTTCTACTTCGTTCTATCACTCATAAGTTTTACTCTTCGACCCGGTCCAGCACAAGTGAGTGAAACTTCGACGATTACGGTTAACGAGTCTTTAACGAAATCCACGACTCCCATTTTCAACTCTACTTCGACCTTCGCTTCGTCAAACTGGGCGACTGAAAAATCCCTTGATCACGTGATAAATCAACTCGTCACCAATCTCGCTACGAATGTGATAATTTCATTGAACGTGACATCACTTTCGTTATCCGAGAATATCGCCTCTCAAATAACGTCAAACTTGACGATAGCGCTGAGAGACTTGATAAACTCGGATGGAGATTTCCAGGGTCTCGTGACGTGGAGCGCAGCCAACGCCTCAGAAATGATAACTGACGCATCTGGAACAACGTACAGCAAAGACTTAAACTCGTCGCACGTTCAGAATAAACTGACTACTATTGGAGTTGACGCCATAAAGAATCTTCATACGACTGTCCCTGCAGTGATTAGGGATTTTAATTCGACAGAGAAGAAAAATGGAGACGAAGCCGATTGGTACGCAGTGCAATATATTATTCCTATTAATATTATTATTATTCCTTGTTTACAGTGCTGGCATATTTTTTTGCGGTATTGCATAGGCCGTTGACGCAAGCAAGATGATTTCAACTATGGTAGATGCATGACTTTTCCATGTTACACGTGTTCAGCTTGACGGAATTTTTGCATCTTTGTCGTCGGATTTCATAGGCGAAATCAGCATATTTAGCAACCTTGTTCGTTATAGGTTTCACCGGGGAAGTTTTCCTTGGAACGTTGTATATCTATATTATGGCGAATCGGCTAGCCGGTATGGCTGTGACGATACTCCTGTTCCAACACAGACCGCGACATTATTTTCGAACGAATCTCTCACGGTTGTACTGGTAGTATAGGGTTTTCACCCTGGAAGTCAGGACATTGTATGGTGTACAATCCTCCTCACACACTCGTGGTAGCAAAGGTAGTCATTGTGGCCAACTACCGTATAGCTTACGGTGATCATACAGTTTCTAGTGGCGATCCTCTGATCTTACATCGCGCCCATAAATGCCTTAGTTTCGGAAAATAAATCCCTATGGGTGACCAACTAGTTCGAGACGACTGCGTCGGGATGCTCGGCATCTCGGTCCTACTTGTCCATTTGTGCGTAGATCTAGCCCAGCTCTTTACGGCTCTATCAACTAGTGGATCCTTCAAAGGGTCTTCTCACTTCTGACGCTAAAAAAGGCTATTTTTGATAGGTTTATATTATAGATATTGATATAAAAGTTGTTACACTTGAAGGGGTGAGATGCAGTCAGAATTTAAAATAAATCGATTTTTCAAACATTTTCTTGAAGTATGATGTTCCGAAAATATTCCCTGAAAATTTCAAGACAATTCGATTAATAGTTCCCGGGATATCCCATAATTAGTGAAGGGGCCACGTGTGTTCTGAACGTGGCTGACAAACGTGCAAACGATAATACCCGGGAAGGCAGAATGCTTCGAAGACAACAACAAATTGGTATTTTGGAAGCTTCCACATCGGCAGAAGCCTGGGCCAGGAATTGATGATTCGATGTAAGTAATTTTTTAATTAGTATTTCTATACATAAATCAAGTGTAAAATTGGAAAACTCTTTCAGATATTTTCAAAAATGTATTCCTAAAAAACTTTGAACTGTACCAAAATTTGATAAACAATACTTTCGTTTCAAAATTGCCCAAAATCTTTTAAAAAATAATTCATCCCGAAAAACTTGAATTTTTTGAAAAATTGTTTTAACAATTGGCTATAAACAATTGAATGCTCGACTTGTCGGCAAAAATTGTTATATTCGGATTCAGCAGGTCAAAATACATTTAAAAAGTTCAGCTTCATTCATCGAGCTCGAAATTTTACGAACATATAATACCGTATTCACATCGAAAAACTTTAAACGGGTTTTTCTCGAAATTATGTTTTTTCAAGTCGGTGACCACTATAATTAAAAAACCACTCGATGGATTTTGTTGAAATTTGGTGTGCTTATTGATATAATTAAAAACTAGTCCTTAATCGAAGGATGTTCATTTTTGTTGGAAATTTCTATTTTTTTAAAACAATAAACGAGCGATTTTTTTGGTCGAAAATCGAAAGTTATCTGTCGGAAGCCGCCATTTTGTTAATCTTTGAAGAAAAAGTTTCCATTAAGGACTCGATTTATTATTAAACTAATGATTTTTTTGTTGGTTTTTTTATTTCAGATGATCCAGTAAAATTTTATGATGGTCACCGCAAAGCACTACATGCCGAAGGGGGTCCGACAAAGATGGCGATATTTTGATAAATAATCAATATTTTTCTTTGAAAATTTGTACAAGTCAAGTTGAAATATAACATAAAAAGTCTGTGTAACCACATTTGTAAAGCATTGTAAAGCTCAAATACTATTAAAAAATTATTGAAAATACTCGTTTCTTCATGCCTCTGACTGCATCTCACCCCTTAATAAATACACTTTCCAAATACATAGAAATTAAAAAAAAAATGTATTTATGTAAGCCAAACAAACTTTAAACGCGTTTTTCTCTAAACAACGTTTTTCGACGGCTTGTTGATAAAATCTTCGAAACTACTGAACCGATCGTTATGAAATTTTAACCACATATTCTTTACCACTATAGCTATAGCGCATATCAAAGATTTAAAAAAAATTGATATTTACTATTTTTTTTACAAAAAAGGGTGAAAAAAAGGTTTTTTTGTTTTTTTTTCCGAATAATATGCGCTATTTTGTTATTTTTGCATATATAAAGAATTTTATGATATGCGCTATAGCCATTAACATACCGAATCTAAAACCGTTTGATTTTTTTGTTTTGGATGATCCATCTTCGAGATTTCATCAACAGCACAGACCTACACTTTTTTTAGAACATTTTTTTTACTGCCATTTTCGTCTATAAATAGTGACTTGAATAAATATATTTTTTTAAATATATTTCGAAAGTGTATTTATTAAGTGTAACAACTTTTATATCAATATCTATAATATAAACCTATTAAAAAATCATGAACATAGCCTTTTTTAGCGTCTAAAGTGAGAAGACCCCTCAACTTCGGGGGGTGCATCCTATATCTACTAAGGCAACCTTTGCTTTGCAAAGGGCAGGCACTTTTGTTCTTCCCAGGAAATACTTTCGCAGATGATTCACCTCTGCTTCTCATCCATTAGCATAAAATCGGCGATATTTCTATTCCGTATCGCTTTACGTTCAGATATGCATTTACCCGCGCATTTCACCGACCCGCGTTATAATGGCCTGTGATAATTTTTTTGGTCAAATTGCGATCGTACGTGGAATTAGGCTTTGCCGATCTACTGGAGTGCTCAAAGTTTTGATAAAGTAAATTTTTAACTTTTTGGAGAAAAAACATTCATATTAACTTGAGACAAATATTTCGAAAGCACATGGACGTTTGATTAGCAAGGGGAAAGGTTAATTCTGTACGGAAATTATCGTATCGATCTGTGAGTTTACCCTCATAATGTTACTTGCTCAAATACATATACATGTAGACTTTAATTTTGTTTTTCCTCTAAAGCAGTATCTGTTTCATCCAAATCGATGTGAAGCTCTGCAAGCTCTGAATATGAGACGAACAGCTGTCTTCCCCTCAAATTTTCTGAATTTGAGAAAAAAAATGTAGATTGGCTTATGATAAGCCAATCTAGTTTTTTTCTGTGAAATTTAGAAAATTTGAGGGGAAGACAGCTGTTCGTCTATCTATTTGACGTCGTTTGGCAAAGTTTCGACGGGATCTGAAGAGCCGTTTCAGAGATTTTTGGGAATCTATAATTGTTCTACCATACCGACCGCCATGAGGTGTCATTCCCTCTTGAGATATTTTTTTATTTTCGGTACCTCGGGGTTTATTCGTTCCCGCGAAACGTTTTCGTTTTTCTTCCATTGAAACCGGTTAACTGCTTCTACATGAAACTGCATTGTTACTCCTTGATATGCCTGACTTTAAAGAATGGCTGCACCCCTGAACACGGATATGAACATATTAAAAAAATGTGTCCTTTGGTTTTCCAAGCC
Organism: Ophion ellenae; assembly: GCA_963210295.1. Classification (NCBI taxonomy): domain Eukaryota; kingdom Metazoa; phylum Arthropoda; class Insecta; order Hymenoptera; family Ichneumonidae; genus Ophion; species Ophion ellenae. Next base: position 2,664,086 of record OY723394.1, read on the forward strand.
CTTCTATATTTATGGTTTTAGGCGAAAACAAAGACGGACTCTAAAGTTGCTTGTATGTTGTGCCAAGTAGCTATTTCGACTTGATTCCTTTTAGTCTTTGTTCGATGACGTTATAGTTCGGTAATCGTTTTATGAATGACGATACTCATGTGATTCATCCAAGAGTGAACTCTTCGGCGCAGAGCTCCTGCCATCGTGATCCTAAGTTCACTGATTTCCGTCTTTTGAACAGCATTATCGACTGAGGGTCGGTTGTTGCTCCGCTTTCTTCTGCAGCGTATCGTAGAGTTGCCATTGTTGTTTTGTGACTCCGCGGCTGACATTCGGTCAGCTGTACCGTTTGGGCGATCTGGGACTGAGCCGCGTGCTCGCTGCAGGTTAACTGATAACTCTCCTTCTACCTGCAGTATTAATTCCCAATGCCGCCTGGGATCCGCCCAGGGACTGGTCCTTTTAATCGGTACTTACGGCAAGCAGGATTTACCCTACGAGCATTCTACTGCATTTCTAGACGAGAATTGTTGTTATTATCATTATTATTGTCATAGTGAGGACCAAGAGAATTCATACTATTTTTATTATTATTATTATTAGTGTAATTCAAGAGAGGTATTCCGTGCAATTTGTCAGTAATGTTTCTTGTATACTTAATTTAAAAAGGATATACCTACTGGAGATATAAATTTCGAAAAATTTCGCAGTTAATTTAAAAAGTCACTTTTCCAAGAACAATTGTACAATTTTTAAGGTAATGAAACAGTTTCTCTTCAAGCTAACGTTCTCCTTGTAGCTTTTCGATAGAGATTTATCGTTGGCAGGTTGAATAAAGAAATGTAGCGATGACGATTGTAGGAATTCATCGAATGATTAATTTAAATTTCTTTCAACTGACGTTCAACTTTGGTCCGAATATCTGGATCTTGAAGGTGGGGGGATTTAACTGAGGAATGCAGGCTCATGCATCTTACGGATCCCGTGGCAAAAATACGTTTAACTGCTGAAATGTGTATGGAGGTCGGAGCAATACTCTACATCGCAGCTGCTCTCCGAGAAGCAAGATTTCTTGGACTCAACATGTTCATTGAAAATCTGGTAAAAACGGAAATATTTTTTTACTGAATTATCGATCTTCGAATGAATGAAATTTTTTTTCTAATCCACGACCAGCGCCAAAATGTATTTTCGTGCACACTGAAAATCCTTTTAAGCATAACGATAAGCGATGATCGGTCTTGAATTGTGCAAACGTAAGTCTGACAATTCGATTCACATACGAACCACGCATGTTCGTAATGGACAAATCATAATATGAAACTGAAGAGATTGAAAATGATTTTTCAGATGACTGCGCCTTCAAGGGTGATGTTCCTATTCTCGTGCTGCATTCTCATGTCATTTCCATTTTTGAGGCTCTCCTGTGCCGATAAAGTCGAGGATATGCTCGCCGTGGTCGTCATGCTAACAACCGCACCGTATTTTCTCTTTTTCTGTCGTGGTTTCAAGACCGTCGGTCCATTCGTTGTCATGATATATCGTATGATCATGGGCGATTTACTGAGATTTGTTTCAATATACTTGGTATTCGTGATGGGTTTTTCGCAAGGTATGTGTATAATAATACAGTTTAATTAAGGTATGCAATACTTACTTATCTTGTATGATCACAACTAGATTCGAATGAAAGGCGAATAAATTTAATTGTTTTACAATTCTCGCTTATTTCAAAACATCGTATGCACATTTACTTATATACGCTGCCCCGTTTCAATCAATCAAATCGAGTTTTGTTTTGCACAACTTTGTTAACAAGTTTTTTTACAAAATGTTATTTTGCGATTAAATCTACCTTAACTTAATTTCCACTCTGCATACTCTTTCCCTTGTCACCATCTAACATTGCTCTCTTTTTCTTAGCTTAGTCCTCTCCTCCACCTCTTTCTCCTCCTCCTTTCTCCTTGCACATCTTTACGCCCACTTCCTCTATTTCCCTAAAATACTCGCATATCCCTTTTTGTATCTGCCCACCCAACATATTTATAATTTCTCCCTTTATCTCCAAATTATCAATTCCTAGCACCCCCTCCTCTGCTTTCTTCCTTGCTTTCTCTCTTATTAACTCGTAGCCTTTTTCACATACCAATAGGTGCTCCAGCGTCTCATTCTCTTCTTTACAAATCCTGCACCTACAATCCTTTACCCCTCTCTTTCCCGCCCTTCCTATGTTTCCGCATCCTTAATTTCGCCCACATTTCCCTATCCTTTACTCCTTTTTCTGACCAGAATTTCCATGGCCTTTTTTCGTTTTCCACAATATATTTGTCCCGTTTTGAACTTTTCACGCAAATATATTTCGAGCTCTGTGCTGTCAAAATACTAGCTATTCAAGTACAATTCTTATCCGTTCGGAATAACAATATATTTGGATTTAAGACGCATTTACTGCATGCGAACGAAGATTTTTTTATTCACATATATCTCTTATACGTTCAAAACAACTATCTATTTTTATCTAATACGTATATGCTGATTCGCCTTCATGAAGGAATGTTTGAAGCAAATAAGAGAATATATTTGAAACAAATAGAATCGTAGTAGGCCGTCAGGCAACGAAAGAATTACCTGATTTAAATAGATCCTAGCTGAAGCGAATAAACTTCTTAACAGTGTGGAAAAACGCTGGATCATTTGATCCATGAATGGTCATTTTATTCAAATGAAAGCTGCTAGGATGTTTGCTAACAGGTGTGTGCGATATGTGCTTGAGTGGATCGATAAGAGATATGTCACTCTCATTCTCTACTTTCTCAAAAGTAGTTTTATCACTAAATGGTAAAAATAATACGTGTATGAAAGAAGATGACCTGTATCGCCATCGATCAGCATATTCAATCATTATTTGATAGCGATAATGCCGCGGGGGTCTGGTGACGGAATCGTTTCTTGGTTATTATAGCTCATTTATTGCTATTTTCCGATAAAGTAACTTGAACAGAATCATAAACAATTAAGTCGACCTGATATCGGTGATTGATTAATTCAGAAACATATCGCGAATGATTGTTATTAAACTATATGAAACGACTTTTAAGCACGTCGAACTATTCATTATTTCACACTAAGGCACCGGGAAAAAATGGACATATATAAACAAAAATAATCATGTATGATTTTGTTATAAATGATCATGAACGAAATTTGTCTCTATATAATCATATATAGTAATATATAGCCATCTATTATCACATGTAATCATATATGATTATATAAACTCGTATACTATTGCATATAACGATATATAACCATGTTCACTTATACATTGATTTGCATACATACGCAAAAATAAGAAATCACGAGAAAACAGATTTTGTATTTTTATAAAAATTATATTGTCATGTGTATCGCAAATTCAATATGTATATATATTAAGCAAAAGATTCTTCGTATAATCTTTCATTAATAATAGTAATGATGTTCAGTCTGAAAATATGAAAGGTTATATAACATTTCATAAAATAGCGCACCGTTCATAAGGCTTATACATTATTATTCAACCCAGCAACCAAAGTAACATATCAGTCTTGACAGAAAAATTGTAGTCGTATTATATATGGAATAATATCCATAGTCATATATGTTTTCGTTATTATATACGTTCACGTATGGTTGTTGCGGATTATTACGATTACATACACGCTTATTTATGGGTTTTGGGGGCCAAATGCAATTATATATGATAATATATAGTACATGTTGTATCATATATGAGTTTATATATACAAATGTTCATATACGAGTTTAGAGTACCAACTTTTGAACATACATGAACACATGAGGCATTCCACGGCACTTCAGCCAGTAAAAAAAATCCACAAATAATTTGGAAAAATCGAGTTGCTTTATTGAAAAATATTCACCGAGTGTCGAAATTTAAAAAAAAATTCTGACGTTTTTTTCTCGTTGATTACCATTTTTTAACATTTTTACATTGAAATGGCTGTATCTTTGGCAGGATTTAACGTATTTACATTCATAAAAAACGAAAATGTGCGTCTCTTTCTAGCCTTCCAGAAAAACGGTAACTTAGATTTTATTGAGCAAGTCGAACGTCTGTTTCAGGGCAAAATATGCGAAAATATTTTTTTTCTCAAAGAAAGGCACTCGTTATTTTTTTTTAATTTCCCTGAATTGCGAATACGAAAAAAGGATTTTTGGTATTTTTTATATTATGGGATTTCTAAACAGCGTGAAGAAACAGCTATTCTATTAAAAAAAAAATTCAATTAATATTCGATTGATGAGGGTGAAGCACTCGCTGTATGTTTACCAGGTTTTTGAAATACATACGACATATACACTGAAAAAAAAAAATTCGTTCATCCAACCAAAATACAGTTGGTTTAATATAATGTATCTTTAAATACGTTCAACTTGATTTTTGATTGGCATAACAAACGTTTTGTTAATATAACTGATAGTTTTAGTGGTGTGAACTGTAGCTTGTTTTGCATGTCGGAGCAACTGTTAAAACAACAAAATTTCGAGACAACAAAATGCATTTTGCACATTCAACGATTTCTTTTTCTCAGTGTATGTCATATGTATTGGAGCCTTGGAGTGCTCCACACTCTTCAAACGAATATTAATTTTAAAAAATTAAAAATTGCAATAGCTGTTACTCCACGGTGTTTAGGAATCCTAAATATAAAAAAAACCAAAAATCCGTTTTTCGTATTCACAATTCGGGGAAATTTAATTTTTTTTTGTCGTGATATTTTTTCCGACCGCGCAATCAGTGATTAAAAAAAAATCATTGTCAGAACTGAAAACTAGAAACTTCAAGCTTCAAAATCCTTTTTTTTGTACGACCAATTTTGGTGAAGTTACAGCCTTTCGAAAAACACGAAAAAAATGGTCAACTTTTCTTGCTCCTTTAAGTATTTGTGTCAGTGTATATCTACATATATGATCATTCATGATGTCATGTTAAGGCATATATACGTATATAATGTTATATATGAGTATAAATAATTATGTATGTTTATACATGTCCATTTTTTCACGGGGTAATTTTCTCATGTCTGCATCCCAGGGTCATCGTAACGTATGCGGACGCAAATCTACTGTTTTCATGCTCAAATACAATGATATTCTGTCACATAGAAAAGACAGACATTCTCTCGATAATAACTGCAGGGAGCATGACAAAGGTGATAAGTGACAGTGAATTATCTGAGAAGACTAAAATATTATAGGTTAATCAATTCTTTTCGGAATGTGCTATACACCTGGTTGAAGAAGAAGATTCAGTTAAAACTTGAAAACCAAAGTCCCCTTAACCTTTCGAGGCTCAACATGGAGTAGGCTGGATTGAAGATAAAACCATCGTACTAATATTAGAACAGAACCATTTAGTTATATAGATTCACACATAAAAATATTAATATCTCCGTAACGAAAACGTATTTAGGTGTGATACTAGGAGGGTTGCATGCAATTACATTATATTAACTTAGGGATGTCATCTGAGTAAAATCAGTGCTATTACAATGACAAATGTCAACATGGACGAAACAGAAATGTCACGGAATTCAAAAACGTTAAACTTAGTTTGAATATTAATTGTAAGTTGTACGTCTAGAACATTAGGCGATATTTCCAACGCAGTGATCTCAAAACTGTATCTATGCGTTTCATGATTTTGTTTTAAACATAGTACGCGGGGCCTCGGGGGGTTAAACTTTGAAGGTATCTCTTACCCGGGGTTTTATGTGAAATATTAAGTACCAATAACACATCGTTCAAAAAAGCTTTGCATGAAAATATAAACATTTTCGTTTCGAAAATTTTTCGCAATTTTTTTTTTTCGAAAATATAAGAAAAATCGTTTCACCGTGGTTGAAACGAATTCACATGTGACATCGATGAAGTCATTGTCGACACGGTGTAATTAGAATTCAAATTCGATTAACGTACCGTAACGTATACATGTATTAGAATTACGATTAATCACGTTGATTTTAAAGTTTTCCTCGCGTTAATAATTGCTTCTCTCGATTTGCATTTCATTAGACAGATGGCGGTCCATTGGTCCAATGCACGTAGACACGAAGCATGCTTTAGAGGCATGCACGCAGATCCGCAAATCATATTGTTACTTCGATCCATTGTTCAAATAGACAATGGTTTTATTTATCACGAATTGATATTCTCATAGTTTTATATATGACGTTAGTTATTTCTAGAGAAATAAGTAACTAAATTTTCGAGAAAAACATTTCATACATTAAAAAAAAATAACGGACAAGAATTATGAAAGCAGGGCGAACAAATCAAAGGAATTCCAATTAAACAAAAAGAAAACATTTATCATGTGCTGAGTGCTCGTCGCGGAGTATGATCTAATCAAGGAGTACGGAAATACGCGGCACGTATGCTACGTAACACTTGATGATGAGCGCACGTCAGGATCTTTGATTATCAATGGTGCACGCGTCATGACGCCAACTTTTTCTTTTACTGCGACCCTCGATGGTCGACGAGCCACATTAGTTCGTTCATTGCAACATTGACACGTTTTTTTATTGCACACACATATGTACACACGCTAACGGCCAAGAATGCAGTGAAAGCATTCGGTACAATAATAACAATTCCCTTAAGGTATACACAAGTCTATACGGGTCGTATCACTTATCGAGCTAAATTGCTGCCACCGATCTTTACCGTACAATCCTCTTTTTATCATTCGTTTAATATGCCAAGGTCATGTTCTATTAGCGCGTGTCGACCATTGTGATCATTATCGATGTTTTTATATACATATATATTTCGCTTTGTGTGGTGCTATGCTATTCGAGTCACTTATGGTAACGCACTGATTCATCGATTCTTAACTATTTGAGACTTGCTTGATTCACCGTCTCCTCACTCGGCGAAGTGCCATTGGCTTTAACGGGTATCACACATTGCACTTCGCGAATACAGAGACTGATCGAAGGATTCCCCGCATCACCATGGAGACTTTACACGCCTTTATTTATATTACGTTATATTATATTATATTCCATTATACATTACATTATGTTATATTATATTTAAACATTTTATTTTTGGTTTTTGAGAGGTCTCAATTAATTCCGGAGTTCCAACGTATACCCTTGCGGGTTTTTACGCCCCGGAGAAAAGTTCATATCTGAATATATCTTAATGTAACTGAATCATATCTGTAAAATCAGATATGATCAGACAAGAAAAATGGCCATATATGGTCATGTAGTGTCATGACAGATCATGTATGCTTATATCTGAGCATGTATGATCATATCAGAGCCATTTTTATAATTTTGAGAGCAGACCCGTCCATATCGCAGCAGGTCTGACCAGATCCATTCCCCAGGCAAGATCTGATCTTGTTGGACCAGATCTGATTTTATTGGGCCAGATCTGATCATGTCAGACAGATCTGATTTTATTGGGCCAGATCTGACCATGTCAGGCAAATCTGATTTTATTGGGCAAGATCTGATCATGCCAGACAGATCTAATCTTATTAGACCAAATCTGATCATGTCAGACAGATCTGATCCTACCGGACCAGATCTGAATGTAGAAGAATAAAATACCGTGGATCCCAGTAGGCCTGGACATCTATGAACAATAGACCTGGTCATATGATAGAATCATAGTTTATCTGAACTATCAGACCAGGTATGACTCCGAATATATCAGAGCAAATCTTACCCTGTTGAAACAAAGCAAAACCTTATTAGAGCAGTCCTGAAGATAATAAAATGTTTACATATATAGAGCGGGGTTATTAACGATATTATAGTAACTCACATGATCCCATATAATACAGTCAGGTGAGGTGCCGTATCTGATCGGATATCGTTTCATATCCTCATATATCGTTCCATTTATTTACAAGGAGACTGCATGACCGTGGGGTCGGGAATTTGGCCAAATTTTTTTGTGGTGAAAGAGGACAACTAGCACCTCACGTGGTTAAAGTAGTCGGACGCACTACTCGAAAAATTCCGACAAAAATCGATTCAAAGTTTCTTAGGCGCCTTATGAGTTAAAAATTTCAGGCATTTGTCGAGCCGCCGTCGAGTCTAGACGGTCAGGGCTCGATCTTTTGCGCCGGAGGTCTCGAGTTTGATTCCTCCTTCGGATCTTTTTTTTTTCTTTTTTTTTGCTATCGCAACAATTATTCAAAATGTTTCTCATTCCTACATTATTTTTTTAAAATCATTTTCATTTTTTTGAATTATTTTCTTTTTGTTCCGATAAAACAATTCATAACGGTGGGTTTTTTATTTATCATTGTAAAGTATATGAGGAGGAACATTGGGTTTTTAATGAGAATAACAAAGTCGATTAGGAAAAATTCAGTTTTGATTCATATAATAATTATATACAAAAACCGCAGTGGTAATTATCGTAGAAACAAAGAAAGCAATAATTTTTTGCGACATCTTGCGCAACATATAAAAGCGGATTTTCACAATTGCAGGGAGTTTGCAATACATGTGTACAAAAACATGTTCCATTAACATTCATGAAAATGTTTCTCGTAAATTGCAGCGAATTGTTAGAGCAGAATCGTGAAATTAATTCCCGGGAAGATTGTATAAAAATCCATTCAATAAGTCACCATCAATTATACTTTAACAATGAAAAATTAAAAAAACCCACCGTTATGAATTGTTTTATTGGAAAAAAAAGAAAATAATTAAAAAAAATTAAAACAATTTTTAAAAATAATGTAAATAAATTTTAAAAAATAATGTAGGGATGAGAAACGTTTTGAATAATTGTTGGGATAACAAAAAAATAAGACCCGAAGGACGAATGGAACTCGAGACCTCCGGCGCCAAAGACCGAGCCTTAACCGTCTAGACTAGACGGCGGCTCGACAAGTGCCTGACATTTTAAACTCATAAGGCGCCTAAGAAACTTTGAATCGATTTTCTCGAGTACTACTTTAACCACGGGAGGTGCTCTTTCACCACAAAAAAATTCGGCCAAATCCCCGACCCCACGGTTGTGCCGTCCCCCTGTTAGACGTTTTCATGTGTGAATAACTGAACTGCATATACGATAAGGTATGAGTGTATAACACTTTGTATATTTTCCAGGTTTGGTATCGTATCTGATGGGATAAAATTTTATATGAACGTACCTGCTCATATACCACATCACATATGTTCAGATATGGTTTCACGCTGCCAACTCGCCTTGGTACCTGACCAGATAAAAACATATATGAGATCTATATAGCAGAGTCTGGTACCGTATTTGATCGGATATGATCTTATACGAACAGATACGTTCACATATCACATCATGTATGTTCAGATACGAATTTACGGTGCCAACTCGCCTTGGTACTTAGCCAGATATAAACAGATATGAGTTCATATATGGTCAGGCCAGATACCGTATTTGATCAGATATGATCTTATATATGCATATATGATGTGGAATATGATCAGACCTAATCATATATGATACTGTAAAATGTCAGATATGAATATATCTGATACATATATGACAATATCTGAAACATATATGAACATATCCACTCAGACATGAACTTTTCTTCCCGGACGTACAATCCTTCCCAATTAAACCCTTCCCTATCACTCCCTACCCGCACTTCGCTAATCTAACCTAACTTCCGTTGCGTCCACAGCAGTCTTAAGTTACACTATACCGCATTTGCCGAGGGTACGGGGAAACTGTGGAAAACCCGTACCGGTATAGACAGCCCCATGTTCTTCTGATTCTCTGGTACACAGACTTTGACTCACGTATCTACACTGAAAACGTCAGAAGCATAGGCCTTTCGCCTACTGGTTGATACGCCAGCCGATGCACCACTAAGCGGTCGCCGCTTCGAGTGTTGGCCATGCATAGCACTGCTTAAGACGGAATGACACCTCATCGCAGTCGGTATGATAGAACAATTATAGATTCCCAAAAATCTCTGAAACGGTTCTTCAGATCCCGTCGAAACTTTGCCAAACGACGTCAAATAGATAGACGAACGGCTGTCTGCTCCTCAAATTTTCTGAATTTGAGAAGAAAAAAAGTAGATTGACTTATCATTAGCCGATCTAGTTTTTTTTTCCTCAAATTCAGAAAACTTGAGCGGCAGACAGCTGTTCGTCTATCTATTTGACGTCGTTTAGCAAAGTTTCGACGGGATCTGAAGAGCCGTTTCAGAGATTTTTGGGAATCTATAATTGTTCTACCATACCGACCGCGATGAGGTGTCATTCCCTCTTAACTCGGTGTACCGCCAGAGCCGAACCCCGACCGCCCATCCACCAGTGTCGGTGTTATATTGTTATATATAATTTTTCCATATATGTATATAGAAGTGCCTAAAATGTATCTAAACTTCTGCAAGAATATTTCGAGCAACTCTAGTAGCTACTAGAGCTTACAAGGGGACCTCACAGGCTGTCACTCACGGATTTTGATAAGTCTCAGATATGTTGCAGAGGGACCTACTCTGAGTACCTGAGTAAAGGGATGTTATACAACGCTTTTTAGTTTTGAAGATAAAACGTTCGACAGTTTAGCTCGTAGCTACTAGTAGCTACTATACCGGTACGGTTGTACCTTTGTCGAACCAGCGGGCGTGGCGCAGTGGGCAACGTTCCCGGCTCTGACGCTCGAGGTCCAGGGTTCAAGTCCCGTGATGGCGTTTTTTTTCACAAATATAAATAAATTCGATGGATGATGCAAAACCGTCTAATTATTTTTTATTATTTTATTTATTTTTTTATTCATTTTGAAAAAAATTTTACTTTCCATTTTTTTTAAAATTATTTATCATTATTTTATTTTTCACGCAGAAAAAAGAGAGGAAGGAATTATAACATCTTTCACAAGAAACTGCAGTTTATTATTTTTCATTAAAATATACAGGTTTTTCTTACTCGCGATCACTGTGGTCGCTTGTTACATCAGAACAATATTGCGGGTGGTATTTGTCGTAAAAGCAAGCGAAACACAAGACCAAAGAGCATCGCGCACATTGTATAAAAGCTATGGCCTTGCAGGCGCACGGAGTTTTGAGCAGCGTTATTGGAAAGCATACTTGATTGACATTTAAAAACTGCGGTCTTTCCGCAATTAACTTCGATGCAACCCACGCATATTTAATCATCGGCGCGAAAGCAGGTGCTCTTAATTGATGAAGAATCAAAGAATGAATTTGTATGGAATCTTCCATTGACGCAATTTCTCTGTTATTTTTTAACAAATCGGGAGCCTTTTGTATTTGTCTTGTGAAAATGTTCACTTGCCGGTAAAAATATACATCGTACGGTTGGCAAATCGGCGTGCACTTGGGCGGTATAACTTTTAATACTGCATGTACATGCCTTCTACCGTCTACAAAGATGTGATCGTAAAGCGTTTGATCAGTGCCGATGATTAAATATGTGTGGTTTACATCGAAGTTAATTGAGGAAAGACCGCTGTTTTTAAATGTCAATCAAGTATATGCTTCCCAATAACGCTGCTCAAAACTCCGTGCGCTTGCAAGGCCATAGCTTTTATACAATGTGCGCGTTGCTCTTTGGTCTTGTATTTTGCTTGCTTTTACGACAAATACCACCCGCAATATTGTTCTGATGTAATAAGCGATCACAGTGATCGCGAGTAAGAAAAACCTGTATATTGTAATGAAAAATAATAAACTGCAGTTTCTTGTGAAAGATGTTATAATTTCTTTCGCTCTTCTTTTTCTGCGTGAAAAATAAAATAATAATAAATAATTTAAAAAAAAAATGGAAAGTAAAAATTTAAAAAATGAATAAAATTTTTTTTAAAATAAATAAAATAATAATAAATAAGTAGTCGGTTTTGCATCATCCATCGAATTTATTTATATTTTAAGAAAGAAAAAAACTCCATCACGGGACTCGAACCCTGGACCTCGAGCGTCAGAGCCGGGAACCTTGCCCACTGGGCCACGCCCGCTGGTTCGACAAAGGCGCAACCGTACCTGTATAGTAGCTACTAGTAGCTACGAGCTGAACTTTCGAACGTTTTTTCTCAAAAACCAAAGAGCGTTGTATAAAATCCCTTTACTCAGGTACTCAGGGTAGGTCCCTCTACAACATATCTCAGACTTATCAAAATCCGTGGGTGACAGTCTGTAAGGTCCCCTTGTTAGACCTATGAAGGAAAAGCATGAATATTCTTACTTCTTTGTATTGCCGAATAACGCATCGTCTTTCGTCGTGAAATTATGGAGCTATAGCCTCAAATATTTTACTCGGATCCTTAAGCAAATAATTTAACATTAAGAAGGTATATTTATTGTTCGCAGCTTACTACATAATATTTTTGTCATTCGACAATCCAAACACACCGGAAGGTGTGGACGACTCGGTGAGCAATCCAATGCCATCGCCGATGGAGAGTATTATGGCAATGTTTCTCATGAGCATGACGAACTTTGGAGATTATTACAGTGCTTTCGAGAGAACTGAGCACGAGATAGAGGCCAAGGTGACGAAAACGGAATGAAAAAAGATAAAAGGGGAAAGTCTTGCACATCTCCCCTCGAATAATATAAAAAGATTTTCTTTTGCGTGTTCATAATGCCAGCTGTATATCTCACACCTCCCTGAGATTATTTACGTTCAAAATGACACCACGATTTGCTCCCCCTTGTCCTTCACATTCTGGCCAGGGAATAGTGTCAGCTGCACCAATATCACGCCGTGAACGCATGTGTGATGCATTAACGGGGTCGTCTAGTGTGAAGGCCGTTTTTTAATGCTTTTTAGGGATATTTTTTGACAAACCATTAAAATAAAATAATTTATAAATTGTATATCATTTTTATTAACATTTAAACAAACTTTGTGAATTTTTTTAAGTCATTATATAGAACATAGTCGGAGATACACCGCCCAACAGGAACACATGTATAAAAAGAGGTGCTCCACTGCTGCCATGATTCCGGCCGTTCTGCTTATCTGAAATAAAAAAACCAAACGCAATTTTAATCGTGAGACTTGAGGCTCTATCTAGTACTAAAATAAAGTTAGAATTCCAAAAAAAATAGTTTCTTTTTCACGCTTTAGAAAAAAATCCATTTTTTTGTATTTATTTTGGGGTCTATATAGCTGATAAAAAAAAACTAACGAAGCAATCTTAATTATTTTAGATTGACTTGTAATTATATATGTACTAAAGATTCTGTATAAATTTGAGCAGAATCAATCAAATAGTTTTTGAAATATGGCAGCAGTTTGAAAAAATCGTGTTTTGAGAAAAAACGCGTTCGAAAGTTGTTGTATATAATTCATAATAAAAAAATGGTCTCACCATCAATCTGCTATGCCTGGACCATAGAGTACACCTTCCTCTTCTTCAAAGAAGTCATGCAAGGCCGTTCTCTCTTCTTTTGATCTGACCTACTAGACAGACGACCCTCATAACCCTTTGCAGCATAGTGTAAAACTGAGGTTACACCTAATTTAATTCAGATTTTGACGATTCAAAAGTGTTTTTAAATTAAATATGGCGGTTGTAAATGCGTTTCAAGGTTCCCAGGACTTCAATAACTACTAAAACATACCTATTAAATGTTTATTTTTCGCGTAGCGGGTGTTATTGATAACAAATGTGCAAAAAAACGTGCACGCAAAGAAAAATGTATGCTTCAAAGGGTTAATCAGTGACAGCGTGCCATATACGACTTTATATAAAAAGGGCAGTAGCCTTTAGACGTGGTAAACGAAAAAAAAAACAAAACATGATAAGCGTTTATTTGTATGCGCTCGCGTATTGACAAATTATATTTAGCGGGCAGATGTGTTGATCTTCCGTTTCATCGTCGAAATCGATAATTGGAACGAATAAACATGTTTATGTTATTACTAGAAGAACGGTTGCATAAAAAGCCGAGGAAAAAAAACATCTATTAATTGATGGATCGCACATTTATCAAGTGCTTAATTTTTTTCTTTCTCCATACCTTCCAGTTTATGTTCGTCGTTTACATGGTCATTGTCGCAATTCTACTCGTCAACATGTTGATCGCTATGATGGGAAATACTTATCAGAAGATCGCGGAAACGAGAAACGAGTGGCAGAGACAGGTATTGTTGAGAAGAATAGTAAAATTTGAGTTGTCGATTTTTGTACCACCGCATTCTGTACAAAGTACTTCCGGTGAAAAGAACGTAAATTCTGTAATCATATATCATTACGATCTCGATAAAGATCGCCGTCTTCAAACTGCGTACACTCATGTGCCACATTAATCGAATTAGGACTGAAAAATGGATCACTTCACAACAATACTCACTGGAAGTATTTTTTTAACCACATAACTCTTAACTAAAGTTATCAAGGCAATACCTTTGCGACGAACGATTTTTTTTTATACTTCCGAAAAGTGTAGAATATCACAACGACTTACGCTGGGATAGATACACGTGTCTAGATGATTCAAAAAAGTCATTTTTCTCGCAACTTTACTTTTTCTCCTACAAAGTCAATAATAAAATCAAGGCACATTTTTTCCCTGGTACGCTTAAATATAAACGGTAAAAGGCGTCATTGAATATTTATAATCGTGCTTGGGGGAATTTTGTAAATTATTTTCATTGTGTTTTTTAAACTATTGCGAGGAAGAATCCGTGAGCATAAATACTTTATATGGAATCCGCGATCTCGCTGAGATACAGGCGTGCGATGACGATTCTACGCGAAAGTAGCACGTTGGTTGCTTTTGCGTAAATATTTCAGTACCTCGCCAGATTACCTGTGGTGCAATATGTGGGAGTACGTTTCTCTGAAAAAGTAACCGTACACATATAAAGTCGAGCATTCACCAAGTATGCGGCTACATGGGCTCTTTCCTATCGCAGTACGTCGTATTCTATATAACTCATATATTAAGTGTCTTAAATCAACATCTTCAGCCTTCGAGAAAGTACAAAGGACCGTTCCCGGAAAAAACACGTTTACGGAAAATTTCGTAATTTCGTAATTTCGTTTTAAAATTCTTGACATATTTTTTACAATTCCATTTAGAACAAGGCATATATCCAAAAAATATTTTTCATCCTGCATCCCTGACATATTCCCATTAAAATTCGGAACACCTTGTGTATACTTCTGAATTTGCATACATGTAGATTGAATTGAACAATTATGCATTCTTGCACGACAGCAATGTACCTTTCACAACGAACGAGCACTATCCTTGGAGATCCTTGGCGAATATACAAGTTGACATGTTTTAAATTCACAGTGGGCACGTATAGTCCTCGTGGTCGAAAGAGGCGTTAGCCCGGCCGAGAGACTAAAAAAACTCATGGATTATTCTCAACCGATGTCCGATGGTCGACGAGCCCTTGTACTTCGATTGAACCAATCGGTGAGGCTTCCGAAAGCAGTTTTAAAAATAACTATACAAATTTGTATTTGGGAGTATAATAAATATTCAAAGTCTATTGATGTTGAGTTAGAACTGCATTTGGAACAAATGTGTTGATTGTTGGTAATGCTGTCGAAAATCAATGATTGTATTAGCGACAATTAATAATTAATCATTCGATCAAAAATGGATAAAAGAGTAATTGCAATAATAATACAAATGACAATGACAATAATAATAATGATAATAATAATAACAGTAATTCGGAAAAACGTTCAACATGGCGTATTTTTAAAGGCGATTATGCATCGATTAACGTCTGACACATCATTCGTCATAGAATAGAATTTCTGGCGATATAACACGTTGGTCTTGCATTAACGCTTGATATGATCATTTTTGCAGGAGGAGGACAAAGAAGAGATGAAAGAGATTCTCGAGATGAAGAGGACCCATGACAAGCTGTACAAGAAACGCCAGGCGAGATTAATCGCGGAGGAAACATGCAAAGAGCGCATGGCACTGGCTAAAGATAACGAGATGTGGAACATTTAAGAAACAGGTCGGAGGGAGTAAAAACCAAAGATAACATTGATATCATGTTTAGTGTAAGATAAACATCGATCTACGTACTCGTAAGTGCACAACATGTAATTTTTTTTTCTAAGCGAGGCTTCGAATCTCATTTCAATGTAACGTCATTTTTTCGACAAGTTTCTCGTCAGGAGTTGATGACCGAACCAGTCGGGCCGTTTTTTTTCGGCAGTAACTGTGGCAAACCCATCAGCGTGTTGGCATCGGAAATTACGCAGAGTAATGAATTGGCCGCTGTGACGATGAGCACCTTGTTAACTGGTCCCTCAAGAAAAAATTCACCCGATAATGTAGAAACCAAAAAATATAAATAAATGTATAAACCGATTCGGTTATTCGTAGGTCAATAAATTTTCAGAGGGCTCACACTTTGTGATGGAAAGAATACATAATTTCAACCTTAGATCGCAAATGTTACTGGCGAACACAGAAGTTATTCAACCCGCACTAAGTTTTCACATTAAATGAATTTTTCATTGCGAAATTTATCACGCAGAGTATTAAGTAATGAAAAATAATTATACGTTCGGATTATGGATTGGAATCGAAGGCTTTTTCGTCTCCGTTGTAACAAAATGATAATATTATTTTTCTTCGCTATATACATTTTCTGTTTGTGTTTCTTAACATGAGGGATGATATCAGTGGTTGAACTTTTATCATCTTCCATATTAGCATTTTCCGCTGTACCATTCTTCGCGACTTCCGCTATTGGCCTTTTGCAATTTTCTTTGATCCGGAAGAAGCATTCCCCCACAATCCAGCTCTGCTTATTACATTGATCCATGGATCGTTCTCCAGTTTTGAAGTCGATGTTACATCTTTAACGCGACAGACTGGACGTAGGTATCTAAAAGTGGGGAATTACCGCCAATCCGTACTAAGATATATTAAAGGCAAGGAAATTGCAGATCTAAATTACCAATTACCTAGGGTTGTTCATTTTCGTTCGGCCACAAATTAAACACCGTTTACCGATGCCCGGACAAGCTGGATAACCATCTCGAAGCTGCGATGGGGCAATGAGCTTGGGATTCGTACTTTTCAACAACGCCATCTCTTCAACATCTACGTCGCAATCATTCATTTCGATAAAAATCGATTCGTACTCTCCGAACGTTTCGGTATCGATCCTGAACAAATTAATGTTTTCCGTGATCACATTCGACTTCCCATCATTGTTGGATCTCCGAAGGTTTCTAATATTTTCGACGCTTCTTCTCAATCCGGAATTGGTAACAATATTTCTATCGGCTATCGACGATTGTTTCCGTATTGAATCCATTTGAGTAGGTCGATTAAAATCGACGATCTTTTGGTTGGGTCGAATGAAACCAATGATCGCGCTGAGATTCAATCCCACGTTTAGAGCGAGATCTTTTGAAAATTCGGTAGCGCGATTAGATGCGAACAGATCACTGGTGTCAGTGGAGATATCACGTTTGTAGGGCAAGGAAAAAAGAATCGACGGATAGTCCATAATCCTTCGAGACTCGACTGGTAGCTCTCTATCAACGAAATCCGTCATCTGTACGCTAAGGCATTTGATGCTCCGAGGGTAAACAGGATGAGTGTTCTTATTGCACAAAATGTCCATACGAGAAACTGTTCCTTTATGTCTACTGTTCATGTTCAACAATTCCATAATTCCCTGGTCTTTTTTATCACTATCGCATTCATTTGAAACCGATGAATCGCACTCAAGATGATTTCCGGCCGAGAAAATCTTCCTTATTGATAAGAGCTCAGACGGACTTTCCCTCACATACGATACATTCATGTAAAATACTTTTTCGGTCGACGTTTCTTTCAATTGCGTTTTCGATTTCTCAGGTTTCTCCGAGATTTTTGATGAAGCAATTGAAAGCGAGAATGTAGATGATATGTGAGAAATCATTGAGGAAAACAAACGGCTTAGACCGGTATGCAAGGAAATACGATCGTTATCTTCGTCGCTGAATCGCATGTAACTCTCCTCCAACCGATGAGCCGCGGTATCGCTTAACGCCTCGCTTGTACGTTTTTGCCTATCAATCGGTCGACCCTCCGATACGTAATTACCGATTACACGTCTCGTGGGTATGCCACAGTCCAGTTGCGATTCACGATCGACGGATAATCCAAGTGATCTCTTTACGTTTACGTTGCCGTTGGTATCCACAACGTCTGGACTGTCATTGGTCGAGTTTCGAGTATCATCGAAACGCTCTTGTAATCGTGTTGATTGAACAAGTTGCCGTTGTCTAGGGTTTCGCAATCTACGGTAGAAATAAATATTTGCGTTACATCTCAGCGATTTTGGGATACATCGAGTTTTATTTCTTCAAACAGTAATTCAATAAATATGAAGAATATGCGAGCGATTCATTTTATCACCTCATAGATACTTTCGAAAGAATTAATTTTTTGAAGACAGAGTTGTTATTGCCAAAAGTAAAGTGATGCAAATAGATAATTACAATTGTGGTACATGTTTATTTCAGGCATGTATATCCCAATTGTTTCGTATGAAATAGAAATAATTTTTCAATATAAGTTGCTGGCTATATTATTAAAAAAAGGAAAAATTGGGACTCAAACGTTTCACTCAAAATTTTGCGTTTATGGGCTTTCGAGATTGCTAATCGCGAATAAATAAAAATTCTGAGCTTTGATATAGAAAAATAATGAAGTATACCCAGAGTCGCTACGGGATTCGCTAACGGAGACGATGACATTGATATCCTCAATTTGTCGATTTAACCTAAAGTCGAAATCGTAGTGATCCTTCTGCTCGTTTAAAGGTATGGCCAATTTCGATCCCGCGATGACTTGCCTGGTCGAATAAGTTCTGTAGGGCGAAGCGGATGGACGTGATACCGGGTTTTCGATTAATCTTGACGTTTCCAACAAACCGCTTTCGATTATTCGCGCAGAAATCAACAGCGGGAATCCCGGAGTATTTTTTTGTTTGCGCTTTTTATGTCTTCTTCGCCATTGAGGTTTGCGAGTGCACAAGTACGTGACACTCGGTGTGGAAACGTACCGTGGATCGCATCCTTCATTCGGACCGGAAGAATCTTTAATGCCTGACCTCAGCAGGAGTGTCATTTAAAGATATAGCAAATGACGAATCGATTTCATAGTTTTTGTTATTGTGCCCGTTGTCAAATCGTTACTTACGACATTGTAGATGAGACGAATTTTTCACTTTCATAATGACGTTCTAATTTGAAATTAGGAATTCCGAAGCATTATTGTATTAAATTTCAGTTTTGAAACTTATTCTATATTTTTAACCTCATAATTTAAACGTTGTGGATATGACATTGACCGAATGATTTGAAGAGAGGTGGAGAAAAAAGACGATTGAATAACATTACCAATCGCTTTCCCTGCTCGGGATCTTGTTTCTTTTCCATTGCGAATGGCAACAAATATCTTCAAGGGTACTGCGTAGTCGTAAATTTCGAAGAATCGTTTTATTTTTACAATTTCTCGAAGTACACGTTCTTGAAAACAGTGTTAGAGTTTGAAGTCGGTTCGATAAAAATTAACAAGTTTATAAGCCTACAAAGTGTACTACCCTCCATGCGCAAATTTCCGGAACAGCTAGATAAAGTCGAGAGATCTGTGCACGCAGAAGAAAAAGCGTCCTTTATACCTGCAAGGATAGAATACCCGTAAAATTGAAAAACATTGCAATAGTGATGTATCAGGAGACTATACATGTCGTAATTACGAGGAATGTCCAGCAAATCGTTCCTGGTCGACCGTGACAATGTAAGTCAAAGCCATCATCGATATGTTCAAATGTTGTGAAAAAAGTATGGAGTTAAATGTACCAATTATGTGGGCAATGGAGACTCTGAAACTTATACAGATATTGGCAATGCTGTTCCTCATAAAAATACTATTGGGAGTACAAATAAGTCTCCGCCGTTCGACAAAAGATGGCCCCACAAGGAGGTTTTGTGTGGCGATCCTACTAGTTCCACCATCTCACCGCTACGCGGCTACATTGTTCCAGCGTTTCCCACAAGCGGTCGTAGGGGCATGCGTTCTAATAAATAACGACCGTCTTTCCCCTAGATCCCAACACCCAGCGCGTCTAGGGCAGGGTGCAGTGACACAGCCCTACTGATGAGTCTGTCACTGTACCCGAGACGAAACGCACATTTATTTTCCTGCCTCCTCCTATCTTACCGACCTTTCAGAACTTGAACAAGCCGCGGACAACTACGGAATTAGAGAGCGACCGACCGAATCTCTACATATGTCATATGTGAAACGTCATATCGTAAGGTTGGACATCTAGCAAAGACCATAACCTTGAAATATTAGCAATTTTGTATCAGCAGCACATAATTTTTTTCGTGCGAAAATGTCGAGTTTTGAGCCGAATCAGCGTAGTTTGCGGTAACTTGATTTACTTCTTGAATTTGAAGAAATCTGCAGCTGAGGCACATCGATTGCTTGTAGAAGCATATGGTGAGGTTGCTTTAAGTGAGAGAAGTTCTCGTGAGTGGTTCCAAAAGTTTAAGAGCGGTGAGTTTGACGTCGAAGACAAAGAACATAGCGCAAGGCCGAAGACGCGGGATTGGAAGCATTATTGGAGGGAGATGCGTGCCCAACGCAAGAGTTCCCGCAAATGACACTTATTCAGCTCAAAACTCGACATTTTCGCACGAAAGAAAAGCGGATGCTGAAACAAAATCGCTAATATTTCATGGTCATGGTCTTGCCAGATGTCCATACGATATAGCGTTTTACATCTGACAATTTCAACCATAACCTGCTGGTGGGACCATCTTTTGTCAAACAGCGGAGACTTATTTGTACTCCCAATACAAATGTAAAAATAGAACGCGTGCGGCACAAAAAGAAGAGGATAGGCGACCGATTACGCACGTGCGAGCAGAACAAATGTTATCTTACTGGTAAAATAATAGACAAATTGATGTGGGAGAACGCTTGCTGTACTATTACTACTAGATGATACTATCATTCATGACATTTTGGATCATTCTTAAGGAGGTACGGTGATTGGAGCGAGTTCAAGATAAAAGCCCGATTTTTTTTTATAGCATTGTCGAGACCTTCGTCCATGCATATGCGGAGTTTCCACCAGATTTACCGTACACTTTCTGGGTTATTAATTGTTAAAGTTGGTGAATTAATCACACGTAGACGATAAAATGTGCCTGTCCTCTCATATACCGATTTTTTTGTGCTACCTGGAGCCAAGAAACACGTAAAAAAAAACTGATGGTTGCGTTCGTTGAATGTTTGTGATCAATAAGGCGCCTTGAATTGGAAAGCTCACCGCAGATACAAGCAATAAATTTAGAAATAAAGTCACAAAAAGTAGAAATAAAGTTCAACGCGAATTAAAAATATGATTGTGCGAAGCCGTATATTTTTTAATGGATTATAAAAGGCCTTTCGTCGATATTTACTTGAAGTTCTTTTACGTACAGCAAAGCCATCTTAATTTTTCTGGCGACATGTACCTATACAACGCATCTATATATAAATTCAGCATGGGAGAACCGTCATATAAAATAAACGTTCCTTTTTATACCTGCAAATGTTGTGAAAATTGGGAAAGGGAAAAATAATATAACAATCGATGAAATATGTTTTGACTTCGGACAGATTGGACATTGGACATTGAGGTTAACTTCAACGCGACGTTTTTTATTTGCAATCGCAATATTATCGTTTCATTTTCTAATTCTTGTTCGACAGAATCTACATTTGCCTCTAAACTGGACTTCAGGTACAATCCCGTTACTCTTTTGATAAACTTCCACAGTATTTTCATTCTCCATATTAACCGGCTACAAAAAATAATAAGCCGGGCGCGTGAAACCGATGACAGCCACCGAAAATGCGACGATGCTAAACGTCAACGACATGGCGTACTACTGAAGTCGAGTAGTAGATTATTAATGTTGTTTCCATATTATAAAAATAATAGGAAACTGGAAATTCAATACTTAAAAAATATTTCTCGAAAAATAGGCCATATACATATATCTAAAACGTGGCGGTATTGCGGCCTGAAATAGACTCTAAGTTTATTAGCATGGTCATCACCGTATCTCCTTAAATACCGTCGATGACCCTTTTGTTGATCTTAAGGAGGTTGGGGCGTTAACCATAATCCAAAATTGAAATATATATATATTTATATATATGTGTGTGTGTGTGTGTGTGTGCGTGTGCGTGTGCGTGTGCGGGTGCGTGTGCGTGTGTGTGTGTGTGTGTGCGTGTGTGTGTGTGTGTGTGTGCGTGCGTGCGTGCGTGCGTGCGTGCGTGCGTGCGTGCGTGCGTGCGTGCGTGCGTGCGTGCGTGCGTGCGTGCGTGCGTGCGTGTGTGTGTGTGTGTGTGTGTGTGTGTGTGTGTGCGCGTTGTCTAAAGGACACTGAATCTTTGCGATTTTTTTTAAATTTCACCACAGAACATTAGAGATAAAAAATAGTTCAATGTCCGTAATTTTACGTGCGCTTAAGGTATTCCTTTTACGAACACGAATATTTAACAATTAACTGATTTTCGTCTATAATCAAGTGAAAATACATCCCGGTAAACTGGTAAAATTTCAAGCCAAGTTACCGAACTTACAACGACAAATGACAACTCTAAAAATCGTCTCATTTATACAGCGCTTTATGGAAATGACATGCTGGCCACATTGCTATATAATAATTTATACATTAAATAACTCTAGATGCCTGACATAAACTGCTCACGCGTGTAAAGAAATGAAAAGATTCCGTAAAGACAATGGAAGTAGGGGTTCACCGAATGTTTAAAGAAACTATTAATGATAAAACTTAGAAAAATGTGATTAGCAGAAGAATATTCGTAGCCGCGCCTTTTCAGGGAAAATGTGAATGTGTCGAAATCAACTCAACTTTCGCAAAGTTTTTTATTCCAGTTTATCGTTTGGTATAATAATTGGTTGTGCCTTATATTTATTAAGCGCTACTGCAGTTCCTCTATGATTCAGAAGGCCTCTTATGAACCTGTATGGCCTATGTAAATCAATATATATTGAACCATCAAAGTTTGACGAAAGATTAAGAATCTTGGCTGGCGAATGGGGAGCATTGCTGCATACTTCAATGTCCGCGAAGTTGCCGAATTTCGGCAACACATAATATTAATTAATAGTAATAATAAATAATCCCGTGACATAAATTTAAATAGGCATAAATAGAAATGACTCAAAATTCCATTCTGAGTTGTATAAAACTTTCGCGGAGGCGGTTTTTTTTCATAATAATAGTCGACAATGTTATACTTTTTGAAATTGGCAGTAACACAAAAGTATTTCTTATTTACGTAATAAAAATATAAAAATGCATAATTTTCCATTTTTCAGTACGAGCGTCTTCCCCTCGAACTCTCCACTACGACTCGTTTCGCAAACATCGCGCTCAGTATTAAAAGTCCTACTTTGCCTCCGTGGTACACGATGTACTTTTAATTATTCCAACGCACGTATTGCAGATTCCAGAATAATTTTCGGCTCCTGACGAATCTTGTTTTCCAGTTTTAAATCGCTCTAAAAGATAATAAATAGGGCAGTTCCGGGGCCCCTCATTTTGTTTAAAAGGCTTGTTGCTTCATTTCTTACGATGCCTTTTGCTCGTTATTGAAATATATGCTGGTTGTGGCTTCTTTTATTCGCTTCTTCCATGTACACAATAAACTTCATCCCAATTGATTGTATCGTTTGGTCGAAACTGCGGTTCAAAATTGTGAAACGGCTGGATCGTGAGATGCATGGCCTTAAGACGGAATGACACCTCATCGCGGTCGGTATGGTAGAATAATTATAGATTCCCAAAAATGTCTAAAACGGCTCTTCAGATCCCGTCGAAACTTTGCCAAACGAAGTCAAATAGATAGACGAACCGCTGTCTACCCCTCAAATTTTCTTATCATTGGCTTATCATAAGTCAATCTACGTTTTTTTTTTCAAATTCAGAAAATTTGAGGGGCAGACAGCCGTTCGTCTATCTATTTGACGTCGTTTGGCAAAGTTTCGACGGGATCTGAAGAGCTGTTTCAGAGATTTTTGGTATCTATAATTGTTCTACCATACCGACCGCGATGAGGTGTCATTCCGTCTTAACGCTCGACGGCCTGCACAGGCAAAGACACGTATCAAGCGCTTGAGCGTTTTACCACAATAATCTGATTTTAACAATTTTTTCGTACAAAATGTTTGCAGTAATAACAGAAAATTACTTAACCGAATTTGGATCAAACATTCTATTATCAATACACAAGACTCTTATCAATAGCGTATTAAGATCATGAGTACATATAGTGAAATATTATTTTCTATTGATTACGATTTTTCATTTTTCGTGTGTATCTTGGTTATGCCGTTCAAAAAATGCATCGGCAATTCAATTCTTTGATTTATTTCTAAAGAGAAAGAATTTTCAACAAATGAGTAATTGTTAAAATTGTATAGTTTCTTGTTTTTAATCATTTAAATAATTCTATACAATTGTTTTAAGTTAATTAAAATAACGATTAGAATGAAGTTTCTCCGAGGCCCCTGTAGTCCTCCCCTAAATCCGGTCCTGCTTATGCGTGATGTACGAAATTTCTTTGTTTTAGACACTTTTTCACGACCATCATTCTTGTAATATTTATAATCCATTAAAAAATGACTAGTTAAAACATCTATCGATCAAATAGATGCTACAACTTTTTCCCAAAAATGCTGTAATCTTCGAGGATAGTACGTCTTGAAGATTTTTTTCGTAAACCTACTATTATTATCTAGCTATTTGCCGGAGCACGAAATTAGCCAGGTATCGCAAAAGTCTTACCAATTTATGCGCCCATGTTAGAGAAAATTTAAGGGGTGGTTTTCTTTAATTGCGAGATTCCCGTTGCGAGAAACTACAGGCGATCGAAGCGGGGGAGTTAGAGGATGCAGAGAAGGATTGGCATCAGCTGCCTTGAGAGTTGATCGAGTGATGCCCCGTGAAAAATAAATACGGGCGTGACGTGGCGCCAGTTCTACACGGATGTCACGCACACGGACCGGTACGTGTGTGTGTCGTGTGTGTATGACTGTAGCCTGTGATTTATTTTTCGACGTAACGCGTCAATCTCCGAAACTGGGACGCGAACTTGGGACCGGTTGTATTGGTATAGGTTTTCCGCAGTTTCCCTATACCCGTGGCAGAAATGTCGTGGTGATTGCGATACAGAGGGGGAAGTCGGCTACGGCCGCAAGATGGGGATGTGAAGTGGAATATCCCGCGTAGAAATTTCTTAGGGGTAGCCTGACCAGAATTAGGCCCCGATCGGGGTGTGATGAGGGTAACACCTATTACGGACATCCTGATCCGGCCCCGATCGGGCCGGAAGTATTTAGGCCCTAAATCAGGCGATACTAAAATGGCCCTACTAAGGCCGTCCCTGATAAGATCCAACCAAGGCTTTTCCCGATAGGTCCCTACCAAAGCTTGCCTCTTATTGACTCCATTATTTCCTATAACTTTTTCCCGTCCAATTAACGCGAAACGAATTCGCAACGTCGTAAATCATGGTATATCATATTGACCAGGTTGGCAGAAGTGTCGCGAAGTTAGAGACATATGCGCCCCGTTCGTAACCTCAATATTGGCCCAAGGAGTTGCCAAAAATGTATATCAGTCCTCGTAAAAAAAATCCGCTGGAAAGAAAAAGCGTGTACTAAAGCTGTCTATAATCTCGAAGAAATAAAAAAAAATTGATAATTTTCCTCACTAACGAGTGAGGCAAAAGCGTAGTTCCTCATTTATCCACTGGAAGCGCTGTCAAGTAGAAGTAGTCTTCTAGATATAGATATACAGTAATGGATAAATAACCACCTGACAGCCTCTACTCAATTAAAAAAATGCCTAATACGTGCGTTGTATGGAACTGTGAGAAAAGTTTATAAAATCGCAGTGAAAATCACTCAGTGTTTAAAGTTCCACAGGACGACGAATTGCACCGGAAATGGGAAGTCGCAATTGCTGGGAATCAAGTGCTAAAGACGTCGCAACACGTTTGTGAACGTCATTTCGGGCCACGAAGTACCGTGCGAAAGTGTGAAACGCGGTCCAGATTAACAAATTCTCATTGATGTAGGTGTGAATTATTTACATCTATAAATTTATGAACTTTATTTTTCTCCTTTATCTAAAGCCAAAAAGTTGTACAAAATCGTTCTAACGTTAATTTATATCAAAGCCTAATACTCTAGAAAAAAGAGGTAGTCCCTCTACATGTGTTCACAACGGTTCTAGAAGTCTAAACTACCCGAAACGCTTCTGTAGAACCGCATAGTGTGGACCCAGCCATAACTTCGCTGTATTTTATTATATTTGATTGAGGATGCGCTAGTTCGCCTATCAACAAGACCAAAAACGGCAAAAACGATTTGTTGTAAAAAATAAACTCGCCAAACTGACAAATCAATAAAAACGGCGCTTTTCAAACATACATAATGCGTTAATTTCTTTTTTTTATTCCTCTTTCATGATATTTTTTCCAGGTTCTTATTAACATTGTTAAAAAAGCAAAAATAAAAATTAAAGTTGTAGAAACAAACAAAGAATGCAATCTACTAAGAATAAACGTTAATTACAAGGAAAAAAATGTAGACCGCACAAATTTGTTCATACACCATCTACTCCAATGGCGAAAAATCAAATAAAAATATTACAGAAGTTCGAGCATATGAGAAATACAGTCTACTGAAATAATAATTCTCATTCTGCCCGGGGGATCAAGAGTGAAAAATGCTCAATCATTTTCCATTTATATTGCTCTTACAAATATTGGGTCTGTTCGTTTTGGCTACACTTTTCTAAACTTCTTACGCCTTCTGACGACTTTCTATTACCGTACCTATTGAAAGTGTAGAAAGTGTAGCTTAAGGGACAACACCACTGTGACGGCTTCAAAAAATCGATTTTTTGAAAACCATCTAGAAAAATCTAAAATACATTTAAGATTAAGATGCCGTTGGACCCAGGTCGAAAAAATAATTATTTTCGGAGATATTGAATAGTTTGTGGAGCGGTGCAGCGCTCCGTGATGCTCGGGGTCCCGCGCAGCTGCGCGCCCTAGGGTCGGTAGGTATACCGGGCCTTTCGCAGCCCTGCGGGTCTTTCCCAGGTATTCTTTTGTCTCCCTTCACAAAAACCGGCTATTGTTATAAATATAGTTTCGAAAAAAAGCCATAGGTGGCGATAATTGAAAAATTTTCAAGGCAGGTATAGGGATAGCGTCATAGCGTCAGTTTGCGAATAGAAGCGACGCTACTCGTGTCTAAACGCTCCGAATCGTTTTGTTTATAAATATCGAACGCTCAGAATTATTCTTTGCACATCGAAATGGATAATCCGAAAGTGTACGCGGGAAAAAGGGAACAAAACGGAGCTATGTGACGAGGAGTCGAACGAAAATTTCGAATCGAAAACCTCCGAACCCTTATAGCTCCGAAAATAGTTCTGCAGAGTATGTGAGCACGTCGGCGAAAAAGTTAAAATCGTCGGACGATTTAGAGGTCGGTGCTACTAACGATTTCGGTTATCGTATAGTACACCTCGTCAATGCATTGAACATTATATCGACGTTAGTGAAGTGCAAAGTGTGTGATCGCGATATAAAGTTTACTGAAAAAAGTTTGCACGGACTCGGATTCAAAATCGAGGTCGATTGCGGCCATTGTGAAAAAGTGCAAATCAATTCGTGTCCTATGATTGACAATGCATATGAAATAAATCGTCGGATCGTATTCAGTATGCGTCTTCTTGGCGTCGGTTTGAATGGCTTGATGAAGTTTTGTGCATTTATGGACCTACCGCGCCCCATATTTCAGTCTTTCTACGATCGAATCTTAAATTCGATTTCGATTGCCACTAAAGCTGTGAGCACAGTGAGCAAACAAAAGGCTGCATTTGAGGAGGAGACAATTTCGTTGGAAAATGGGGTGGAGGACGGAATTGTCGTTTCAGGCGACGGATCGTGGCGTCAGCGCGGTTTCAGCTCGCTTTTCGGCATAACATCGCTAATCGGCTGCTACACTAAAAAAGTGATCGACGTTATGGTGAAATCGAAATATTGCCAAGCTTGCGAGCATTGGGAAAAACAAAGAAAGCACCGCGGAGTACTGGGAATGGAAAAGTACCTACGACGATGAGTGCCAGGCGAACCATAGCGGCTCCTCCGGAAAAATGGAAGTCGACTCAGCTGTCGAAATGTTTCAACGGTCTGAAGAGCTCTATGGCATAAGATATAAATATGATATTGATGACGGCGATTCTAAAACGTTTCTGGGCATATCGAATAGCGATCCATACGACGGTTTCGAGATAAAAAAAAAGAGTGCATCGATCATGTCCAAAAACGTATGGGGACGCGCCTCCGCGAAATCGTGAAAAAACAAAAAGGATTGTCTGGCAGAGGAAAGCTCACCGGAAAATTGATTGACGAGTTGAGCACATATTACGGCTTGGCTATTCGGAGGAACAGCGATGATGTTGAAAAAATGAGGTAGGCAATTTGGGCAACTATCAAACATAAAACATCCACAGATAGTGAGCCACAACATGACGATTGCCCCGAGTCGTGGTGTTCGTGGCAGCGAGCTGTCGCAAGCGGTAATATTTCTGAATATCGCCATAAGCCGCCTCTTCCTGCGGATGTATTGGAGGCAATTACGCCAGTCTTCGAAAATTTGAGCAGAGACGATTTGCTGCAGAGTTGTTTGGGCGGCTTCACGCAAAACAACAACGAAAGCTACAACAAATCAGTTTGGGCAATAGCCCCCAAGTGTCAGTCCGGGAGCAAAAAAATCGATATTGCAGCTGATATCGCGGTATTATTATTCAATGATGGCCTGAAAAGCCTCATGAAAGTTTTGGAGACGTTGGGGATGACTATTGGCCCAAATTGTTTCAATTTTTGCGTTGAAACCGACGCAGCGCGGATCGAGCTGGCGGAGCGCTCGCTCACAGACGCTGCAAAAGAGGCAAGAAGAGCCTCTACAAGTTCGAGAAAAGATGCTAGGGACAATGATTTTCTTCTTGAAGGCCAGCTATATGATGCCGGCATCGCTGATTAAAAGTAAAAAATTTTTTTCCAATTTATCGCATAAATTAACAGACCTAAAACTTTGAACGCGTTTTTCTCTAAACCACTTTTTTGAGTGCGGCACGCAGCAGAACTCGAGCAATTTTTATCCGATCGACTTCAAATTTGGACTGCACCAATAAAACTAGATTATCTAAAGAAGTACATAGGATTTTTTCGATATCTCAGTAATAAAAAAAGTTATAGCCTATTTTCGACGAGAAATTTTGCTCGAAAATCGTCCTTTAATTTCAAAAGCGTGCCTAGTTTTTATCAATCAATATTTTTTCAAATCCCTGTGTACTTCTCCTCAAAATATCATATTATTAACGAAAACACTCGGTATTTTTTTTCAGATCGACTTTGAAGAGAGTTCTGCTGCGTGCCGCGAACCACTGCAGAGGCAACAGTACCTGACGCGGGAACTTCCCCAGCGTCACCATGGGGCGTGAAAAATTTGAATTTTTTTTTATGTATCTTCAATAAACAACGAACAAAACAATTTTTTTTTCGAATATCTTTTTTTTTCCCACAAAAAAAAATTCTTGAAAAATGGCAAAAAAACAGGGGGTCACAGTGGTGTTCTGCCTTAAACAAACAGACTCTATGTTTATTTCGAACGATCTGTGCCTTTGTACAGCTTTTCGGACCTACGTTTGATTGGCTAACTTTTACCTAGCAGCGCAGAAGTGAGAACAGCCATTTTGCCTCATTAGGGACTGTACGTAAATTACGTACCGTAATGGGGGGTCGGCCAGGCGTTACGGTCTACGTACTTGGGCGGTCGAGGGTTGCGTTACGTCACGATTTTAAAACTGTCAAAAATAGTAAAATTTCTGCATGTCCAAGTTTTCAATTTAAACCTCGAGTGCAATTTTACCGTGGACAGCTCGCAGCTTTCTACACGCAATGTCGGTTGAAGGAGAAAATCAGTGTACAAGAACTGGCACAGTAGCTTTCCCACATCCTCCAAGCAAAATTTGAAGGAACATTTCTTAAAAATAATTCTTGAAAGTACATGTATTAAAAAAAGAGTTGGCAACATTTTTATTCACAAGTCCGAAAATTGACGGAGTTATAGTCATTTTAGTAGGAACAGGTAGCGCGACGGGTTAGTGCTCTCAGTCCCTACAGGTGTGGCATCATTTACAATAGATAAAGTACAGGCTCATATTATTTTGTGAACTATGATAAAGATGAAGAACCGTCATATCGCCCGCGACTAGATGCTTCAATGTGAGTATCAATGTCCTAGAAAAAATCGTAACTTTATATCAAGAAAAACGGAACGAAATTTTGGACGCGTTTTTCTCGAAACTAGTTTTTTCGACCTTGTCCGATCGAATATTTAAAAACTTATCAACCGATTTTCAATTAAAAAAAAAACATTTTTGCAATCGTAGTGGTTGTTAATTAGTATTTTTAAAGACTGCTTGAATGCAGAAAAGGGCCTCAAAAATAGAAAAAAAATTCAAACTGTCGGCATTTTGTAAAAAAAAAAACGAAAAAAAAAAACGGCTACGCATAACGATATCTACATTTGTATAGATATCGATAAATTGTTGACTTTTAATTTACAGATAACCTTCCATAAAGATATCGATGAGACAATTGAAAGTTTTTTTTTCGTTATCAATTCAAGGCATATATCTCGGTTAATTTTCAAGATTTTGTCATAAAGATTGGTATAAAACTAGATGAATATATACTTCATAAAATGAGTATAAACCCGATCCTTTCATAATTAGTTATGTTTATGAAAACAATCGCATCTATTGACGACAAAGCACCCGTTCTGGCCAAGCATTACGGTCCCGTTACGTGGAGGGAGGGGGGGGGGGGGTCAAAAATTGGGAAATTTTGCGTTACGTAATATGTGTACACTTCTTCTAAATTTTGTACAATTTCTGTCACTCTGACAAGGAAACGTTGCGAGGTCGATGTCTCCGATGTCGATGAAATTTGGCATGCTTGTAGAAGGGGTAAAAATAGGCGACACGTATTTTTTTATATCGGCGGAACCCGATTTTTAAGGGTTGAAAAGCACCCTCGAAAATTGAGGTGTTTTCCGTTTTTCGTCGATAACGTTTTAACGGTACGAGATATGAAAAAACTTCAAATTGCAACAATGTTTATTTTTTCGTATACTATATATTGGAGATGAGAACGATGCAGATAGCAACAAATTTCATGTTGTTTATTGCAACAATGCAATTTTTTCAACCGTATCTCCGAGAATTTTGAATCGATTGGGATGTAAATTTGCATACATGTAGAGAATGGAAAAGTGCGGATACGGATTTCTTCTTCTTCCGATATCTCACAATTAAGGGGTTGAAACTACCCGTCGATTCTTTTGCCGAGAGCATCGTATAATCAGCTAGCCTTTTGCCATTTCGGTCTAAATTCACGTCAATATATGTTCGTGTTATGATGCAATTGCATATTTGTAACATTCCAGCCCCCCGCCCCCAACGGCCCCCTCTCGAACGGCAAACGTTCAAGTTCTTACCGAGCGGCATGGACGAAAATTTGTAGAAATAAAAATGGGTTACAAAGAAAGTACAATCAGTCAAAATAGTCGATACACATTTTCTCGTTTTGGCGGAACGACACTCTTAAGGGGTCAACGTACCCTTAAAAACTTCGTTCTTTCTATAAATCGTAAACGGGCCGAACTGAGAATAAAGTTCGAAAGGAAAAAATGTCGTATTCTTCGACTGCTGACGTTCATGATGATAATGACGAGTACAGCAATAAATGGCGTGTTGTTTATTGCAATAATTCGTGAATTACTTGTGAAAAATCACCCTCCAGTTTTCCACTAATATAGACAGAGGCAAGCATCGCCATCACGGACTGACTTCGTGCTTCGGGAAGCAACTGGATTACAATTGTATATTTACGACAAAATTCTCCCCCGCCACGTACTGCCTTTGAAGATTACAACACAATCGGAAAAGTGTTCTCACGCTTACTCATTTAGGAAACGTTTCAACTCTATGTTTTTTATGGATTATACTTATTACAATAATGATAGTCATGATAAAAGTGTTTAAAACAAACAGATTTCTTACACCACGCACAAGTGATAATAGGTGCTTCGCCGCATATATCGCAAGTCGGTACATTTTGTGAAAAGCAAAATTCTACCGGATTTTCGAAGTTTGGTGGTCTTTCTTCTTCGTACCCGCTTTTGTACCACGCATATTTGAAAAGGTTTGTAAACCGTGGAGAAGAAAACTGGTTGTGTGTAAGAGATTGTAATTTAACAATATTGTCTCTCAAATGCAGATTGACGTAATTGTATAATATTACTGCGTCAGAAAAGTGTTTGACGAAGTTTTTTCATACACGGAAGCCATAAACATCAAGGGGCTGTATTATTCCAGTCGTACCTGCAGGGATTACTAAGTATCATATGGACTAATTGTCTACAGAACTAATGAGACTGGTGCAATATATTTACCTGCTGGAATGGTTAAAACTTTAATATCTTTCCCTTGCATATCCATTTCTTTAAATGCATTTGGACATTGACCGCTCCAAGAATCCAGAAGTATTACCGATTTTGGACCCGTATTGGGAATATATACTTCATGGGACCATCGCTTGAAATGATTAGTCGTCAATTTTCTAGATTTCGAAGCCAATAGAAATATATTTTCGGCTCTGAACATAGTTTGTTCCACTCGAGGACCAAATTTGCCAGTAGGTTCGTTTAAAACGATCAACATAGGTGCCAAAAGCTTGCCACTCGCAGAAACCAAAGGCTGTATAGTATAACTGTGTGTTGTTGATGTTTTCGATTGCACGACTGTCTCAACGGATTTCTGCGCTTCTTTCGCCAATGTGCGGCTTGTATGTAGCTCTAAATTGAATCCACTCTGATGAGAATTAAATGTGTTTTCAGCCCCAACGTTGGCTATGTTGACTTTCACCATTTCTATAAATTCGATAGCTTTGTTTGGAAGTGTATCAGCGTTTAATAATTGTTGATTTGTTACATATTTAGTAATTTTCCGTGACACAATTCCATGTTGGTTTTTGAATGTCCTTACCCAAGAAGCGGATGCTTGGAAATTGACGGCTGGTATTTCTACAATTTCTCGTGCACGTAATGCCCATCGTCGAAGATCAATATCATGGACAGGCAGCCTTTTGTCCAAAGCATCATTAAAATTGTTTAACGTGTAGTGAGCTATCTTTGTTAACTTTTCATTGTAGGTGCCACCCTTATTTATACTATGGGCCCACCGGCGCAATTGCGGCTCTGATTTCACCTTTTTGAATTTCGTTTCAACAGATGATAACTTTCTATTCCCATTTCCCCCGGATCTCCAGTAATCTACAGCTCTTGTCTTGTATCCGTAACTTAATTCTTCTATATCTTGGGTACATACATTTTCATCAATTTTTGTATCTAGGTATCGTTGTCTTCGTCGTATCGTAGGCTTCATGAATTTAATCTGGTGACAGAAAATCCAAACCAATTTCGACTTCCATTTTCATAGGGCGATCCATCGCTTCAATGCTCATGTTTTCTAGATCCTTACTGAACCGTTTTTCCTGTTCGGTGATTGGAGTGCGAGGCAAATTCATAGCACTTATCGCTATGGATAGAAGTTCAATAGCATTCACCGGATTAACGTACATTTTTATTTGTATTTCGAACTCAAAATGTATGGCTGGCTTCTTCGTCCTAACTGCAGCAATAATGATCGTTGGTAAATTTATATGACTTGAAATCCAATTGATAAATACACACGAAAAAAATAACAACGACACACGCTATTACCAGAACTGCTATTAATCTTTAATAAGGCGATTTCAAGGTTATCATGAGAGCCGCTCTTTGCACCGTAGTCGCTCTTTGCGAAGATTTATTTCTTTCGTTCATTGGTTCTGCTGTTTGTAAAATTAAAGTTAAAGATAAAGATTAAACTATACTGCGTTATAAGCTGAGAAAAATGTTTGCATCATTCTGTTCATGAGTTGCAGTGGCAACCCAAAAACGCTGTAATCTCTGCATATAATGCCTTCGATACGGTGAGTGGAGTGGAATTTCTTTGTAAATATACAATTGTAATCCAGTTGCTTCCCGACGCACGAAGTCAGTCCGTGATTGCGAGCCTTGCCTCTGCCCATATGAGTGGAAAACTGAAGAGTGATTTTTCACAAGTAATTCACGAATTATTGCAATAAACAACACGCCATTTGGTGCTGTACTCATCATTATCATCACGAACGTCTAGTAGTCGAAGAATACAACATTTTTTCCTTTCGAACTTTATTTTTATTTCGGCCCGTTCGCGAGCTATAGAAAGAACGAAGTTTTTAAGGGTGCGTTGACCCCTTAAGAGTGTCGTTCCGCCAAAACGAGAAAATGTGTATCGACTATTTTGACTGATTGTACTTTCTTTGTAACCCATTTTTATTTCTACAAATTTTCGTCCATGCCGCACGGTAAGAACTTTGAACGTTTGCCTTTCGCGAGGGGGATAATTTGGGGGGGGGGGGGGGGGGGGGGCTAGAATGTTACAAATATGCAATTGCGTCATAACACGAACATATATTGACGTGAATTTAGACCAAAATGCCAAAAGGCTAGCTGATTATACGGTGCTTTCGGCTAAAAAAATCGATGGGCAGTTTCAACCCCTTAATTGTGAGATATCGGAAGAAGAAAAAATCCGTATCCGCACTTTTCCATTCTCTACATGTATGCAAATTTACATCCCAATCGATTAAAAATTCTCGGAGATGTGGTTGAAAAAATTGCATTTTCGCAATAAACAATATGAAATTTGTTGCTATTTGCATCGTTCTCATCTCCAATGTATAGTACACCAAAAAATAAATATTTTTGCAATTTGAAGTTTTTTTATATCTCGTACCGTTAAAACGTTATCGACGAAAAACGAAAAACACCCCAATTTTCGAGGGTGCTTTTCAATCCTTAAAAATCGGGTTCTGCCGATATAAAAAAATACGTGTCGCCTATTTTTACCCATTCTACAAGCATGCCAAATTTCATCGAAATCGGAGACATCGACCTCGCAATGTTTCCTTGTCAGGTAGCCGACATGCGGAAAATGGGTATCATCCGAGAATCCGATTCGTCATTCAATTCACCCGTTTGGGTCGTCCCGAAGAAACCTGGACCTGGCGGGGAAAAGAAGTGGCGCATCCTCATTGACTTTCGGAAACTAAACAAAAATACGGTACTGGACGTCTATCCCATGCCCCGAATCGAGAATATTTTTGACTCACTTGAAAATGCTTGATTCTTTAGCGCCTTTGACCTAAAGGCTGGATTCCATCAAATCATGATGGACGAGACCTCAAAGAAGTATACAGGATTTTCAACCTTGAAAGGACACTTCGAATATGAACGAATGCCATTCGGTCTGAAAAACGCACCAGCTACGTTCCAGAGGATGATGAATCAGTGCCTAGTCGGACTAAATCACAAAATCAGTTGGGTATACATGGACGACATTGTCATTTTTGGGGAAACGATCGAAGAACATAATCGGAATCTAGTTACTGTCTTCGAGAGATTACGAAAATGTGGACTGACCTTGAAGCCGGAAAAGTGCAAGTATCTCCTATCGGAGGTCGAATATCTAGGACACATCATCACAGCAGATGGGGTCCGACCAAACCCCGCGAAAATCGAAGCCGTCAGAGATTTCCCGGTGCAACCAACCCAACAGAGGCCAAGTCGTTCGTGGGACTCGCAGGTTACTACCGACGGTTCATCAAGAACTTTTCGCACATCGCTCGACCTATGGTCGACCTCACGAAGGAGACGCCCAATTCAACTGGACCGACAAATGCCAGAAAGCATTCGAAGAACCGAAGTCGTGCCTTCACGGAGAGGTTTACGCTCACAACTGACGCCTCGGATCATGGGTTAGGAGCGGTCCTTTCACAAGAAGGACACCCAGTGTACTACATCTCTCGTGCTCTGAACGCCGCGGAGAAAAATTACGGAACCTCCGAAAACGAGATGTTAGCGATAGTTTGGTCAGTACAATGACTACGCCAATATCCTTTAGGATACAAGTTCCAGATCCAGACCGATCACCGAGCCCTCGTCGGGATGGCCGACATAAAGGATCCGTCTTCGCGAATCCTCAGGTGGAAAATTTGCCTAGAGGAATTTGATTTCGACACCCAATACAAAAAGGAATATGAAAATCAAGCGGCAGATGCGCTATCGCAAATACCGCGTGAACCAGGGATCAATGGAGTGTCGTGCTCAAAAGAAGAGAGAGGACTGGCGATACGCCAAATCCTTCGGGGCGTCGAAACTCTGAGGAAACCTGCCCCGCAACCGAAAAAATGGAAACGAACCCCGCGGGTTGAACTCGACGATGTAGAAGACATCACGCAGCGAGTTAAGGGGCCAGTCCACTTTGGAGCCACGAAAAAAGGCTTTTTTCGCGATTTTTTTGAGGATGTTATAAAATATATGAAGATAAAAGTTGTTGGGATTGATAAATAGTCTTGAAATACATTTAAAAAAAAATTTATTCATTTTTATTCATTTTTAAGTACAAAAACTATAGTGTAACGCCTCAAAAATAGATGGGCTAGGTAGCTCCATCACAACTCGGCAACGGCTTGTCCGAAACAAAAAAAAATCAAAGCCATTAGATTCAGTATGACACCAGCTACAAAAAGACCCTCGGATATAAAGTTTTATCAAAAAATAAAAAAATGGCAGATGAAAAACGAAAAAAGTTTTTTTTAACGCGTTTTTTTCACAGTTTTTTGCAAAAAAAAGAGTAAAAATAAAATTGTTTAAACCATCGAGAATAATTTTGTTGCGAATCATCTTTACAATATGTGGTTCCTATTTCAAGAGAATCGGTTTATTAGTTTTAGAGATACGATGGAGCTAGATTTTGAAAGCGTTGTTTCGAGAAAAACACGTTTGAAGTTTACACTATGAAAAACTCTTACCTAAACTCCATCGGCAATTCCTGCACCGTACAAAATCCCTTCTGATTGCTCCTCATTGTCGATTTCTTCAAGTCTTGCTTCCTTTCGATTTTTTGAAATTTTCAAAGTAGACTGGCTCCTCAACAAAACCTGCCTTGACCCAAGGAAGGGTTAACGAGCTGACCATAAGACCAAACTACCCCAAAGTCAATTCCCTATGGATCGTTCTCACTAAGCAAGAGCCCGAACCACCAACGGGGACAAACGCGTGATGAAAGAAAGGAGACAAAGACACGGAACGCTTTTTCAATATCAGGAGGACGCCTGGAAGCAAAAACTGTACCAGCTAATTAAAGGCCACATACAACAAGGAAGGAAACATTTCAAAATTCTTGCCTCCCCGAAACAATTCTCGATGACGCAACTTGATGCTATCGAGAGGGGAATCCGTGAACTTGCTACCGAATTCCAGCTCTGTCGGCCGGGGATTCCCTTAGCGACAACAGAAAGGAGTTTAATAACAAACTAATGACATACTCCGATGAGGTTATAGGAATCAAAGGAATACAAACGACGGTTTACCACCCACAAGGGAACGGATCGATTGAAAGAATTCACGAGGTCCTGAAGGATTTAATCCGAACCATGTGCACGAACAACATCACGACCTGGGATACGAAGATGATCGCAATTGCCTTTACGTATAACGATAGCTTCCATACCGCGATCCAAGATACCCCGTTCAACGTCATGTTCATTCACTCGTCCAATTTCCCGAGCGCATTCGAACAACTAAACACGTCAATTCTCCAACAGAAGTTTGATGAACTGAATCAAAAGCACTGGAATCAACTGTACCCAGCCAGGCACCACCTGATGGTTGCAAGAGAGAAGTAAATACGTCTACAGTGCCAGGCGGAACCCGATGGAAGGATATACGAGGAAAAGGATTGGATCTTTGTCCTGAATAAAGCACCGTCACACTATTGGCCAAGTGGCTCGGACCGTATCAGGTAATCAGCGTGCACGACGAAAAAAAAACCACGTGGTCTATCGGTACCCCACCAAGTCCGGGTTGCGAGTAAAGATGGTACATACCGGGAATACGAAACCCTTCCGAAGATATTTTCAGGATGATAGCTCAAGCAGCGAAAGGCCGCGGCTGATAAAGAAAATCGACTTGTCCGGGAAACAACCCCGAGTTGTCCAAGGGTAGGTCCAGCCCAAAGTTCGACCTAAATATTGTTGGTTGTCCTTCCAGATGGAGTACAGGCGGAAAAACGGACGTCCAACCACTACCCTCGAGTCTAATACAGGAAGAACTCTCCAGGGAATCGCCTCGCTGTGTCTTATTGGAGGGTTGCGGACCGCTTCGTGCAAATTTCAATTGGTAACATGGTTGTGTCGAGTTTGTTGCAGGAAAACAACCATGCAGCAGGCCAAGGCCGAGAGACGGTTTGCTAAGCTCCAGAGGACGTACCAAAGGCAGCTCTCCCGTACCCTGAAATCGAGGAACGAGGACCCCCGTCTACTGGCGGGGGTGTTAGCAAGGACGAGGGCGCCTCGGCCGGGCCGGTCGACGTCGCCGCGTCACGGGGCGTGGGCCGATGCATCTCAACACCCTCTTCTGGCGGGACGTGCTCCTCCGGAGAAATCTAGCGCGAATAACGCTAAGCCCCGAAGCGCGTATCCTGATAGAGGCCCGGGATTTACGCTCCTTCTTATCCGTTCTATCTATTTTTCCCATGGCTGAAGTGATAACCTGAGCCTCGGCCAGGTTTGTCATTATGGCTAATGGAAAATTCCGAGTTTCGCTCTTCCGCCTTCACCCATCGAAATGGTGGAAAACTACCCCGTGATAATCGGAGAAAGAGAGGCGAGGAAGACCTTTATAATATGAGACAAGTCAGTCTGTAATCGACCACGAAATCCGGAGGATTGGGACCGAGGGACGCGCGTGAAACTCTACGTCTTTACGAACCGATGTGAATAGTAGAGTAGGAGCGTGTATCGTCTTCGTAGAGTTTACTTCCTTAAAGCGTTAATCAAGTGCGATTTTCCAAGTTCTCTATATACGTTGTAATAATCCAATCATCCTTTTAGTCAATAAACGGTAATTTGTCAATCCAGTGTGACTCTTCGGCTATTTATTTAAAGTAGTCTGGCGACCCACGACCCACCAATCGGTTCCATGGAACAATATGTTCAGTTTGTCGCGTATTGGGACTCGTCATATATGCAAAGCCTGAAAATCATGGCATAAGAGGATCGTGAAACGTAAACAGTCGTGTAATTTAGTGCAAATTTCTATATTATGATAAGTATGAGTGCAACTTGTGACTAGGCCGGTACCAATCCAAAACAACGCCATTCTGTGGAAGGCGAACGGATTTTGAAGGCAGGGCACATTTTAAAATGTCGTGAAATTTGTGGCGTTTGCGCTACCGGTGCTGTCAGCTTCAAAACGTTTTGTTTACAAACGTCCCAACTACAAAATAATCCCCATGCAATCAATGGTGAAGTATCAACTTCGGGCGATGTTTTCTTTCAGATTTCTTTTTCGAGCTCTTTTCATTCGACCTTCACGAGTCTCCGCATTTCCAGAATTTGGTACAATGTACGATGGAACAGCGATAGTCTTCAAGTAGAGTTTTTTCGCGGTTATATCTTTAAAAAATATATAGAATAAAAGACGAAATTGGTGCATAATGTTAGTTTTTTAAGTGAATAAAGCAGCCTTTACTCCGTTTTCTGAGGTTACGTACCCGGTAGTATATAATCGTCCTTCCGGATATGTAGTGAGAACACTTTCGTGCCTGCATTCACTTTATTAATTTTCAAGGCTCTTATCCAAACCTCTAATTGATAGGTTTTGTACACTTCCGAAATAATTTTTCACGTACACAAAGCGTTTCCCTGCAATGGGAAACTTGTGGAAACCTTGTTTAAACATTTTCACCGATTTCATGTTTTTTTTTAATTGAAATTAAATACTTTTATCGCATGGCTGCGTATAATTGCTATAGAACGCTTTGCCCCGAATGTACTTTGATTTTCGCCACCAGATGTCATATCGCCATTTGACAGATTCCAATGCTTTCGCACTTGTAAAGAAAGTGATCCAAAAAACGAAGATTTTATGCAGGATAGTGTACACAACAATACTACCGAAGAACTTCAGGTTATTGATCTAATTAATGAGAATGAATAAAAAATATGCGACCAATTTACGAAAGAGCGAGGCTTGTTGTGGCGTATGTATTAAAATGGGGCAACGTCGGAACTATGGGAATAGCAGAATCAAAGACTTAAGGCGGTCCTCTAGTTTCTCGGGTCGAAAAAATCGATTTTTTTTCCTTCATAAATCACATCTACACCATGTGTAGAAAATGTGTGCCAAAGGATTTTTCGATATTCGAAGTGGTTCACAAGTTACGGCCCTGGAACGGAGCAGGTATACGGAGCGCGCGGCGGGAGCGCGAACTTTCAAACGCGTTTTTCTCGAAACACCATTTTCGAAACGGTAACCACGATATTTCAGAAACTACTGCACCGATCTTGTTCAAATTTATACAGCAAATTTTAAAATGTTATAAGCCAGCGATTGAACTAGGATTATCATGATTGCTTCGATAGTTTTTTTTGTACGAGCGAAAAACTTAAGAAAAAATGAGTAAAAAATAGAATGTAATTTTCAAAAGTGTATAAAAAAGTCAATTTTTGTAATTTAGAATTCACTCTAGTTCAATCGCTAGTCTTAAATATGAAGATTAAAATGCCGTTTGGTTTTTTGATTTCAGATAAGCAGAACAGCCGCAATCTTGGTCACCGTCAAGCACCTCTTTTATGCTTGATTATGCTGATGTCTTCCTGTCGGCCACTATAACGTCTATTCTATTATATATTTTGACTTCAAAAAAATTGTAAAGCTTATTTAAATGTTAATAAAGATTATGCAAAAACAATAAGATTGATTATTTAAATGCTTTGCCCGTAAAAAGTTATTGAAAAAGCCGTAAAACAACAGCCGAGAAACTAGGGGACCGCGTTAACGGGCCAATTTCAAATACGTTAAATTTAAATGAGAGTAAGGGGAAGTAAAGTCGCATTTGGGAGAATAAACATCCACAAATAATTCAACAGCTTCCCATGCATCCACCACGAGTTATTACTGTTTGGTGCGGATTTTGGGTTGGAGGAGTGATTGGGCTGTACTTTTTCGAGAATGCTGCTGGAAATGCGGTTACCGTCAATAGTGTTCGTTATCGTGACATGATAACCAACTTTTTATGGAATGAATTGAACGGCATGGACTTGCAAGACATATTCTTTTATCAAGTTGGCGCAACCTGCCACACTGCGGGCGAAATAATGCAGTTATTGCGGACAAAGTTTCATGATCGTGTTATATCGTGCCGCGGCGATGAGAATTGGCCACCAAGATCGTGCGATTTGACGCCATAAAACTCCTTTCTTTGGGTTTTTCTGAAAGCAAAAGCAGTGACAAATCGTATTTTCCATCAGAAACTTTGCAGCGCATTAATCTTTTTTCTGAATGATTTGTTGCCTCCTTTTGCTCTAACATATCTTCTGAAAAAGCCAACCGGCACGAAACGCGCGTAACACGGCTGCGACCTGTCATAGTAATTGCAGTCGACCTAATAGCCTCGAATTGCAAGAGAACCGTGCAACATTGCCAAAGCTCGTGTCTATTTTATTAGGATGTTTAAACATCGAAAATTAATTTTCTGATAATCCGAACTCCTTCAAATTAACATATATGTAAATAATAGTTACGATTATCTACCAAATACACTTGAAAATTGTCGCGATATTCATTCGTACACACAATTAATATTGTGCTACAATAAGTTGAAACTGGTGACGTTACACAATGCACTAGCATAAGCGCTTCGTTTCTCCGCCCACCCTTCAAAAATGATTTAGCAACAGCATTACAAGTCGATTTCAATCTCATCACTGGAAATCCACTGTGATTACCGTTTATTATTTATTTTACTGAATGTAGACATAATAGTACCACGCACCCCGGGAAAAAAGTTCATGTCTGAGTGGATATGTTCATATATATTTCAGATATTGTCATTTATGTATCAGATATATTTATATTTGACACTTTACAGTATCATATATGATTAGGTCTGATCATATTCCACATCACATATGCCTATAGAAGATCATATCTGATCAAATACAGTATCTGGCCTGACCATATATGATCTCATATCTGTTTATATCTGGCTACCAAGGCGAGTTGGCACCGTAAATTCGTATTTGAACATACATGATGTGATATGTAAATGTATCTGTTCGTATAAGATCATATCCGATCAAATACGGTATCAGACTCCGCTATATAGATCTCATAAATGTTTTTATCTGGTCAGGTACCAAGGCGGTGGGCAGCGTCAAACCATATCTAAACATATATGATGTGATATATGAGCAGGCACGTTCATATAAAATTTTATCCCATCAGATACGATACCAAACCTGGAAAATATGCGAAGTATTATACACTCATACCTTATCGTATATGCAGTTCAGTTGTTCACACATGAAAACATCTGAATATATGAAATGATATATGAGGATATAAGACGATGTCCGATCAGATATGGCACCTCACCTGACTGTATCATATGTGATCATCTGAGTTACTATAATATTATTAATAATTAACACGTCAAGTGATGACGTGTTAATAACCCCGCTCTATATGTGTAAACATTTTAATATCTTCATAACTGCACTAACAAGATTTGATTTTTCTCAACAGCGTAAGATTTGTTCTGATATAGTCGGACTCATACCTGGTCTGATAGTTCAGATAAACTATGATTCTATCATATGGGCAAGTCTATTGTTCATAGATGTCCAGGTCTACTGGGATCCACGGTATTTTATTCTTATACGGACAGACAGATCTGGTGCAATAAGATTAGATTTGCCTGACATGATCAGATCTGGTCTAATGAAATCAGATCTACCTGACATGACCAGATCTGGCTCGATCAAATCGGATCTGGTCCAACAAGATCAGATCTTGCCTAGGGATTGGATCTGATCAGACTTGCTGCGATATGGACGGGCCTGCTCTCAAAATTATAAAAATGGCTCCGATATGATCATACATGCTCATATATAAGCATACATGATCTGTCATGACACTACATGAACAGACATGGCCATTTTTCTTGTCTGATCATATCTGATTCTACAGATATGATTCAGATATATTCAGATATGAACTTTTTTTCCCGCGACCAACACGCTGTCGAAACGTGCAGGTTATGTTTCAACACGCCGAGTTCTTTCTCGTGACTTTTCACATATTTTCGATTCAATTGTGGTAAGAAATCTCGAATGGCGTTCGTCGAGGAACAGTACAGCACCCAATTGGAGCCCAATGAGGACTCCCCAACAAACCCCTACATGGATAAATGCATAAAAAAGTAGATCCAAACCCAAACAAACGTCTTCGGTAAGTATCACGCGATAAATTATGGTATGAAAACTAAAATTAACATCACTGTATTCAGAAACACAGATGAAAGGAAAGCTATTCAGAAATTCATATTTATATATATGGATAAAAGATGATAAACACAAACCCAAGGAGACTTCTTTGATAGGTAATCCCCTACTTGGTATATTTACCATTGCTCGATATTCGATATAGTTATACACAGGTTTGCGGACACCGTCGAGGTGTTACCCTAACAACGAGTAATAACAAGTATAGTTGACATTCGAAAGGTTTTCCTCCGTCTAGAGGTTTCATTTTTTGTCATTAAAGCTTGATATCATGAAAGCTTCTGACGAAACCATTGATTACGAAGAGCTCGGGGAAAAATTACACGAGGCCCTTAAGGCTGAAGCATTATACAGCTTGCAGAATGACGCAAAATTTCGCGCCATCGAGCAGTCGGTGCCTACTTACGAAGACTTCAGCCAAATGGTAAGACAAAAATTATCAAAATATTGAACATATTAAAATCGAAAATGGCTAAATTTTTTTTGAAGTCCACATTATTCTGAAAAGACATTTTGTAATATTTTCTTCGTTCCTTTTTATAATGTTCCGTTCTCATAATTAATAAAATCTATAGACTATTTTGTATTAAATAATTGTAATAATAATTTACTGGAACAAGCTTCTTCACTTTGTATTCCATATAGAAAAGTAGGGGGAGGAAGAAGGGATACATTTAAAACATTTCGAAACATTACATTTTTTCGAATTAATTGCAGGATTAATTCGTTATTTTGGAAAATAATATACGTAGTATATCGAGCCCTGAGTGGATACTTAACCGATATGGGGATAGTTTTTAATCGATTAATGTAAAAACATCCAGGTCAAGGCTGCCCACTTGCAACCCTTACATCGCAAAGACATGATACCGAAAGTCGGTGTGAAGTGGAACTGCATCGCAAATAATGACGCGAATACACAGATTATAAATCAGAGATTGAAGCTTAATAACCAACCGTCGTCGGTGAAGATCTCTACCAAAACGATACCAACAACTA
Organism: Ophion ellenae; assembly: GCA_963210295.1. Lineage (NCBI taxonomy): Eukaryota > Metazoa > Arthropoda > Insecta > Hymenoptera > Ichneumonidae > Ophion > Ophion ellenae. Next base: position 2,708,736 of record OY723394.1, read on the forward strand.
GTCATGAATTTCGCCAGGCATGGAAGGGATTCGTCGATCATACCGACAAATTTCGATTGTTGCATGAGTCCAGGTAAAATTCAATAGAACGAATCCAATCGTCTATCAAAAAGCACATCGTATACGCCATCATGCGTTTCATATATTTAATAGAATTATTCAAATAGAGTTCGGAATTTTTATCAATATGAAACATAAGTTACGAAAAAAACATCCGAGAATCGATGAAAAAAAAATTAATCCGTCATTGAACGCAATACCCAAGGAAGAAATACAGAGAAATTTGTGAAAATTGTACATGAAATTTGACGTAGAACGTTTTTTTTTAATACAACATGAACAATAATTGATAACGAAAAAATTTTCAGACATACGCTGTGTGGTAAAATTTTTAGGAGTGAAATTCCCCCGGATCTACTGACCGACTGCCTCGTTACATGTCTCGAAAGACTCAAATTTCACAAGAGTGAAAATGACGTTATCGATATCCTCTCTACACTCAGTGGATGCAACAGATTTAAGTTGGCTATCAAATTCATGACCAAGGGGGAAAAAAATATTTGCGAGGAGCTTTTTCAATCTCTACGGCGGACAGTGAAAACGAGTAAAGACATCGTGGATAATCTAGAAAAAAAGTATCTACTATAAATGGAAATAAATTTTAAAAAATGAGCAAAAATAAATAATATAATACTAAGCCAAATAAACCATACAATAATTGAACCAGAAATGCAATTAGACAGGCTATTTTCAAATCCGTTGAACGACTTCTACATCATATACGTATTAATATAATTATTTTTTACTACTGTGCTCTGATTATGACGTATCATGCCCATAGAGAAAATCCGCGAGTTATGACGTAATATGCGCAAACAGAACAAATTCGAGGTCCGTTTTTCACTCAGCATCTTTAATAACTCATTCTTACTTAATTACATCGTCAAAAATGCCAAATTAGAAGAATATTTTTGTTTGAAGTTTGTTTATTATGTATAACTAAAATTAACTTAAAATAATGCTCCTAGTAGAATTTATAAGCAAATAACCCTCCAATTGGCTCATCAAACTTTATTCAATAGCTTTGTTTTTACGGCTACAATCGATTTTTATGACAATGGCTTACATTATTGTCCCACCATTCAATTTGAAATTACCAGAAGTAGTGCACTTAATTACATAAGATATTAGCCTTGAAAACATTATGTTTATGGAGGCAGCCTCAATGTATGTTTAACCAATATAATTTATCAACAAATAGAATATGTTCGATAGATAAATACGCAAACTCAAATAACTGGTTAAGCAACGTCTTTTAAGTGGTGATAGAGGGCGCAAATTTGTATTGCTATGCCAAGAACGATTCGTGAGGGATTGGCGAGGCCCCATGCGTGGGTATTGTTGTCTCGGCATTAACGATTTCTCGACTTTCTCGCCACTCGAGATTTCTCGGTTGTGGCGTACCTTAGCAAAGAACCAAGACAACCGGGTCAACGGATCAAGGTTTCTCGCATTTCCTTTGTCGTGGTAAGAAGTCATTCTCACCTCTTATACAAGCGCACACTTATACGAGGGCACATGTACTTTTTGCTGTGTATGCATGTACCTGTATACAATCTTGCATGCAAATACAAATATAACATAATATTCCAGGTGAGTAGAAGTGTTTTATTCGTCTGTGTGCTCTCCTTTCATTTTAATTCATGAGGATGAATCGGCACTACAACACGGTCCAGAATTGAGCAATCAAAGGTAAGTGACTTGTTATACTCGATGATATATTTGGGTTTATATGTCATCGCAAATAATTGAAGGGGTCGCACAGATGACGCTTGCCATTTTCATCATTCGGATACCACTGAATGCCCATAGCAAAAAATATGTTTAGTGATGCTGCTTGCCAGGCATGAGCGAAAGGGTTTTTTTGCATTGTATTGTCACTGGCGATGAAAAATGGATCCACTACGTTAACCCAAAGAAGAGGCAATCATCGGGACCACCTGGCCATGCTTAAAGAAGTAAATCAAAAGTTCCCGCAAAAGACGTTTATACGGCTAAAAACTCGACATTTTCACACAAAAAATCTATATGACGCTGCTACAAAATCGCTAATATTTCAAGGTTATGGTCTTGCCATATGTCCAACCTTACGATATGACGTTTTACATTTGACAATTTCAACCATAACCTCCTGGTGGGGCCGTCTTTTGTCAAACGGCAGAGACATATTTGTACTCCGAATAGATACCAGAGTTCAAACTCCAATGACACGACCCTGAACGATATTATTTTTTTAAATTGATTTTCATAAAAAATGTTTTACAATTTGTCGAAGCCGACATTTGACAAATTCTTATATCGGTTAGATATTTTATGACGCTGATGATAATCTCCGTTGAAAAGTTACCTTCAAGAAAATGCCTGGTGAACAATGTGGACACGACACTATGCAAAATTAAGGTGTTGAATATATCACCACGGGTGTTTCTTTAATCAAACCAATCCATAAAAATAGTGATGTATCACTATTTTTGGTTACTAAAAATAGTGACCAAGACGTCGACGAGATGAAAGTGATCAAACAAGGCGTCCTATATAAGAATGATTGTAGGGAAACAAGGAGAGTAGGATCCAATTTTTTTCACATCGATTTATGCGTAATATGCTTTCTTCAAAGAATGAGACTTTCACTTTTTCTCGTTTGATGTGTTACTTTCTGAATTACTGAAAAACGGCCAATTGCTTATTAGATGTAAATATTCAACTTTCTCTGCGTTCTGCTCCAATGACTTTAGGTATGCCCGGAAAGAATAGAGAGACAGTTTTATTATCTCGGTTGATAAGTAATTGGCTGTAACAAGTGTTCCGGTCTCACTATCGCGGTCTTACATATGGGCGTAGCAACTCGGGGGGGATCTCATTTAGGCACAGTTCCACAACCTGAATTAGTCTGAATTTAGTGGTTGCGGGTCTGATTAATCCATTCGCTCTTAAACTCAGGTGACCTCTAGGTGTAGAGCTGGACCTTGGGGTGATTCCACATCGTCCTCATAATGCCCGCCAGCATCCATCTATCTCTGATGGACCATGTATTCACGATCATAGGTCTATCTCATATGATCGCTCGCAAGCGTTACAAGCGCTAAGTGGACCGCACCCTTAGAGCGTTATCACATACGAAAAGTTCGAGGTTCGACTTCAAGGTAATCTGTTAGGTAATCTTGGAGTAATAATAATAGATAAATAATGTAAACATATGTAAAAAAAACAGAAACAACAAACGTAATGTTATTTGCAGTAAAAGAATATAAGGCCGTTAACTATAATATAGTTTTATATATCTATAGTACATGGGTAATTCAAACCGGTGGGCTGGCCTAGTGGTTAGCATGCTTGCCTCTGAAGCAGAACATCGGGAGATCCCGGGTTCGAATCTCACTCTCGTAGTGTCGGAGAAAAATAAATACGTGCGAGACGTAGCTCCAGCTCTACACGAATGTCGCGCGTACGGCCCGGTACGTGTATGTGTCATGTGTGTATGACTGTAGCCCGCGATTTATTTCTCGACGTAACGCAACTAGCTCCGAAAGAGGTCTGGGAGGCGAACCTGGGATCGGCTATATTGGTATATGTTTTCCGCCGTGTCCCTATACACATGACAAAAATATCATGGTAAATGCGATAGGGAGGGGGAAGTCGGCTGCGGCCGCAAGGTGGGGATGAGTAATGGAATATGGTGGGGAATGTAATAAGGGGGAAGACCCCGTACAATGGAATCTACGATGAAAAATAAAATAAAGTCAAATTATATGGGTAATCGTCCCAAAATTATCATTTGATCTTACCTTTTGAATAGATGCTGTTCAATTACTTTTTTTTTTTTTTTTTAATATTTCGAAATCTTATAGAACAAATTGGGCAGAAAAATCTCCGTTATCCTTTTTTAAATGTATTTCGTCTATGAAAATCATTGCTCTAGAGTGTAACTATCCAGACTTTATACAAACTACCAACCAGAAAGAGCAATGAAAGTTCAAAAACATCAGAAAAAAACATTCCTCGAAACCATTGGACATTAATTTAATTCCATGCTGAAAAATAAGAAAAATAAGCACAGGTATCTCACAATGAATAACGAAAATTCGTAACTGTTTTTCTTAATCATTCCTCTGCAGAGCTGTAAATAAGTTCATATATTGTCTGACGGGTGGCGCTAATTGCTCATGCTTGCCAGAGCAGTGCCTTCTATATCTACTTTTCCAAAGAGACTGATTGTGTCGTATCGTTTTTGTATCTTAAGAAAAAAAAGTAGATTGACTTATCATAAGCCAATCTACATTTTTTTTCTCAAATTCAGAAAATTTGAGGGGCAGACAGCTGTTCGTCTATCTATTTGACGTTGTTTGGCAATGTTTCGACGGGATCTGAAGAGCCGTTTCAGAGATTTTTGGGTATCTATAATTGTTCTACCATACCGACCGCGATGGGGTGTCATTCCGTCTTAAGCTTTTTTTCTACAGACCTTGTGTGTTATGAGGTGGTGTCACAGACGCGGAAATCATTCCACTGATCATTCTTAACTGTATCATTGTTCAATGATATAAGTCTCTCTTTATTTGTTCAGGTGGAACTTTTAGACGCCTACTCACCATCCGATTTTGAGGTTAGAAAAACGTAGTACACCGCGCTGTGTATAAAAACCCGTTTGAATCGTCATTCCTCTTGCATTATTACTCTGGGGACATGTGAGATCCAGAGGAATGATGGATGTGCTGGAGCACTGACACCATCTTGGTTACGTATGTGTGGATATGCATGGTGTGGATATGCATGTTACATAAAAATGATTCTTTTAGATTATTGCCATGCCGCTATTGAAAGAAGAGAGGCTCCGAAGAAAACGGGTAGCTGAAAAACTCACATTTAACTTAAACAGGGTAGGACGAGAGAAGTTGAAAGAAAAGAGCGTTATCAATATTCAAAGAAAAAGAAGATGAAGATATTACTAAACCAATAAAAGCTGGATAGGAAAAAGTTTGCATCATTCCTCTGTCCGCATCATTATTCCTGTGGTCCTACTATTTCGTTCGATCAAAATTCCTAAAATCTGAAAAATCAGTGTAATCAATAGAGATATTATATCGTTTAGAACTGGAGTCAATTGCAACTTTGAAATGAAAAAAATCAACATTTTTGTTTATAAATTACTTTGTCCTGCAAAGTGATCATTTCGAGAGCATCACCCATATAATAGTATTTCACATCAGACGTACAAGTATTGGGACGACCTACAATATTGGCCCTGCAAAGTTTATCTACTAATTTTATGTGACGATTTTTTTCTTAATATCATTCAGCTCAAGACATCGGTTGTAAAACAGCAAGAGACTAGCGAGGGTTGGTCGTTGTCTATATATCTTCTATAGAAGATCTCTATTTTTTTTTGTAAAAGCGAATTTGAATAAGGACCGTTCCAATTCGCAGCTTGTAACAGTAAGTGTCGACAATATTCTTAAGGGGTCTTCTCACTTTAGACGCTGAAAAAGGCTGTTTTCATGAATTTTTTGATAGGTTTATATCATAGATATTGATATGAAAGTTATTACACTTAATAAATACACTTTAGAAATTCATTAAAAAAAAATATTTATTTAAGTCACTATTTATAGACGAAAATATTAGTTGAAAAAATGTCTTAAAAAAATTGTAGGTCTGCGCTGTTGATGAAATCTCGGAAATGGATCAGCCGAAAGAAAAAAATCAAACGGTTTTAGTTTCAGTATGTTAATAGGTATAGCACATATCATACGATTTTTGATATATGCAAAAATAACAAAATGGCGGACATTTTTCGAAAAAAAAAAACGTATTTCTTTTCACCGTTTTCGGCCAAAAAATATAGTACGGGTCAAAATTTAAAAAAAAATGTATGCGCTAAGCTATAGTTGTAAAAAATATGTGGTTGAAATTTCATAAGGATCGGTTCTGTAGTTTTAAAGATTTTATCATCAAGCCGTCGAAAATCGTTATGTCGAGAAAAACGCGTTTAAAGTTTATATCGGTTACATAAATACATAGGATTAAAAAAAAATGTATTTCGAAAGTGTATTTATTAAGTGTAGCAACTTTTAAATAAACATCTATAATATAAACCTATCAAAAAATTAATTAAATGGCCTTTTTTTAGCGTCTGAAGTGAGAAAACCCCTTAAAGCGATACAATCATTTGGAAAAATTTATATTAGTATTATATCCTTGGTTATTATCATTTTCGATAAGTTTTAAGAATAAAGATATTAAAAAACGATTGGAAAAAGTAAAGTTCTTTCTCAAAACATTCATATGCATCCTCACTGTACCTACGTATCAATCAATCTTCACGCGCGAAAACCAAAATTGGTAAAAATAACAAAACTAATTTATGTGGCTCTTTAACAAATGGAGATTCGAAATATTAAAGCACCGATGAGCAAAATTAATACTTCGCATATTACGGTTTCCAGATTGATGTGAATGAAAAGCCTGAAGTAATTTTAATTATTGCGGGCCGAATGATGCAGACAAATATATTCATTCTAAAGAATGAAAGCCATAATCTTTTCGTACTAAATTTTGTTGTTAATTGCAGAAATGGCGAAGTTATATATAGGTTAAACGTGAGATTATGTACGAATTTTGTTACACTCACTAAACATTAAGGTAAGCCAATCGACAAATTCTTCTTGACAAATCGAGAAAACAGAATTTTTCGGTCCCCACTGAACCCCCATGTCATTGCTTTCCAGATTCAAGAAAAAGGACTTCTTGCATAAAACTGTGACCTGTGACGAACAGAGGATTCTCTACAATAATGCAAAGAGGCGAAAATCGTCGGTTAATCCCAGTGAGCCATCACCGAGTACCGCGAAAAAAGACCTTATACTGGTAACGGATGAAGGCAAACAACCTTGCATGAGGGCAATGCATGGTCACATATTGGCCCCTTTGGATTGTTATCGCATCAGATCCCTGCAACATCACCTGCATGATAGCCGCTTCACATCTTTCGAAAGGTCGAAAAAAACCCGAATCAATTTATCACATCAGAATCACTGTATTTTGTGCTCTGGGCTTCGACAATTGCCCGATACATAGCGAAAGTGTAGAGAAATTGAGGATGATTATTTCGAAGATTAAGTTTGTATTACTTTTTCTATAAATAAACGTCGGAGGTAGGAAATAAAAGGCCGAGAATTAAGTTGAGAATTCAATATATCCCTGGTACACCTTGTTTTTTAGTACTTCGTGACGAGATACTGCCGCGCCTCTTGAAATTCTACACTTTTAGAGGAGTAACTTCTTTTTTATCTTGAGCTTGGAAAGCTGGAACCAAAACTACCAGTTTCCGCATGCCAAGACATCTTGGTGCTACGACATTCGTTATGAGTCTCCCTTGCATGGACTCTATATCTTCTTTGAAGAAGAAGATATTCTAAATATATCAACAGACACTAACAATTACTTTTTGGAATTGTTTAGTCCCACTCTGAAAACGTATCAATTCTTACTTACAGATTATTTAAAAACGAAAAAACAAGGAGTTCGTTGAGTTCCCGATTGTATGGACTAATTTACAATCAGTGATAACATTTCGGATGGCTGGCTTATCCTCCAATTTCACTTTAAAAGAAATGTCCATAGCAGTAACTATAGAAAAAAACAGTCGGAATACAAGCTGCCCACTATGATTTCTTAACTCCTGAAGTGTGTTAAATACATTATGGAATATAAAAAAAACTAACAGAGCTATAACACTTACGCAGAAGTGCAACCATTCTGGACTCCGGCCTATAAGAGTGTTCTATTTAAGGTTGTAGTTTGAGATACGGCGATAACCGTATCGTACACAATATTAACTTAATTAAAATATCATGTAATAACCAAAAATAGGCAATAATGGACTATATGAAATATCCTAAACTATTAATAAGTTGATTTTTATAAAGAAATGGATATATATAAGTTACCTGCGGGTAATAAGGCCTGTTGACTAATAAGGCCTAACGAACGAAAATCGAATTTCGAATACGCGCTTTCGCTCAAGGCTAGACACGCAGGTGCATAACGCACAAAGATATTGGTCGTGTTCGTTGGGTCTCATCATTTTGATACGAACAAGTGCTCATGCGCATAACGATGCGCAACGCGCAACTGCGCAATCAAACGAGTCATGCGCAAAACAAGTGACTCGTTTCATTGCGCAGTTGCGCGTTGCGCATTGTTATGCGCATGCGCACTTGTTCGTATCAAAATGATGAGACCCAACGAACACGACCATCGCTACAAGCTAGCGCATGCGCGATAACACCATATAACACGCTCCCCGTCGCGTGTTGCATCATACATTGTGAAGGACCGCCGCGCGGCGCGAATAATAAAATTCGTTCGGGATTAATCGTAAGTATTTGTTGTAATATTACACTTAACTATATATATATATTTGCTGTCCGTTTCTTTATTATTTCATATTTCTGTGATTTTCAATATTTGAATGAGCTATCGTGGTCTAAATATTTTACATTTTGATTTTTCTACAGACGTAGTCGACGGGTATCAAAGGCCTACCAAATGTAACCATAGGCCTTATTATCCTCTCTCTTCTTGTAACAAGGTTGGTTGTTTTTAATGCACCTTTTATTACTTTTGAGATGCTACAAATGTAAATAAGGTGTGAATTTGGTTCCTAATTGATTAATCTCCATTTTTTGTGCCTACGGGAAGCTTTTACCATATGGTTCACGGTACTTCGAGTTCGGACGATCATGAAGACAGGGTGCCGCTCACTCGGCTCAGAGTGGCATTTAGTCAACTTATGCCCTCGCCAGTAAAAGTTACAGAAAAATAATCTACGATTAGACAAAAAGCCATAAATAACAGAGGAACTCCGGTCACGAAAGCTCTGTTCAATAAAAATAATAAAGATAAGAAAAGAAATTAAAAGATCACCACGAAAGGCAACCGTGGTTCACAAAAGCAAGCGAGTTGGTACAGTCAGGGCTGTGAAGAGGGCAGGACAGCTGACATGATGCAGTGCACAAAATGCGTAAAGTGGTACCATGGGGACCGTATCGGTTTGTCGCTTGAAGATACCGCTGACTTTAACTGCCCTGATGACGGTTAAATGTGCAAATGTATAGTTTATATGCGTTTCTAAAATGTAATTTGTACATTTATATGATTGTTGATCGGAAATACCAAATGTATAACATGCAGATTAATTATTTAAGTACGTTAAAGACGTATGGTAGGCCTATGGTAGGCCTTATTATCCTACTATAGTAAAATAAGGCCTATTGTCGAGGTTTTTAAAAACATTTAATTTCGCTTATGTTTATGGTGGAAGTTGCTATTTTTTGTTTATATTTTATATTAATTGATATAAAAGTTCGACTCTCATTTAAAACCGTTGGTTAAATTGAATATTTTTCATTTTCATCGCAAATCTCGTTTAGCTAGGCCTTATCCGCAGGTGCCGTATATATATATATATATATATATATATATATATATATCGCCAATTAATAGATATCCATTCGATAGCACTTTTTGATACCGTTTGGATGTCATTTTGTCAACTTTTAGATGCCTGTGGCATCTTGGCATTCTCATGCCTTTAAGAGGATATCTTTCGGATATATCGATTTGATAACTCCACGCTAACGTACCGACGACCGATAAAAGTTAACCTCTGGTTGTCAATCAGTCAACCATTAAAAGTTGCCGTGTAGTTAACTAATTGATACAAATAAGTTTTCCGCGAAGCGGTCATTAGTGATACTATTTGTGATTCAAAACGGCATATTTTTGGACAACCAGAACATTATCCATATCCATTCGGGATATCTTTCGGATACCATATAGATAACATGTTGCTACCTGGGTAGTTATCAAATCAATATTATGTAATTATTACTAATTAAGAGAATAATAACAAATAATATTCGTTGTTAATCATCCTGTGATAGTAGCTTAAGATTTCCGGGCATAATTACCGAATACGGATAAGATAGGTAGCATTGGTGCCGTCTACGACGTTGCCATGATTCCACAGCCTAATGTTTCGTGTGCTTGATTCTCGAACAAAGTCGCTATTAAAAACATTAATAATTTTATAACCGTACTGTGAATTCTCATTTTCACAGTACCAAGTGTTAGTCCGATAGTTAGTCGAACAGTACCTATTTTTTTGGCTCCGTGGTAGCACTTTCTTAGCAGACATTTATAATGGATTGAAAAATGATCGACAGTTTTCCGTAAGCGTAATGTAATTAGCCCACGAAATACGTCGTTTCCGTTTTTTCTTCTAAGAAACGTACTGTGGATTGTATCCAAACTGCACTGGATGCTCAGCAAAAGGGTTATAAACGTCCAGAAAAAAATCTGCTCAGTGGTAACATAACCCCATAACAATGAAAACAAAACAAAAAGATAGGGGCGGATAAAGACCACATATCTGATGCACAGCTCCCCCATTGCCATAATTCTGATGCACAGCTCCCCCATTGCCACGATTCTGAGTGGCTGGTTGAAATTTTCGTCAATTCTCAAACACCATTCTCTTCAGGAGATGTTCCTACACAGACTGAAACCGAAATTTAAATAAAAACATAAGAATTTAAAAAACGGCGACTAAAATTTGAAAAAGATCGAAAAACGGATGACATTTGTTGTAATAACAATAATATTAAATCAATTTGTTTATATAGACGTCGGTTCGTCTTGTAGAGAAAGTTGATATCATTTTTTTTAATCAAGGCGACATCTTGAATCTTTCTTGAGGTATGGCGGCAAAACTAGTATAAAATGCTATTTTGAGAAAAACGCGTCCAAGTTCTCACGCAGTACTACGGCAGAAAAATTGCAACTTACTTAATTACAAAAATTGCAGCTTTTTCTGTGGCAGCAATCATGGAACGTCGGTTTTTTTCCACCCTAGCTTCTTTTCTCGATACTTGCGATCTCTCGTCCGCCAATCCAACAAGCGTTTCTGGTCACGCAACTTGCACATTTCAACGGCGCGCGCTCCGTACTCCAAACGTAGTTCGTTCATAATATCCCGCAAACGAATCAAACCGTCATTAAATAACAAAGTTTGTTGCGATGACAACGATATCAATTCTGGCGAATAATGTTTTTGAAGAAGTTTTCCACACAATCGAATGAAATAATTCGTTTGAATTTGGTGTATAATGTCCCGTGAATTTCGACAATAGTTCCTCGTCAGTTAAATCTTCGTACACTGGTTTTATTGCTTTTTGGACATTGGCATGCAGTGCAGGTTTGTATGTGTAGTCCTTCTGTGAGCCGCCACATTTAGCTTCTTGCCGAGCACACCAGCTGTCTTGTCTTGATGAACAGTGATCGTGCTGCGGTTTCCGGTCGGTAGAACAGTTGTGGTGAAATGTTGCCCAGATATTGTTCTTCACTTCTTCCACAGTATTGCTATTTCGAATTGCCTTGTCATAATACAACGTTAATTCTTTGATGAAAAAATCCGTCAATTTTTCCTTCCCACCTATTCCGGGGGTTGCTTTCTTGAAGTTCTGCAATCTAGTCCCCATACGCTTCGGTACATGCCCGAAGCATTCTGCCTTGTGAATACGAAAATCTGGTCCATACAGTTTCGATGCTTGTACAGCCGAAGACCTTTTAGTGTCCCCATCTCTAATGTACCAATCAATACGGAGTATTGGAGTTTTTTTAGTGCTCTAGAGCAATTTTACAATTTTTTGATTTTTCTATGCGCCGAAAGGTTTGGAAGGAATTGTAGTAACAGAATACAAAAAAATCGAGTTTTTTCGATGCCTAGTCGCCTTAACTAATTATTACTAATTCGGAGAATAAGAATAAGTAATATTCGTTGTTAATTATCCTCACCGAGTAGTTAAAGGTTCCCGGGCATAATTACCGAATACGTTGCCATGATTGCACAGCCTAATATTTTGTGTGTTTGATTTTCGCACAAATTCGCTATAAAAGACATTAATCTTTTTTTAACGGTACTGCTCACTTCTTTTCTTTTTGAAATATATTTTCGCTTAAAACGCTCATGTAGATATTTTGAAGACAGCGAATAAAGCTGTTTAAAGTAGTATGGTCACCTCACACACGGCCGGTCTGTGTGAGGTTAAAACCTCGTCCGATCACTTTCACCTCGTCGATCGATATATTACTATATTTATCGGTCTGTTTGATCGACGTGCTATCCCTGTTACTCGCATGTCGGGTACACTTTATTCAGTCTCTCGCCATTGGAGTTTGGTCTCCTGTATCTAGTAACCATGTTCGTTGACTTCGGATAAATGAAGCGTTAGATGTGTCGTCTTTTAAAATAGCGGAAAGTTTTTCGTTTCTTTTTTCCGAAATATTATCGGAATCAGCTATCTCCCTCTGTCCTGACCGCTCGGTCTATCTGCATCTTACTCTTATATCTATCTTTTCTGAAAGTTTATTGGTGAACACAAACCAGCAGGTCCTACAGGACAAGAAATAACTTGCATAAATATAATTTCATCATTTTATTAATGGCAAGGTGTGTTTATATGTTAGTACACATATGTAGCACGCGAAAGCGAGAAATTCCAGCATTTCATAACGATAAATTACTATAAACACCATTTGGCGTTTGATTCAGCCTTTCCAGAGTGCACCGACAGATATAGTATTACGTACAAATCTTATATGTACATTATAACACTCGTCAACGGTAACGCGCTAAGCAGTATCGCTGGACTGCAAATGTCATACAGTTACGCGGTCCATTTTGAAGCAACCGAACGAGACTGTTTCTTAAATTATAAATCTTTTACACCGGCGCGTGTTTACTATGAAAATTCATTTGGATTCACACTTGTTCACAGATTGCCCACAAAATCAGCCATTTTATTGTAGTTATAACCTATAAAATTCAACAATCAAGTTCACAAAACTGAGATAACTAAATTTGGGTGAAACAAATCTCGATCGAGGATCCGTGAACATGATGTGTTTGGGCTCGTAGCCTTGGTTTCTCATCACCATGAGGGCTCGCTTACACTAGGTCGGCTGCCGAAGGCAGCAGTCGACGTCAGCGTGCTTTCGGCATGCCATGTCAGAGTTGTTACGCATTATTGACTCGTAAATTCCCTGACTTTTCCAGGTTTTTCATACAGGTTTTGCAAATGACCCAGATTAGGGTCAAATAATTAACACTTTGTTTTCATCAAATATATATGTTTTAAAGTTAAAGACTACGATTTAAGTATCGCTTCGACCATACTGGTATGTAAACGTTACAAACTATACGGGAAAAATGATATATGTAGAAATAGCAATGAATCATTTTTGTGAAAAAAAAACAACATTTTTAACTGACATGAAAAAACAAAGAAAACTCTCAATTCAATCCTTCTATTGGAAAATTATGTTGAACTGGATAAAATAATTTTTTTAAGATAAAATATAAGGTGTAGTAAAATGAAATCCATTACTTTTGCATAAAATTGAAGGCTTTATTTAGCATAGTTAGAATTATCCCATTTAGGTCTAATATGCACCGTTTTGATCGATAACTTGTTGCCATTTTGAAGGTAATTTCATGATGTCTTTCTCATAAAAACCCTCGTCCCTATTGGCAAAAAACTGGGACAATCGATTTTCCCAAGCTTCCCTTGAGGCGAATGTTTTACCAGCAAAATCATTCGCCATAGACAGGAACAGGTGGTAATCACTGGTGCCAGATCCGGAGTATAAGGTGTATGCATAAGATGCTCCTAACCAGGCTCCCGAAACTTCTGGCGAACCACTATCGATGTGTGCGGCCTAGCGTTGTCCCGATGGAACACAATTCCTCTCCGGTTGGCCAAAGCTGGGCGCTTCTGGGCGATTGCTTCCTTCAGACAGTCCAATTGTTGACAGTACAGGTCCGAATTAAGAGTTTGGCCGTAGCGGAGCAGCTCATAGTAGATGATTCCCTGCCAATCCCACCAAACACACAGCAAAATCTTCCTGACCGTCAATCCTCGCTTGGCCACCGTTTGCGCCGGCTCACCGCAATTCGACCACGACCGTTTTCGCTTGACGTTGTCGTAAACGAACGACTTTTCATCACCAGTCACCATCCGCTTCAGAAATTCGGTCCATGAGATTTTTTTGCGTTAACTTGTGTGGCACCCATACATCGAGCTTCTTTTTGTATCCGGCCTCGTTCAAGTGGTTCCAAACGGTTATGGGTGCAATGTTTAGCTCCTGGGTAATCGAAACAGTGCTTACATGACGGTCGGACTCGACGATTTCCATTATTTTATCGACATTTTCGACAATTGGCCTTCCAGAGCGTGGTGCATCTTTGACATCCAAATTACCGGAACGGAATCGCCGAAACCAAAATTGCGCGTGATTGGCTGTTACAGTATCAGGACCATAAACACTGTTTACATTTTCAGCCGCCTGGCTTGCATTTTCGCCTTTATCGAACAAAAACTCCAAAATATGGCGTATTTTCACGTTGCTGGTGGCCATCTTTGGCTCGCGCTCAAACAATATTGAGTCAGCAATCACAAAACTGTCTGAGATGTTTATTTTAGTACGAAATATTATCTTTCTAATGCCATCTCGCGTAATCCGATCGCACTTATACAACGCGAGATACAGATTACTAAAGCCATCTATTGCAAAAATAATGGATTACTTTCTACTACACCTAATAGATGGAAATGTTAAAAATTTAAATAAAATTAAAAAAAAACTGAAATTTGAAAAATAGTTCAAACATTGTAAAGTAGAAAAATACATTAAAAGCAAATACAGAACCTGTTCTTTATTATAAACAGAATTTTTTATGCCGAAGACAATGAATAAAAAATATATATATAAACACATCTATAATAATAATGATGTGGCTGTATATCCACAGATCGAATGCAAATGTATAGAGCTTTATAGTAAATTGATTTTCAGTTTTTAAAATTTTCAGTGTTTGGCACTGACATCAATTTTTTTCGTGTATACTGAAGAATAATATAAATATTAAAAATATTTATTTTTAAACTGTTCAGTTTTTTGTCAAGTCGGTTTCATTATTCGTAATTCTTGCAAAAAGTAAATATTGAGAAAATTCCAGAGAATTTCCAAAATTCCCTGACTTTTGCCTGATTATTCCAGGAGGAAAGAAATTCCCTAACTTTTCCCGGTTTTCGCTGTTTTCCATAAGCGTAATAACCTTGCACGCCGACTGCTGCCTTCGGCAGTCGACCGTAAGCAATGTAAGCGAGCCCTAAGAATATGAAAAGAAAGCAAATTTACTTTTACACACAATATAAATCACTATAATCATTGTATTGAATAGTCATTTTTCAATTCTCACAAAAGAATCACGAGAGTTAAGCCGAAGAATTTGACAAACTTCACGATGATCTTGAACTACTTTTCTGGCCAAACTAGCGTAAACTACTTAATACATGATGTGAGATGATACGTAAGTATTCATAATGGCAGTCCTAATTGTTTTTCGATGTGTTTATTTGATAAAAGTAAAGGCTTACAATAATGCTACTATAACGGGTGGATCAAAGAAAAAGACAACCCATTTATAATCACGGTCATGTTGATTATAAACACTGCAGAAAAGATATCGAAATATAACTGTTTTGCTGGTCTAGTGGTTAGAGTACTTGCCTCTGAACCAGTACATCGGGAGATCGCAGGTTCGAATCGCAGTTTCGTAGTCTCGGAGAAAAATAAATACGGACGTGACGTAGCTCCAGTTCTACACGGATGTCACGCACACGGACTGGTAAGTGTGCATGTCGTGTGTGTATGACTAAAGCCTGTGATTTATTTTTTTCTCGACGAAACGCGACTAGCTTCGAAACTGGGAAGTGAACCTGGGACCGGCTGTGTTAGTATAGGTTTTCCGCAGTTTCCCTCCATGGCAGATATGCCATGGTGAATGCGATATAGAGGGGAAAGTCAGCAGCGGCCGCAAGGTGGGGATTGAGTGGAATATGGTGGGAAATGTAATAAGGGGAAGGACCCTGTACAAATGGAAGCTACAATGAAAAAAATAGATACCGAAATAGCTAATGCCATCTCTTTAAGGCACAAACAAAAAAAAGAAAGTAATATGCTTTGACATTTTTTGCGAGACTCTAAAAACTGTATATTTGGAGTATTTAAATTTGCTTATTGATTCGACTTTGAATCTAGGTTCGTTACACATTGATGTACATATCTATGAATTTGTTTTTACTCCGCGTGTCCGTTTCGTCTAAACTTACAGTATTCGACTGTAAGGTTTTCGCGTATTGAGAGCCTCCACGAAGGGAAACGAATAAAGGTAAAGGAAGATGCAAAGTTTTGCACCATTGGAGTTTATTATTTGGTATGTCGTATGGAAGTATTCTCAGATATTAGTTTTATCAGGACAAATTATGTTTTGAGAGAAATACGGTTGTATAAACTTGCATTAGTCAATTTTTACTATATCTCAGGGCGATATATGCAGTTTGATTTTCAAATAAGATACGCTATTTTTCCATCTTTACCCTTATACATATAACACTGTATTTACACTACAAATATTCTAGTGAAATATAAACAGATTGTACAAATTTGATTCTATGTTCAATTAGCCCTTTCAATCGCTCGAATAGTAAGTGGTGAGCGCAAGTCACCTCTCGAGTGCAAAGGGTTAATTGTACAAAGAGATCCTACAACTGTACCCTTCGCTGTTTTCTTCATCGCTATTGTTGCATTTAATCATTCGAACACTTGCATCTTTTCAATTAACAACAAATAAACGACTCAAGAGAAACTCATGAGTTAAGGAAATAACAAATGTCACTCTGCCGTTAACCGTTATTTGTTTGGGAATTGTTCCGTCTTTCTCTCCACATCGTCAGATTCATCGCTTCATTTAAATACGATGAGCAATCGGCCAGTTCGTTTCTGAAAAAGAAAAATAGCGAACACTTCACATGAAATATTTAAATCTGCTTTTTCTAATTATTATTGTAAAAAGAAGTAACATTAGGCAAAAACATAAGATATAGATATGTTGATCAAAATAAATTGCGAAAAAAGAATGTCATGTCATTTGCTATGCGGTCTGTGCTTAATGAATCTATATGCAAAAAGACTGATAAAAAAACAAAGATGGGGAAATATTATGTTGACACCAATTGATCGACTGCACTCACTGTTTGCCAGTATTCCTTAAATGTGAAGATCGTTAAAGAATAATAATAAAAGTTCAAACAAAACGTGGGACTCACAGAAAAGGATCTTTGAGAATGAAGGCTCTTGGTTGAATGCTTCTCAGAGTATCACCGTTGTCACACAAAATTTTGGCCATAGTACTTTTGCGAATTTCATCCAGCTGCTCGGGGGTAAAAGATCCTGGAGTATTTCCATTTTCATACCAGTATCTGTCACCTGAAATAAAACAATAATTTAGATAGTCAAGGAAATGTAAAGGTTATATGAGAAAAACCTAGCTATGAAAACATGCAACGAATGTTTGCTAAAAAATCGTTCGATTTTGTACACAAATACGATTCTATTTTACATCATGTTTCTCAAGGTTGCAGGATTTATATTTTTTAAAAATTCAGAAAAGATCGATTCGATTTATAAATATAATACAAATAGCTTATTTGAAGACCTCACTTTGGTCTGACTAAGAGGCAATAATGGAGTGTTGCATTACCGAGTCTGGAATTCCTGAAAGTACGTCCCAAGAGACAGAGGAACGTTGTACCAACGACAGAACCTTCGGCTGGAATTTCCGACAGGGCACCCGTCACGAGATCTATATCCTCCACGTGTCTGCGATGAACCGTACAATAATTATCAATCGTAGTTGTCAATTTTCACACTGGGATTATATATCATTCTATAAAACTGGAGCAAGTCGAGAAAATCAAATGGACAGGTTATTGTCTGCGATAATAGTTAACATATAAGAAACGTACTTGTAAACTCGCTGAAATCTTTTGATACTTTCATTGGAAATGGTACCCTCGAGATCCCGGAAGCTTGTCACTTCCGGAAGTTCACAGAAAGATCTCCATCTAACGTACGGGGCGAGGCCATGATCCCTTCCCTGCTGGATCACCTGAGCTGCATAATCGACAGCAACATCGCGAGTTTTCCCATCGTGGAAATATCTCTCCAGCAGTATTTCGCTCAACCCCGGTGGCAATGGCTTTCTCGAATGGCCAGCTATTTTGAATAATGTCATCGCAGTTCATTATGTAGCACACATTCATTTAGTCGAATATCAGCGCAAAGGGGCTAAATGTAAGCTAGTGAAAATTAATAGTCGATCTTTTAATTTTTGCTAATTATACTAATGGAACAAATGTGCGAATTCGTAAATTCCAATGTTCTTCAGACCAGTAATTTATTTATTTACAAGGGGAGGGCCGGACGTTCAGCGGACACCGATTTTCCTTTAACTTCGCACATTTATAGGAGTTATCATGCACTGTGCAAGCAGTAAATTGCGAAAAAATGGGACGAAAAGTTTGCGCACACAGCATTTATACCGGTTCAATTCAGCTGTCAGCACGCGCCGCCAGTAGCACGACGGCAGCGGCCCGGACTCATAGCTGCGGGATAGCGGGATCGAGTCTCGTATGGACTTTTTTTTCAATTCCAACCATTTTTTCTTTCCGTTTCCTATTTTTATCATTCTATAGCCATTCGTGTCAATTTTATTCTTTGTTTTATATCTTTTTCTTGAAAAAATCTATTCTTCATCATTGCAGAGGATGTACAGTTAGTTTTATAAGGAATATAATGGAAAATAACCTTTTCCCTAATAAGAATTATGACATCCTACATAAATCAGCTACCAACGCTAGTAATCGCAGCAGTTAACATTAACTCACTTATAGCTAATCATGGTCTGTTCAAGCTTTCCGAGTTCAACGATAAAAGCAATATACAGGGTGTCACAAAAGTAACGGGACGGCTGAATATTTCTGCAGGTAAGACAACTTCTCAAAATGTTAAGGTCGTTCTTGAAGTAACTTTTCCCAAGGAATTCAATGGTGACCTTCATGTTGACCTTGGCGATGTCCTCCAAGGTTATTTCAAGGTCAACTTTTGTTTTTCGAATGGGAACCCCCTTTTTGGACATCGGCAATCGATAGAGCGGGAAATTTTACGTACAGATATGTACTTAAGTCACCGGTCTCCTTTGACCTTGAGGGTCACTGCAGGGTTAATTGAACCCAAACACAGTATGGATACCTCGGACAAGAATAGACGCTTCTTCAATTCTATCGTTAAGACCAAAGTTATCAATTTAACAAGGCGCATCTAGTGGTGACCTTGATCATGACCTTGACCATGACCTTCAAGGTGATTTCAAGGTCAAATTTAAAGAAATATGGGAATCAGTACTTTTGAGTTTCGAAATCAATAGAACGAACAGTTCTTCGTTTACATTCATAAATTCTTTTGCTTTAAAGTCTCACGCAAATAAAGCACCCCAAAACGTGAGGGGCACGGGGTATCACGCTAATCAAGCACCCCAACACGTGAGAGGCACGGGGACTGATGCTAATTAAGCACTCCAAAGGGAACAGAATTTACTACGTCCACGTCGTTGTTCCTGGGTCATGATAAAAGTAAATCAAATTTTGACCTTCGATGTCAAATTCGACCGATGACTTGAGTACATACCTGTACGTCGAATTTCTCGTTCTATCGATTGCGTATGCCAAAAAGGGAGTTTTTATTACATAAAAAAAAGTTGACCGTGAAATCACCTTGAAGGTCATGATCAAGGTTACGATCAAGGTCACCATTAGATGCGCCTTGTTAAAATTGATGACTTTGGTCGTAACGAAATAATTTAAAAAGCTTCTCTTCTCAGAGGTGTTCATACTTTGTTTAAGTTGAATTAACCCTGCAGTGACCTTTAAGGTCAAATTCGACCGATTACTTGAGTACATATCTGTACGTCGAATTTCTCGTTCTATCGATTGCGGATGTTAAAAAAAAAGTTTTTATTACAAACAAGTTGACCTTGAAATCACCTTAAAGGTCATGGTCAAGGTCACGATCGAGGTCACCACTAGATGCGCCTTGTTAAAATTGATAACTTGGTCTTAACGATAGAATTTAAGAAGCTTCTATTCTTGTCTGAGGTATCCATACTCTGTTTAAGTTTAATTAACCCTGCAGTGACCTTCAAGGTCAAAGGGGACCGGTGACTTAAGTACATATCTGTACGTAAAATTTCCCGCTCTATCGATTGTCGATGTCAAAAACGGGGGTTCTCATTTGAAAAACAAAAGTTGACGTTGAAATAATCTCGGAGGACATCGCCAAGGTCGCCGTGTATACGTTCTAATGTCAGAGACCAAAATCAACAGTAAGCAGGAATTGTCCTTTAAAAATCACTCGATAAACAGGAACGACAGACCGAACTCAGTTCAAGGGGAACAACACCGCGATTATCAGTTTTTCTAAACCTAGTATGCACAATCCTCTCACACCCATCCTCCACTTATAACACCCTACTAGAGTTCATTATATTCAAATTGCACCCCCAAGAAATACCCAAACTATACATTATTAGTCCATATACAACAAACGACAATAGAAAACTTTACTGAGGCACGCAACATCCTCTTCATCAAACTAAAACTCCATCACTCCAATAATGCGCGCAAATAATACCGCGGTTGAAAAGAGGAAAATACCCCACAGACCCCGTCAAGCTACAAACCCATCAGCCTCACCCCGTGTCTGAGCGAAGTATACAAAAAAGTCATCAACCACCGAATCACTTATGTCTGAAACTCGAACAACATAATTCCCGATAACCGATTTCGGTTTAAATTTGGGCATTCCACGACACACGCAATCCATAAATTGTCGTCTGACACAAATAACCACATTCACGATAGAAATCTAGTAGGAGCCGCACTTTCGGACATAGAAAAAGCTCTCGACTCCGTATGTCTAGGAGGACTATTATGCAAACACCACCAAAAAAAATCACACCCTGACTGATAAAGTTAATTTGGGTCATGACCTCCGAACAATCATTCCCACTATGGGATGGGGACAAGTTATCTAACATCCTCAAGTTATATCGCTGAAAATCACCCCTCAACAATCCCAGACTCACTAGAGAATCTAGATGAGAGCGAATAATTACTAGATGGCCTGGAACCTCCGCATTAACCCGACCGAATGCGAATCAATTCGATTTCGCAAACTGGTGGCCTTCCTTTCTAGAAGGAAAAGATTAAGAGCTATTCAACTCACCATCACCACAACAATAACTAGAATTAACAACAAGGCAACAATACCGTAAAACAACAATCAAATACCTGGGCGCTAACATCGAATATTTACGGAGAGGCAATATCCACATCAAAATTCGGATTGACAAGACTAGAGCCGCTTTCAAAACTAACCACAGAATCATTTAAAACCAGCACCTTACCGCCAAAGCAAATGGAATCCCATATGTGTTATTAATCCGACCTATCCTCGCGTCCGCCGCCCCATTATGGTGGAATGTAAACGGTTCTGCCAAGGAAAGCCTCCGTTTCTTTGAAGGAAAATGTCTAACGCTCTGCCTCAATACGTACAAAGTTACTCACTCCGAGTAGCAGACATTTGTTAGCAATAAAAACGTTTACAACCTAGCCAACATACCAATAATCGACGACTTCCACGATCCGACGCCCTCGCGACTACTCCAGTCACCTACCAAAATCAGAATGTAATATCTCCAGATCGCGCTTTCATATAGATCCTCCCACAATTGCAAGTCAATCTCATTCCGGTTAGATTCTTTCCCAGGCGTTTATATTCATCAACCAAATTGGAGTTATCCAAAACAGCCAAAACATCCCGATCCTATACCATTGGAAGATGAACAAGGCGGATACAAGAATCTCTCCTACAACAACAGATTGCTTACCACACTGTCATCAATTTAAGAACAATACTGCTATACCTCATAGAGACCGCATCGATTTTCATAGGTTCAAATTACGCAACTATCTCTCGCTGATCATCAAATAACGCCCATCTTGCCGACCTCATGGGGAGCCATAGGCATCACTTAGCCAGGAACTCCAGACAATGGCATTACTAACCATTTTATCCTCATTCTAACGGATATCGCTGACACCTCAGTATTTCTATATATACAGATGTCTGAATATTTATTTTGTAAGCTAGTACGAATGATTTGGTATACTGAACATTGCGCTGATGGCTCCTCTTACATGTTGCGCGGAGGGTGACCGCGCTGATTTTAAATAGGAACGTGCAGCCGGGAGGGGGGGGGGGGGCAGTGAACAGATTCTATCAGGTAACATAGGATAGGATAATAAAATAGGCTTATACGATCATTTTCAAATTATATACATAATTGCTAAATCATTTAATAGTTGTGTCGGCAGTTTCTAGATTATTGTGTTGTTTCATAAATACCTACCCTGGTAGAATTTCTTTCCGCATTTTTCTAAAAAAAACTCGCATTTTCTCCCAAAATTTTTCCGATTTTTTCAGTGAATTGAGACTTTTCGGAGAAATCCGGAGAAAAAATATTTCCACATTACTCCGAAATTTCCCAAATTTCTCCGCATTTCTCTAAACTTTCCCTATTTTTTTCCAAATTCCTTTGATTTTTTTTGAAAATTCGGTAATACTCTTTTACTATAGTCCTCATCATTTTTCCTACATAAATATAAATCAGTGCAATAATACTTGTGCAAAAAAAAAGAATATACTGTGCTTTGCACAAGTATTATCTTTCGGATCACCGTACCGTGCATGCTTCCTATCTACATGAAAAGACGATTACATTTTTTTCTGAATATTTAATTTTCCACTTTTTTATATTTTGAAAAAAGCACAAAAATAATTACTTGTTATTGTGCATAACAAATAGAATGAAAAATAAAAAAAAGAACAAGTAGAAGAGTAAACATTATGATTGAATGATAAAAAGAAATATAAAAAAATTTAATGATTTTAACTCTCAAAAAGAGGAATATTGGGGGAAATCGGCATATTTTAATATTAATATTTCTCATTTTGTTCCCGATTTTCTCCGAATTTGGGGGAAAACAGAAAAAATATTAGAAATTTACTACCAGGGTAACCTGTACATGCTTTAGAAATCTGGATGTTCGAAATCACCTATGGTACTTAAACAATGTGTATAAACTCGGGATAACTTGAACATCATAGATTGCTCGAATTCTCGATAATTTCAAGCTAAAGTAGATCATTTCAAACTCCTCCCACTACTTTCGATCACCGCGCAGTACTTATAAAATAATCTGAAACTTTATATCCGTAATCAATTTCAATGCAAGTAGAAACCGACCTGTAGCACCAGTGATCAATCGATCGATAGCACCGGCCTCGTAAAGTTCTTGAGGAGCGTAGAAAGCCGAGAAGAGAGATCTCTCGCCGGACTTGACTGTCGATCTGGGGTCAACGAGGTCGAGAGTCTTTGGTGTGAGGGCGGCGACGAAAAATAGACCGGCCGAAGCGGCAGCATTCGAGATTGTTGCGTCAATTCTCGAATCGTAACCACGGAAATAGCCTCGATTCGTCAAACGTAGATCGAACCTTTGAATGATCTTAATTAAAAACACGTATGATAAAGCTAAAAAATATTTGGATATTCTTTCGAAAGTGATACGTCGATATCAACCTCTCTCGACTTAAAACTCTAAAAAGAAACTTAACCTTTTCGCATCCAAGGCATTTCGTAAGGTGGTTGCATTTGAATCCCTTTGTTTTTTTTCTTCGTTTTTTGAGTATTTATTTTGTAAAAACTGGTTGGATTACATTAATCAAAGTATTTTCTCTGAAATGTTACTACTTTCACCCACCTATCTGGAAAATGCTGAATCCCACCTTAAAAGGATGACCTCTGACCATATTAAAAGGATCCCACTTTAATAGGATGTCTTCTGACCATATTCACTCATCTACCCATTGTTAGACTTCTTCGTACCCTACGACCTCTCACATCCGCACAGTGGCGGGATTGGCCCCGCATCACACTTGTAAAAATGGATGTTGGACGCTATATTCACTAAAACCGACTCTGCGCAGCTCGGGTAGCTGATTGCAGTACCCCTCAAAGCCCTCTCTCATTATCTAGCATGTTTCGAGCCTAATGCTAGGGCCTGGGGCTTTTCCCACCATGCGGTGGGAAAGGCTGCCGATCGATTTTCGGCACATGGTGGGGGGCTAGTGCATCTGTGGTGGTTCCGATATGAGAGGTCACAGTGTAATTATGGAAGTGTGTATCTTCTGAAGGGTGTTGCATCGACTGCAACAAGTTATAATCAGTTTGAGGCAAGATTCAAAGAATACGCTCGACGATGGAGGACCTCCCATTCCAGTTCCAACAGTGTTTTTTTCACCGTCAATGTAACATGGGACCGAGAGTTGTTCTGCAGCAGAATCACCTTTCGGCGATTAGGTGCTAATGACGGCCGATCTTCAATTGAATTATCGTTAAAATGCTGTAGCCGCTGTTGATAACGTTCAACAATGATAGCTTGCTTAGGGTTCAAGAGCTCATAAAGCACTACCCTCTCCATATCGCACCAGATACACGGCATGACTTTGTGACCGTGCATATTTCTTTTTTGGCGTCCATGTTAACGGCTGGCCAGGATTGACCTATAATTTCTTGTTCTTAGGGTTGTTGAGGTGAGTGCATTTTTTTATCTCCAGTTATAATACGCCACAAGAACCTTTTTTCTGTGTCTCACAAGCAAAGAAATGGTGATGTTTAGTCGATGCGCAATGGCGTTCTCGCTTGGCTCGTTCGGCTGCCATTTTCCTTCTTTTTGTATCTTCCACATGCCAGTAAGCATCGTGATACGGTTGACTTGTCAACATACAGCTGTTCAGCCAATTCTTTAGGTATTTGACAAAAGGTTACATCCGGTAAATTTTGCAATTCGGCATCCCCAAATTTTTTCGACTTACCTGGTCGTTACTTGTCATAAGGATCAGAAACGCCACTTCTGAATCGTCTAAACATCTTGAAGAACAATTTGTCGCGGTCCTTTTCTAACTCGCTCGTTCGAGCCACCTGTGTCAAATAAATATGGCGTCTTTGGGCTGGAAGTGGCACAGAGTTACCGTTCGAGGTAACATAAGCGAGGTGATAAAGTATAAAACACCTAGAGCTACCTACAACCGAACAGCCAGTTTAAATACAATCACCTAAAATGCATGCGATCCTGAGTGCATATTATTGTGAAGTAGATGTTAAGTGCACCAGGTAAGCACAACGGGCACAATCACATTAAAAACTGTTCTCTGACCAAAACAAATGAAACGAAATGCACACAATTCAATTGAAAATGTAGATTGTAGGGAAATGTTACAAAATGATTCGTCATGCCTTGAACTGTCATTTTTATGTCCATGTCATTCCTACTTAGGTTTGCAAGAGTTTCGTACTTCAATCGGTATATCACTTTCAGAAAGACAGCCAAGTATTTCGACAAACAAACATGATAAAACAATCGTTATAAAATCTACACTGTGAAATTCACATAAAAGCTATTAAATATTCTAAGAATTGTAAGGAATAAGTTTTTCGTGAAAAAAATGTCCAACAACAATGAATGTACCTTTCGAGATTTCCTTCACCGAGAATAACTGGCAAAAATTCGTTGTACGTTATGTGTTGCATCTCAGCTACGACGATGCGTCGAGCTTCCTGATAAAGTTTTTCATCGTCCCACGTTGGATTCAGCAGGGCGAGTTGATTGGCTACTCTATTGTGTTCCCGGAGAAACAGTACATGCATAAGTGCGAGTCCGGGATGTTCATTTATCCGAGCATCACCACTGAAGAAGCACGGCAATGATTTGCTGTCGGAACGGCAACTTCCACTATTCATTGATGGCATAGGTAGATTTTTTCTTTGCGTATTCAGACGGCCTCCATTACCAGAACGCAACACTTTCGCAGTTCTCTCAGAGTTGCCGTAAATTGTTGACAAGTCCAGATAAGAAGAAGCTTGATTTATTTGCTGCCTCGGACCTAAACATCCCTTCACAAGGAATGCCGAATAAAAATGTTAAGAAAAAATTATTATGCGCATGTAAACGTTTAAGGCAAGATGTTGCTACTATATGTTTTGCATGATCTCAAATACTTCCACATTGTGAAGCACATAGTACTCCAGTCAGAAGTAATACCTGCGATCAGCATTATTCGTTCGGCACAACCGTCTTATCCATTTTTAAAACTCTCTGGTACTTTATCGCCCAAAGTTTGCCAAAGGTAACTACTATTTATAAGATATGCATTTAAAATAACCAAATGTCACGTAACTGTAATGGATAATTCCGCCAATACGACGCCAGACTCACCTGTAGGCTGTTGCCCGGATGCGGAGCTGATCTCGAGTACTCCATGCAGCCGATTGTATTGTCAGCAGGAATAGGAAAGCACTCTGGATGAAAATTTTCGTAGTTCACGTCGCAACACTTAAGTCTCATACCATCGGTCAATTCCATCCTGGGTGTATGGGTCAAGTCATTAGCAACAAATTGTCCAAAGAGAGCTGTGAGCGCCATTAGATGAGGATGCTTGAGATCTGGTCCACCAGAGTGAATCTTTGACGAGACTTCACGTGCACTAGGCAGTTTCGTACGGGGTAACGAGACGCCGTCTTGATATTCGGGTGGTAAAAATCTCGAGTATGCCTCGAGAGCACCACCCCATGTTGGATGAAGATAGTTGTTGCATCTTCCGGTATAAGTTCGGTAACGTTGCGTCAATCGACTTTTGCACTCGGCACTGTTCTTAGCATAGGCAATCGCCGTGTCCCCGGAACAAACGAATGTGCCAACTGATGGCAAGAGAGAGATGACGTCTTTTGGTGACATATTCAGCGCTTCGACAATAATCATGGCCATCGTTTCACTCATGAGTGCACGACGCGATAAATTTTTCGCGCCTTCATTCATCTCATGCGATGCGCCCAAATACCAAGATGGTGAATCTTGGGTGAGATGAGTTTCAGAGTTTCGGATCGTTTCTTCTGTTTTGTAGTATTTCTCCATCGATATATTTGTCCGGATGTTTAAATCCTGCAGCATCCGTGGTGGGAGGGTCGTGCATTGTGAGAGTATCACGAATGACAGAGCACTGAAAAAAAGTAATAAAAGACGAATGTTCTGTAATCTGATTGCAGTATTCTATAACTCAATCCACCCATGTACCATCAACGCTTAATGTTTCGAATATTTCTTCATATTTTGTTGAGCATTCTCTTACATTAACATAAAGTGTATGACACTGCGACAGGAACACGAAGAAATATTATTTGTTTGCAAACATATTTGAAGCTAGACTGAATGTTTGAATTATGATATGTAAGATTAAGTGGTTGTATTGAAACGCGCTGTTTTTTCTTTCATTCTTAAGCATTAATCTCGTAAGCCTTGCTGGATTACATTCATAGAACTATTTTCCCTCGGATATTACTACTTTCTCCCACGTGTCTGGCAAAAGCTGAATCCCACGTTGGAAGAATGCCCTGATTCTTGACGCTTTCCACTCATGTGCCCATTTTTGGGCTTTGTCGTAATTACGGAAGCAGGTATCTTGTAAGGCGTGTTGCATCGACTGGAACAAGTGATTACGACTCGAAGACCTCCCAGCCCAGTCCCACTGGTTTTCTTTACCACTGGTGCAACGTGGCACCGGTCGTTCCCTTGTAGCAGAATCACATTTTGTGTGATGCGATGTTACTGGCGGCCTTTTGTCAATTCAATTGTCGATCAAACGATACAACTACTGTTGGTAACGTTGGGCAGTAACTGTTTTGTTGGACGTCAAGAGTTCATAAAGCACTACTAGTCCAGTCGGAATAAACATCACTTCCATTCAACGAGACCAGCATGTTGCACATTTTTTCGTAGGTAATTTGGACCGCTAGGAATGTACCCTTAAAATAACTCTCGATTCTATCGTGTTTTGTGGCCAGCAAACATTTTTTTTCTAAACAGTATTTCGCTGTTATTTTTTGGGATGAGTTTTATAAAAGAATGCTTCCTATACAAGTCGTGCGCTTGTCGTCTACAAAATGAGTTGAGGACAAAAATCACACAGGATTGTTAGTGTAGAAGTAAATTAAAGTTGAACCACGATTTGTTGTTTATTTATGGTATGTCCATTCCCTTCCGATAGACACCGGAAACCTTGATACAACGACATAATAATATACATTATGCTCTAATTGCTAATTGCTTGTAAACATTCATTTACTTTGAACCTTTCTTTCTTTAAAAAATATCCCGATATTTATAGTACCAATATGTATTTTTTAAAGAACATTTCAAGGAACATGATCTCGCCATAACGCAACCTCAATATAACGAAATCTCGATATAACGAACTTCCCTACAGATTCGTTATATCGAGGTTCGATTGTACATCGCCTAGAAGAATCTATCCTCAAAAGATACCTTTTAATTTTATGCAGCCATGTCATATAGCTCAGCAATAATAACCGATTTGCGTAAATCCGGCGTTTGCCTATAGCAAGTGATCCAGGAGGTTCACAGAGTGCAAAAAATCGTGGTGGTAGTTTCCAGCGCGTGCATGCATATGAGTCAAAAAAAATGTTTAGGAAAAAACACGTTTTTTGAGGATATACAATTTTAGGTTATAAAAAAATGTAAACAACTACTTGAATCTTTGAGCTACTTAAAATATTATTTAAGATTCTAATAAGTCTTTGAGAGACGCGTCTTTTTCGAAAAGGTCTCAATATACTCGTTACAGGCGGGCATACAGTTATTTATACGTTTCTTCGATTTATTATTGTTGTATTCAACAGTTCTCCGTAACTCAAGTTCGTGAGCTTTCTTACCATTTTTGGGCATGACATTCAATACAATACAAATCTGTCGGTGCGTTCATCCCATTGCAGATCATGATTGATCTTGGTCACCCGCGCATGGAATAGCAAACGCCATCATCATTTATTTTCGTCTTACGGCATTTTTTATTTCCTTTTTTTCCCCAATAGTTACCCCAATAACTACTGTTTTACTTCAGATTCCATGTATGAGTGCTTATAAATGATCTTATACTAAAAAGGTAAGGGTATAAAGGTGATGATGGTCTTATACTAAAAAGGTAAGGGTATAAAAAAGGTATAAGTAAATTTTGGCTCGTCCGTAGATTTATTCATTACAATAATTATGTAATATACATTTTTACAAACTAGCTTCGCAGTAATAATTTTTTTTTTTCGTCATTTTTGTAGTCGTCATTTGCATCCCAATCATTCTCGTTTTTATTGACTACGTAATGTTAGTGCAATTATTTCTTCTGCTTATAGTAATATAAGAGTAATGGTCCAACAAATTTCACGTGTCGAAAAGTTGGCTTAAAATGCACGATACTGTGTAAAAAATGTAACGGGTAAAATTGTTCAAACGTTATCGAACACGAAATAGTTTTAAGCGCCGATGAAATCAACAACGCGACTGATGTTACGTATTCAATAACCAAAGAAAAAACACGGATGATTCAGATACAAATGACGACGATGAAGCAGACGGAAAAAGAATATTATTACTGCGAAGCTAGTTTACAAGAATGGATATTACATAATTATTATAATAAATAACATTGCGGACGAGCGAAAATTTACTTGTAATATCCTCACCTTTTTAATGTAAGATCTGTTATAGGCACGCTTATATCAAAATTGAAGTAAAACAACAGTTATTGGGGTAGCTATTGGAAAATATTGATTATCACGGATATTTTCGAATTCGTGAAAAAAATACGCGAAATAAAAAAAATATCTTCCACCGACGATTTATAAGGGAGATATGGAAATAGTTAACTAAGCCGCGCGAGGGGAGCCGCGGCGGGAGAGGCAGTGCCTCCCTACCACGCCGGACTGACCGCACTGACGCCGCTGTTCGCTATTTTGTGCGCAGGCGATCGAACTCAATCATAATCTGCAACGAGATAAATGTTCCGCCGGGTTTGTATAATATTAGATGTTACGCCTAAAAATATAAAATATGCTCACGAATTTGAATTACGCGAAAATGGTGAATATACCAATAATAAATCGAAGTAACATTAAAATAACTGTATCTCCGCTTATAACGAAGATATTGAGACGTATTTTTTAAATGACGCGTCTCACAAAGATGCTATAAAAGTAAGACGTGAAAATTCGAAGAATATTGCAAGTAGCTGCCAAATTCAAGTAGTTATTTATATTTGTTTATGAGCAAACATTTGATTTCATAGAAATCATAGTCTTATTTAAATAATTTTTTTTTAAACTACCAGCTCTATTTTCTTGCACTCTGTGAGCCTTCTGGATCGTTTGCGATAGGAAAACGCCAATTCTATGTTAATCGGTTATTATTGCTAAACCATATGACATGGATGGACAAAATTTCGAGATATCTCTTGAAGATACATTCCTCTAGGTCATGTGTTAGTTTTAGAACAGTACGTTGATAAATAACCGAAGTATATATAATGAACAACAAACAAAAATCGTGGTTAAACTGTGATTTACCGCTAAAGTAACAATCCTACGTGGTTTTTGTCGAGGACTTATTTTCTAGTTGACATAATGCACACATATTTTATGGGGAGCATTTGTTTATAAATCCCAGTTCAAAAAAACAAGATCAAAATACTGGTGCTTTTAGCATTGAAAATGCTTTAAAAACTGTATATCTTTGTTGAGGTAGGCTAGGTATAGGGGTCTGAGTTAGCAGGATGTCACACGAAACTAACGCTACCCCTACTCCACTGCCACTGTGTTGTAGTAGAGTGGGGGGGGGAAGCTGCGGCATGCTAAATGCCTGTAATTGATTGAAAAAATCCGAATTAAATGTAGTGTACATCTGTGGTTAAAAATTGTAAAGTAGTGTAAATTACATGTAGAAAGAGATAGAGAGAGAGAGAGAGAGAGAGAGAGAGAGAGAGAGAGAGAGAGAGTCTCTCTCTCGCTCTTCTCACACACAGAAAGGCGAACAAAATCGATTCTAAATTGTCCCTTGTAATGGTGTTGAAGTTTGCATTGTTTGGCCGCAACGAAAATTTTAGCATTGAAAATGTTAGCCCTGAAAATGCTTTCAAAACTGGATATGTTTGTTGAGGTAGGAGGTAACATGAGGGCCGTTAGCGGCCGGTTACACTTTGTCAACATGGGCCATTAAAGGCGCAACGACCGGGGACTTATAAGTTGCCTCAATGGCGCCTCATCAAAACCATTTTAGCGCCCTGAAAATACCTCAACGGCGCCTCATCATAACTATTTTAGCGCCATAAAATATCCGTATCAGTGGATATACGTGTATGTTAAATGCGTCAGGGTATATCTGTATTTGTTTTTATGTAATTGGTTATGTGCATAGGTGTGGGCGTGAGTACACGTGTATGCATGTGTGCGCGCGTAGAAATGTGCATGACAAAATTAATACAAAAAATAATGTGAGGCGCACTCTCTTCACTGCAAACATTTATTGTTGAGGAACTATCCACTATGATAACATTTTATAGAATTGTGATAGCTTGTAACACTTAAGTTTGAAATTATAAGATATCACATTGATTATAGCTATAGTCACAGTCTGAAATGAATCTGTAAGGGTACAGAACGCGAAGGAGCGACATTATATGTCCGCTGTATAAAGTAAAGTATTAATGACTCCAATAAAAGTAATATTATTTTAGTTTTAATTAGGAAATTATTAAGTAATTGAATAAGTAATTCTCAATCATTAATATATCACGGAAAATATCAATATATCACGGGGAAAAAATACACCACGGAATTCACTTGTTTTTCTGCAAGGTCCACGTAGATAAGTCATTTCGATGAGACTTAACGTATTCTGCACCCCCCATGACAGTCTTTTGCATTATTTAAACAAATATATTCTACTATGGATGTGTAGTAGAAATAAAAAAAATATATGGGTCTACTGAATCACTAGAATCTATTTCCATTGAGGGAAAGATCTGGAAAACAAAGACCAATTTATTTACTTATCCTACACAGTCAGATAAAGTTTATGAATGGGAAATATCAGCGAAGTCTTCAGAAGAAATAATTTTCCCTATGATGGGTATTGAGCGGAAATTAGTTGCTATAAAAATGTCGAGAAAACCAGTTGGGACTGTTCACACTTATGCGCTAGCATTACCCCATGTATGAGTGAAACCATGAGTAATTGTTTGTATCTATGTAAAAGGTTTCTTTAATTTGATAAATTAATACTGTCTGATGTTTTTTTGCATATTTGTGTTCATCGTTGATTTTTTATTTGCTAATGCCCTTACGCTTTTTGCCAATTTGCGTTCGATAATATTATTCGATCGATGTATATAATCGATTTGAATAATTGAAATACCATCAACCATGTAGCCTAAGCTATTTATACTGGTTTATCGCTATAATAGTCAGATGTGGGCCTATTGTGGAAATCCCTACTTGTTTATCCCTATACTGGCCAAGTCTGGGCCTATTGTGGAAATCCCTAAAAGTTTATCCCTATAATGGCCAAGTCGGGTCCTATTGTGGAAATCCCTACAGGTTTATCCACATAATGGCCAAGTCTGGGCCCATTGTGGAAATCCCTACTAGGGAAAGCACTGGGGAAGCCCTGAAAGGCCCTTATTTTATATTAGGGATGCCCTATCAGTTTTCCGCACGGGCACTAACGTGTAAACAAATTTATAATACATTATATTTTGCTATGACATGGCCCTTTGATACATAGTGTGTCAACTTTTATGGTGTAGGCAACACTACGATCCTGTAAATACCTACCAGCGCCATGGGGATTCCCTGAATAATGTTTTGGCTGTATATAGATTTGAATGAATATAGACCACAGGGTATAGTAATTGAATCGAGTTCGATTTTCTTGAAAAAATACGTTTTGAAATACTTAATATTTTTTTTATGTAAGTGCATCAGATGTAGTTGCTTACTTACTAGACAGTAAGTTGTAACACCAGGCGGTATTAGAGGTTTTCTTGTGGTTTTAAGAACCGCTTATGGTGGGTATAACAGAATAAGTTGGCAATAGCGGCGGCTACTGTCTTTATTTTGGCTTCTAAGAAGTTACAAGTTATAATGTAATTTTACGACAGTAAGGTTCAGACTGGTTGATTCCCCCTGTTGTTATTCTTTAATACGTATGTATGTAATTTTTTGTACAAAATTTCTATTGTTTTCTATTGTTTCTATTGTTCTGATCTAGTATTTATGTTTCGCGCCAAAGCCACCATAGAGTGAGCGTGGCCCACCGCGTGGCGCGCACCATTTTTATGGCGCTGGCTATAAGTAGGTAGAGCTTTATGCTATATTGACAATTGCTAATATGACCTGATAACAGGTGAATTAGAACCTACCAACCTATGTTTATATTTTGGATACGTACCCATACTGCAGTATGCCAGTAAGGCATACTGCCCCGTACTGAACATATTTCATCCTTGGTTAGAATTTGGCTAACAATGACTTCTCAAGATTTGGAGGCCCCCCAGGACGAGAGGCCCGGGGCGGAGCGCCCCCTCCGCCCTTAGTCCGCCACTGATCAAGTGTTTGAGAAGAGTATTTATTTAGCGAATTTCGTAACTCGGCATCTTAAAATTTTCCATGAAGCTCACAATCGCCACTTTTGAATCGAAAACGAATGAGTCGAAGCCAAACTGTACACACACTTACGATAAGTATGTGTAAACAATCAGTGAGTTTCAGCTGCATTTTTTTATATCGAAGTAGTGCAAAAGTACACATCGGGGAAAAAACGTCTCACGGTCCATTTGTTTGGGTTAGGAAGTTAGGGGGTATGGAAGTTAGGGTATGGAAGTTAGTGGCACGAGGTCACCGTTCAAGGTGATATAAACGACATCCGTTTCGTACTAAAGGATAAAACATCTAGAGACCCTCACAGCCGAACAGGAGGTTTCAATGCAATCACCTAATCCATTATTCTTCGAACTTAAAAACAATTATGAGAACGAAGATGACTATTTTCATCTTCAAGGCCTAATACATTGTTAATAACACACCCGGATTGAAATTGCCCGTTTGTATGTGCAAACTACTCGAAGGCTACCCGATCACTGTTTCGTATCTGCTGTGAAAGTTCAGGACCGAAAACATATTTAGTTTCCGAAAATACGTACGCCCTCCTTAATTTGCAGTGTCAATAGCCGAGACAATAAGCTTACTCTAGGAATATTGCTACTCGCATTACTTAACTTTTTTCGCATCTATTCATGTTTGAGCTCCCGCGCTCTGCACTTTCGTTGTATATGGAAAACAAAATTCAGGAATTTCGTTTTTCATATGCGAGAATTCTTGCTCCAGTGGAAAAAAAACCACGTCCAAAACGTGAAAGACATTTTCAGCTCGAACTTAGATCTAGATTCATATGTTTCTAGCACGAGAGTTTCGTCATGGCGAACGAGAAGAGACGATCGTAATATAAATGTCACTGAACAAATAATCGTTGCGACCCCGTTAATTGCTAGGAATTTCACCATCCCTCCTCACCCCGGATCTTCTCTTTCGGTTGGTGGACCATTTCTGTGGTTGCTCTAAATCATTATTATCAATTTTAAATTACCGTTCTAGAATTATGGTCACTTGGAACTAATGACCTTTTGATACGTCTTCAAAACAACTCACTGTATTTGACTTTATTTTGATACAATACGAGTTTTTAAGCATGTTTTCCTGCTCGTATTCTAATTGTAAGACTGAAATGGTTTGTGATACTGGACAATTGAAAAACACGATAATTACTGTTGCTTTTTCGAGCTAATAATATTTTGTACAAGCTGTTAGTAATTTCAATTTAATACATTTTTATTTATGTATGTATGTATGTGCGGACGTATATCTATCAGTATTATATTTTGATATACATGTGTATATACATGCGTATAATTCTGAGTTATGTTAGCGCAAATAGTGCGATGTCACGCCATGTGATATTTCGCACTCGTCGTACGAATCCTTTAAGATCTTGCGTCATTATTGGTCCTTTGTCCGTTTCGTTGTTGCTTATTCGCTGTTGAAATGAAAAATTGCTAGGATCCGGTCATTAACACCTCAAAACTACTATGAAGATAAAATATTACGAGATACTTTCTCTCATAAAACGAGGTCATTTAACTCTCACATGTCGACACTTTTTTCCAAATGTTATTGTGCAAACGCTATTAATAAAATTATCTTTTAAAAGTTAATAAATGCATAACATATTTCAAAATTTTTGTTTTACCATTTCATGTCGTTCCCGTAAAATAACATTTATTTGAAGATTTGAAATAACGCTTTTAAAGAATGTTTGATCGATTTTTCGACATTGTGAAAAATTGACAATTCAACCATTTATTTTGATGAAATCATAGGCATGACTCGGGTAAATCTATTTCAACTGCTTGTCACGAATGACAAAAAAACTTTTTTTCTAAATCCAATTCAACAAATCTTAGTGCAAATAACTTTTTGAAACTTAATTTCTGTTTTGCTTTTAATAAATTACTCTTGAGACTGACAATGCATAACGATTATATTATTTTCAAGTACCGAAACTGGAATCGAAAGAATCGATGGAAAAATTCATTACAGTCGAACCTCGGTATAACGATAACCTTGATACAACTTCATAATAATATACATTATGCTCTAATTGCTAATTGTTTGTGGAAATTGCTTTAATTTAAACCCCTCTTTCCTTAAAAAATATCCCTGTATTTATAGTACTGATATATTTGTTTAAAGAACATTATAAGGAACATGACTTGACATGAACCCAAACAAAAACTTGATATAACGAACTTCCCTAGAGATTCGTTATATCGAGGTTCGAATGTACCACTCTTTTAAGCTTGCGACATAAGGCAAGTCTGCATTATTACTAAGTAGTCAGTATATGATTTATGGGTTACGAGAGTCGCTCTTCATTGCTAGCCCCTTCAATCTCCTTAAGGACCACAGCGTGCTGAGAGCTGAAGTTTTTCTGATATATTTTGACCGTCCTTCGTTGAAGAGAAATCGCACCGGTTATTCTCGCAGTAATGATGCTGGTTTTTATAGAAGTGGAAATAATTTTTTACGCAATCAAAGTTGCATTGATCTTAATTGTGATGATGTGTGTATTACCTTATTCATGCACGTATTTTTTGTACAATAAAAATTCGATTAAAATCTATTAACATTCACTTTGATGATTAATGATGATCTATTGTGAATTATAAAAGTTTTCGTTGGTTTATTATTCCGAGAAGTTGTATAAATTGATTCCAACATACTTCTTATATTCCGGTATAAAAGAAGCCATGCTTCTCAGAGCCGCTTCTGTTAAAAACTTTTCCATTTCGATTATTTAACAATCACTTATGTTGTAATCATCTAAAAAATAATCAAGTATTTGTGCATATTTTTTATTACCGAATTGTAAACCATTCCTTCAATGATTTATATGCAACGATTAATGTAACTTAATTTCGTCGATAAATAATGCAAGTGGACTTATTTCGAGCGAAACTGTCTTAATCGATATAAAAATGACCACGAAAATACCTTAAAATTATTGGCAATAAATTATTCATCTACTACTCTTTAACCCAACAATACTAACTAACCCAAACAAACCCAAACAATAATTAAATGAATAGTCGAATAGAGCATTTTTCCATTAATGCTTGATTGATTTTCACTCGACTTGTCGACACTTGACCGAACTGTCGATTATTGCGACACAGTACCCAATCTCAGTACACAAATACTTACTTTGCGAGCTTTTTAGCGGAAGAGCTTTAATTCCGAGTCAAAGATACTTAGAAAATTGGTCGTAAGTCAATTGCTATTCGGTTAGATAAAATGTACAGTATCAAATATCTTATCGGTATCAAAAAAAATATTGCTTAAATGAACGGTTCCTTTATCAATTTAATCACAATTCGACTTCCAATTAATTTTTTTATTTCGTGATACAAGAAGCGTAGAGTAAAAAGAAACAAATATATTATTTCAATCTTTAGCTAAGTAAAATTAGAGAAAATGCAATGGATATAGTAAAATGTTAGAATATTATTTATCTGAAAAAATGATAGCATTGAAACATATAGAACAGTGTGTCGAGGGAACTTTTTACCAAAACGAACGTGCCTCACTTTTTAAACGTAACTTATTTTCGGCAGCGAACGTAATTAAGGGGACTTCTCACTTCAGACGCTAGAAAGGGCTATTTTCATTAATTTCTGTAATAGGTTTATAGTATAAGTATTGATATAAAAGTTGTTACACTTAATAAATACACATTCGAAATACATTTAAAAAATTGTTACGTATTTATGAAACCTAAACAAACTTTAAACGTCTTTTTCTCGAAACAACGTTTTTTGACAGCTTGTTGAAAAAATCTTCGAAACGACCGAACCGATCCTTGTGAAATTTTAACCACATACTCTTTACAACTATAGCTATAGCGCATATCAAGGATTTTTTAAAATTTTGATATTTACTATTTTTTTGCCAAAAACGGTGAAAAAAACGTTTTTTTTTTTCGAAAATTGTCCGCCATTTTGTTGTTTTGCATATATCAAAAATCGTATGATATGCGCTATAGCCATTAACATACTGAATCTAAGACCGTTTAATTTTTTCGTTTCGGATGATCCTTCTCCGAGATTTCATCAACAGCGCAGATGTACAATTATTTTAGGGCATTTTTTAACTACACTTTTAGTCTATAAATAGTGACTTGAATAAATAAATAAAAATGTTATCAAAACCTATCAAAAATGCATGAAAATAGCCTTTTTAGCGTCTAAAGTGAGAAAACCCTTCAAGGTATTCTCATAATATCTGGGAAATTTGATTCAGCCAAACGAAGGCAATTTCATGTTTCGCGAATCTCTCGAAGTATCATTGCCTATATATGATGATTTTTCTAATCTACTGATTATATGCCAAAAGATTCCTACATACAGAACACAGATCGTTTCCAAAATTGCCACCTTACCGTTAGAATATTAGGATATTTAGTAATGGAAACTTGATTTCCACTAATTTAGAAACAAATTAGATCATGGCCGCGGATGAAAAGAAGAGAGGCGGGCAAACCAAATTTTCGAAAAAAAAACTAGCCTTGGATAGGTTTGAATAGATGTAGGTATACGACATCATTCCAACATTCAATGACATTTGAAGACACTCGTGATTCTCTCTATCGCCTGGTGATGCCTCTAGCGATCATTTGATTTTATATGTATCGAACAAGGACCACGCGCTTTTTAATTTAACCATATTCATTCTGCGCATATAGCTTTGCATCTGACCCACAATATCTCATGATCACACTCCCGCGGCGGTTCGCTGTCGGTACCGAAGCATACACCCACATATATTACGTATGGAGAGAGGATACGACACCTCAACGAGTTGACATTTAACGGATCCTTCCTGGTTCCCTCGTGATTTTCTTACGCAACCGGTGTTCTCCAATCCCACGCCAAAGTTCGTCCCAAAGTCCTGAATTCTTTTACACACCTTTTTTTTCACCCAGCCGCTTGTGTAAGTCTCGAATTATGAGTTCACGCATACTTACTGACGACATTTCCATAAATTATACTCACACATGTTTTTTCAATATACGATTACGTAGATAAATATTCCATTCGTATCTCAACGATTCTCGTTACTAATACGGTTATACTAAATCCGAATTTGCAAATACATATTCTCATATAGATGTCGGAGGTTTTCTTGTACGTCAGACCGATGTATATATAGTGTTTGATACGAAAATACACGGAAAACTTATTGACACATGCGTACTGTTGGTGTTTTAACCCTTTGCGGCATAGTGTAACACCGGTGTTACACCTAATTCAATTCAGATTTTGACGATTCAAAAGTATTTTTTAATTAAATATGGCGGTTGTAAATGCGTTTCAAGGTTCCTAGGACTTCAATAACTACTAAAACATACCTATTAATTTCTTTTTCCGTGGCGGGTATTATCAATAACGAAAGGGCAAAAGAACGTGCACGTAAAGAAAAATGTATGCTCTAAAGGGTTAACGAATGAAAGATGACCAATTATTTAAAAAAAGTATTTCATATTCTCAATCCTGGAATAATGATATATATAAAGTGTTCGATATGTATAAAATTGAATCATCGATAGAGCGAAGATTGTGGATAATATTGAAAGATTGTAAAAGGTTCATTCATTATGATCACTATTGCGCGAACGTAAAAAAAAACGCAATGTGGGGCTTGTGCACAGACACGCGATTACCATTTGTCGCAATTGTATATATATACAATTGCGATAAATCGTAATCCCAGTTAGGTTACGTATATTCCTACGAGACGTCGTACTATCCCAGACATGGTAACTTGGGCACATAATAATCGTCTGTCTCTATGATCTTTTTCCGATACACAACTTTCTGCGCAAACAATCTTCGTCGCAAAACAGAATTGACAAAAATGGGATCTGCCATATCTGTAATTTAAAGTGTGTCGCGTTCCATTAAGACAATCCTTTTTTTTCCGCTCGTGACGGTTTGAAAAACGAAATAACGAGATAGCGAACAAGAGCATTTTACCTCTCAGTAAAATTTAACGGACTCGTTATTTCTTTTAAAATCAACGTAACGGGTATTTTTTTTAATTCCGAATTAACAATCGAGTAGATATATTTTTATGTCAGTTTCAATGATATGTTAGATGGAACAAAAATTAATGATATCAACGGACTGTGTAATTGAAAAAAATATCATCCAGCATGGATTCGGTTATGAGATATTTTCTTGTACGATTCGTAAAGTGGTTCGATTTAAATGAGTAATAAATCGTGCTGTTTTTATTTTATTCCTATTTTATTCGTCGATTAAATGCCGTCCAAAATAATACAGCAGGAAATATCAGCAAGCATTTAAAGAAATAGTCTTACATTAAGTAAGCCATTGTAAACAGACCAGAAAACTTTTAGGCACGCCACTTTATCAACTTGGCGTCACGGCAATCCCATCTAAATAGCTCACGATAATAACCAAATTCACTAATTACACTACACTAAATGAATACCAAATAAAATTAAAATACTCAATCGCTATTGCGACTCTAATGAAATACGTTATTTATCAACTATGAATACTTTTTTTTTAATTGTAGGTAAATCTCCAATCAGGTAAATTCACTTTTTAACATTTAATTGTCACGGAGGTTAAGTTAATGCGTTTGTGGATTTTCAAAGGATAAATATTTTTGGTTCGTCGGCTAATAAGCTTTGAAGAATATATATACAATATAAGGCAAATACTATGATCAACGCAAATCTTATTTGATTATGACCAACTGCGCTTTGAAAAAGCGTACAATAAAACTGAAAGTTTTCGATGATACAAATGGAAATTCGATGCAGAAAAACTGCCACATTACGTAGAATTCCTGGATTACGATATTAAGGATTCGTTCAAGTGGAAGGTCTTACCTGAGCATTGAGAAAAACATCTCGCTTGAAAAGTTTGGCTTCGGCTAATCGACGTGTGACGACAAAACCGATGATAAAGTGCAGCTCGATTAGGCCCGCCGCGGTGTCGTTTACTGATTAATTGATCCGCTGCACCCATAAAAGTCGAGAAACGATGACTTTTTTAACCGCGTTCTCCGAAGGATCGTTCCCGCATCGATAATCAGGGCGCTTTCACTCGCACTTCTGCGCAAGGAATAAAAGGGAAGAAAGAGGGAAAAAAAGAGCGCAAACGTACATTTTTCGGGATACGATGCGAGTTTACCGGTCGAGAAATCACGCGATGCTTCTAGAATTCGCAATCGATTGTGGCGTAACGTACCGAAGTCGAAGCTGTACTAAGCCTAGTGCTAGAACGAAAGTACGATCGATGAGCCTCTTATGGGGAACCGACGAAGTCATATCAAGTAAAGTATGAGAGTGGGGCCTAACGAAGCTGGATTGCAACCTGACGGTTACGATGTATCGAACGTACACCTGAGCCGTCACAATCGCTTCAAATAGACAAAGAAGAAATTTAAAAAGAGGCAAGGAAGGTAACG
The DNA here is from genome assembly GCA_963210295.1 of Ophion ellenae. Classification (NCBI taxonomy): domain Eukaryota; kingdom Metazoa; phylum Arthropoda; class Insecta; order Hymenoptera; family Ichneumonidae; genus Ophion; species Ophion ellenae. The sequence continues at coordinate 2,749,891 of OY723394.1, forward strand.
CAGGAAAGGCTAATATACACTATAATTACAGGCCATCCATCGTCAGTCCTAGAGAACTTTTTTATCTTCCGTAAACGGGATTTTGTAAGTCAATCTTCTGCGTTTCTCAAATCGTCCCACTTTGAAGGAGGAAAAACCGCTACACAAAAACATCACAGAAAATTCGGCGCTCCTTGCTACAACTTTTATTAGTACCCTTTTTAAGACATTGTTACGAAATAATCGGATACGATCATTTCGTGCAACCATCGGCCGAGATGATTATGCGTCTGCGATTCGTTAATTGAGGCTTTGTAAAAAGGCAGTTTTTGTAGGACTCAGATGTCGAATTCGATGCGACGAACCCGTTATTAAAATACTGCGATATTAAGACTGTATTCTACCGGAGTACTTTCGAAAACTCGAGTTACTTTTCTATTTTCTTACAGTTTGGCGTTTCGAGATTATGCCCCAAAATATTATAAAGTTCGCAAAACTCCTAGAGTCACAAAGGTCTGAACGTCGCAAATGCCCCCTTGTTCCATTGTATAGCGGATTCGGGAATTTCTGCGCATATTTCATGCTCTTTTTTATTAGTGCATTTTGACGTCCCATTCCGGTTACAATAGTTAGTATGCTATTGAACTCTCAACGAAGTAGAGGTGAGTTTGGATTGAAAAGGAGCAGGCGAGGTGGTCACACGCATAAATTATGACAAAGAAGAAACAACATTTTGCAGCAACCGACCTAGATTTGAAGCAAAGCAAATACTGAGTGTGTCAGTACTTTGGCAAAAATCAAAAGATAGTAGAGAGTACGAGTTTCGTACAAGCAAAAACATAGCTACAGCATTCGCAATTTTTTCGGTTTTCTCTGCTATCATTGAACTCGTGATTTTTACATAAACTTGTTTTGCCAAAACAAGTTCACATGAATAGGTTTTAAAAATATTAGTGGAGTGCAGTTATAGTGTAATTTACATCGACCGTTATCCTTTAATCACCAAAGTTTAAAAAATGAACCGAAGACATTTTTGACGTTCGCCTTTTAGGCATTGGTTCAAAGGGAATCGCTTTATTCTACAGTATTCTAGATATTGGTCAAATACTTGAATACGGGTACGAACATATATATTCTGCACGGAAAAAAAATAAGTGAGAAAAAAACGTAGATTGACTTATGATAACCCAATCTACTTTTTTTTTCTCTCAAATTCAGAAAATTTGAGGGGCAGACAGCTGTTCGTCTATCTATTTGACGTCGTTTGGCAAAGTTTCGACGGGATCTGAAGAGCCGTTTCAGAGATTTTTGGGTCTCTATAATTGTTCTACCATACCGACCGCGATGAGGTGTCATTCCGTCTTAAGGGGCGGCGGATTTTAGAGGCACCTAGAAACGCTTAGGTAAATACAAGTGATTAAGATAGGGGAGGCAGCACAAAATCAAGTGGCCTATACTTAAGAAAAGTATAAATCCGGCACTGAAACTACGGGAACACTGCACCTTTTCGTAGGAGGTAAAACAGCGTTGGGGAATGCAATTTTGGAAGACAGTCCCGCTTGTGAGAGTGTCACGTCAGACCATTTGTTGGAGCAATGTCTCGAAGCTTTTACCCAAAACAAAACTAAAGGTTTGAATCCATTAATCTGGGTGTTTGCTTTGACGCATTCGCACTGCGCGAAAATGCCGTTGAAATTGCGATTTTCCAAGCCGCTATCATATCTGATGAAGAGTGTTTTTAAAAATCCTAAAGATAATGAAAGAAATGGGAATGAAAAACAGCCGAAAGGGCAAAGTATTTGCAAACGATAAAGACGAGGAGCGCGTACAACGGACTGGCAGACGGACGTCTGCTACATCTAGAGTTGATGACTCCCAGCAGAAAAGAGTGAACTACGTTAGGAGACCTTTTCGAAGCTAAGGAAGATTGTCTCTGCAACACTCGTATAGCTGATTATGCCTAAGTTACCCAAAACAATCATAATCCATCATGCCATCCAGCGTAGTAGTTGTAACAGCATGGAAAACTTGAAACGCGTTTTTTTCGACAGAATATCATTTTTTCTATCAATAGCGTGATATTTGTTCGGAGAAAAAATCACTGAGTCACAGCTTGCACACTTCCCCGCCACACCCTTGCGTCAGTTATTTTCAAGATGAATCGAACTTCAATTTTTAAACAGCTCAGTCTCAGTAAAAATATTCGGGCTTGGTTAGTTATAGTTCAATCGATAAATATGCTCATATAAATTGGAAAAATCTTTGGTTGTTTGTTTCAGATGACTAGGACGATCGTAATTCGTGTGCCCGATTATACTAGCATTTTTCAGCATGACCTGCACATCGGCGTTTAACTCGTCCATTGTTTCAATGAAGTAGCTTATAGAATTTGCGTCGTTAATTTAAATATTACTAAATATTTTACAATTACTTACTTTTGAACATTTTTCAAGCGGGTGCCTATAGTAAAATACGGTCTCAAAGGACTCATAGCCCGTGCTTCATAGAGCCAATAATCACGTCAGCATACGACAAGGTATTTTTATTGATATGTAATTCAAATCCGGGCAAGATATATCGACGTAGGTTAGAGACTCTTTAAAAAATCGGTTTTTTTGCATATTGTTATAGTGTGAACATCCAATAATCTTTTACGACCAACCGGGCCTTGAAATTCTAAAAATTGACAAAGTTACACCTATTTTAGTGGAACAGTGTTCGTCGGGTTAAGGATTATTCATCTGTAATGAAAGCGGACATCAAAGCACAAGAACACTCAAAAGAGGCCCGAGCTACCCGCAGATTGCATAGATCAGGTGTGCAACACGATCTCGATTATGAAGAAGGACACTTATATGGTGCCGGAATAGTTGACCAGCTGTAAGGCGACAATATTTCACAAGATCGTGTAAAATATGTACCAAAACATCGAACGCGATTATCTCGAAAGTACATATCTTGACACGGCGAGATTGATATCTTGAGTAACTTTCACACTAATGACTTGACTTTGCATAGTTAAGGTTCAAACAGTAGTCATTTCCGGTCCACGATCGCATGTTTTAATTGGGTGAACCATTTGATAATAACAATGACTTCAACATGCTGTTTTTCAAGAGAAAACATGAGGTTTTCTTTGGGGAAGCTGTGGTTTTTTGTATTTTTCGACGTTTCGAAAAGTGGATCGTGAACCTATAGCCAGTTGGATATATTTACGGAAAACATTTTTTGTTTTCGTTTCGGATTAATATTGAGCCTGGTAGAGATCCCGCCGTTTCGGGCCTCGCCGCTGGAGGACTGCAACGCCAACTGCAGCGCCACGAACACTATAAAAGATTTTCTCCGGAAAAAATTACATTGTAACCACAAACATGTGTACAACATGCTGGAAAGAAATCAATTTATTCCAACCAATGCGTTACTAGAAAAGAACTCATCATTCTGACCCTTCAACTTGGGGTTTCAGGTAGGGATAGCCCGTTAAGGGGTCGTTCAATTTTTGATATTTAAGAACGTGTGAAACGTTGTAAAGTGGATTGATATATGATGTTAATGAAAGAAATATAATGAATATGCAACAAATTGTATAAATGGAAATTAAAAAAAAAAAATGCATTTGCACAATTGAGTGTCGTAGAAAGTATTTTGAAATAGACTTTTAAGGCAAAGTGACACAGCGACCGAGCGGCCATGAGTGCGAAAGAGATAGCTGATTCGCTGATTCCTAATGTTCTCCGAGACGGCTTACATTTTGGAAAAAAGAACAGGAACACCTTTTACTCTGTTAAAATACAAACATCTGTCACTTCATTTGCCCGCAACGTAATCCGTCTAGGAGGAAACTTGGTCGTAGGATTCTTACCGACCGGACGTATGACACACATCCTTAACGTTATCAATTTCACATGTGAATAACTCGGTAGCGATAAAACAGCATCTCGGAATCGCTTCCGCCCGCTTCTCGCTCGGAATCGCTTAGTTGTCATTATTATAAAAATGTAGCGTTACCCTGGGTATAGCAATTTAAAAACCACGATTTTTAAGATTTGACAGCGTGACCAACAAGATTTACGCAAAATCTTGATCCCTATTTTTTTAAACGTAACAGAAAAAATCGCTCCACCTGAAATATTCCAGTCTTCGATTTCTTGGTACTCTTGGCGTAGTAATTAATCCGTACAGTTTGCCAATTGAGTATTCAATTCTCAATGCTGTTGTTCGACAATTGAAGCAATCTGTTACGAATGAGCATTTACCGCGCCTCGTTCAAACTTATGTAAGGAAGTTACGGACACGTCATGACTACAATCCCCTTTGGCTCGATTTTCATACATAATATCCGGAACTTAAACATTTACAGTACCTATGTGACTACTATTTGTAGTTTCTTGTAAGATTGAGGACTTTTGACCTGTTTTCGAGATTCTCCTTTAGTTCATTACAATCCCGTGCGAAGAAAATGTACTGTAATCGAGCGAGAGAAACAGGATTTATGGCTCGAACGCGGTCAAAATTTTGTCGTGACACGCTCTCCCTCTCTCTCTCTGTCCTTCTTTCTTTCTCTCTATTTCTCCGTTGCTACATTTTAATAAGATCAGCTCTGCTATCACAACGCCCGTGTGTCATGATAATTAAACCGGACAGGGTGTTCGGTGATGTGGTTGTGCGTTTTTCAAATTTCTGCCGTGTATTCCTTCTCCCTCCGTTTTCCCCTCTCATTCCTCAAGACTCATCATTGACCGTAAACTAAACGATTGATTTACAACTGATGTCCCGAAGATACGATATTCAATCGGAAAGATTACCATCTCTCGGCTCGGCGCCTTGATGCAAAGACGATTCACGCCAAGTCCTATTAAACGTAACTATAGGATACGTGCTATTTTCACACGAATGTCGGCATACCATTTCTGCTTCCTCATAGTTTTTCTTTGATTAATCAGAACTAGTATTTCCTGGTGTACAGTTGTTTTCTGCGTTCACCTGCTTATGTGCCTTCTATAATTATATTCTCAGGACTTGCGTCACACAGTTACGATAACTCCATTAATGTCGTCAATAACAGAACCAACAATTTATAGGAAGGAATAAAATGCTCAAACATTATTCAATTGCTGCTTATGGTAAATCGACGAATCTAATCAAAGCGTCGCAGAAACCATAGTTCCTTCAAAATATTTGTCTAGATACAAGCCCGACCCAAGTTCACTCTGTTAAATTATTTCCTAAACCATCGGATTAAGTGTCGAATTTGTTTCACTTCTAGAACAGAAGTATCGCAAAAAAACAGTTTATAACTAATTGAGCATGGAATATAGTGTTTCTAATTTTAAACAAAATTGAACGAAAACAGACTTTTCGCGGAAAGTGTACAATTCAGTTCGACAAAAAATATCTTTCGGTCTCGTGAGTTATTTGTAAAATAATCGTGTAAATTTTAATTTGAATATCCGAGCTGTTGACAAATCATGATTTCTTAGTATGGCAGAAATTCTTAAGAATTATAAACATAGATGTTCTTCTTCATTCCATGGTTGTTCGATGCATTGCATTTGAATGCCCCGCATTCTCGTGCAAACGATTCTTTGATGACACAGTTAAAATGGTGGTTTTTAGGTTAAGCAAGAATTTCAAAAAATGTAAATAGCTCTAAATCGAATACGTTACACGCAAATAAACAGTATTCATTAAACCTGACATTGTAAATCACATATTATTCACCTTTATTTTATCTCCGGTCGTAAATCGTAGCCCTTACGTACTTGGATGTGTGTGTGTGTGTGTATATATATATATACACACACACATGCATATGCACACACACCCTCACATACACGCGCGCGCGCGCACGTGTATGTATAATGGCTAAGAAAATTAATTCACATTCAGCGCGTTGAAAAAAAATGTCTATGAGAGTTCTAGGGTTGAACGTCATCTGTATTATCAAGAATTGCGCCGCTGTAAGCGAGATCCCAGTAGTGCTCGACTTGGTGCTTCTTGAAGTGTTCACGAGCCATTTTTTCGATCGGGCAAACCTTGAATTTGATCTCACCGAAGTGGCGCTGTTTGCTCGTACCCTGCCACACGAGTACACACTTGTTCGGAACGTCATTGCCATCGGTGTCCTTGACAATATCCTCCTCCCACTTTATACGATGTAACATAAGACGTTGATACTTGCTCAATTGTTTGGCACCACCCTCGACGACTACGACGTTGCAGTCACGGAAGAGCATCACGCAACCAGTCAAATATAGCTGCTTCGCGTTCGTCTCGACTTTAAACTTCTTCGATGCGTTGTTTATGAGATCCCGTATTCTGTGAGCATACCGGTCGTTATTGAGCTGGTCACTTATTACCTAGCATTCGTTCTTGGCAGTGGGAAAACCTTTTATTCTTAAATTTATTGGTGAAAATGACCGCACTTATCTAACATACATCGTAACTGTTAATGCGAATGGCCTTCAGCGTATGGATATAATTTAGTTATGTACCATCATTGTAGACATACATAGCAATCGAAAAATGTCACGACGGCAACGTGACTGTCACTTGCATCTGGAGCACAAAACTTTAGCATGCTCATTGGAAATATTACCAACAATGACTTGATCCCATTTTTATGCATTCAATTGTTTCTCGCAACCCCAACGAGGAGGGTGAAAATATCACCCTCCTCGCGCAACTTGATAGATAACGGAGAGAAAAGAACAAACCTGTAAACGGCAACATGAACCCCGAGAGATGTATCTTCTCTAAGCTTTCTGGCTTTTTTCTCGCGTCGTTGATCCGCCGTAAGGCGTCTAGCTGCGTTCGCGTCCTCGTGAGCTTTCAACCGTTTGGCCATTTGTTGCCTGACATGTGCCTCGATCTTCGTGGGATCTTGGACGGCTTCCGTACCGAGAACTCGCATCAAATTCGATATACGTAATTTGGGCTCTGGCGGTGCTTCCAGACCCAATCTTATTTTTTCCTGCTCCTCTTTCCACGCTTCGCGACGATTTTGTCGACGCAGCTTCTTCCGTTCTTTCTTTGTGAGAAATACAGGCATGTAGATAGGCTTCAGAGGGTCAGCTAAAAAACGGAAAATCGTACAGAAAAAAGGAAGCAATCGTTTAGAATAGATTATAGAGTTATCGATCGTTTAAATTTTGCAGATGACAAAAGTCAATTTTTTTTCATGTCCATGTTGCGAGAACTGTGGCTCAACGTTTTTTGTTCCTCTTTCACAAGAACGAGTTATCATGTAACCCTAGAAGTACATTCATATTTTTCGCTACTTAGTTATACACACTGGGTCTGTGAGACCCGGCCAACTGTCGAATGATGTAGTGTCATTGAAATTACCTCTATTCAGATGATTTATTGGTTTAAATGAAAGAGCAGTCTCTTAGAAAAGCACCCGTGAAGAGAAAATCTGTGTTCGGTTCATATTTTGTTTGAGAGAGCTGTTTGAGCAGATAAAAATGTTTTACGAAGGAGGAATAACGCGAGTTTTGCACTTTTTGGGCGCGTCTGTGAGACCCAACAGTGTACTTTCAGGATTGATAAAAATGTATTTTTATGATTACTCGCTACAGGAATAGCTTTCTATCGATAAACGGATTGAGCCAGACTTTAAAGGCGTATAGGTTTTTTCAAAAACCGACGGCTTGCACAGGTTTGTAAAAATTGAAAGTGAGTGGAGTTTGTGTGAATTGCAGATAAGTTTTGATTTGGGGGCCGCAATCTATTGAATTTATCGAAACTTGGAAAGGATATCATATTTTTGAGACAAACATTTTGTCGAATTAACGAGGAGCATCCACACGTTTTTTTTGTGTAGCAAGCAATTGGATTGAAAAAATGCGATCTTCACTTACTCGGTGGTCTCATCTGAGTAGGATGTTCGACTAAATTCGTGATAGCAGCACTCTTAATAGAACTAGGTTCGTCGTCGTTGGGATAAGCTCCGGTGAGTATAACGGAGTCCCACCATTCGACGTGAGGTACCTCCTCGCTTTGAGCCTCTGTTTTCGGTGCTATCAAAGCCAATTTCGTAGCCGAACTTATCCCCGTTTTCCTTGCAATTTGACTGATTTCGTTCTGCAATTTTTCCAGTTGCGCTTTCATGCGTATACGTTCGGCGATCTGCTGAAACTTGCCAGGCTCGTGAAACTTGAGAGCACGTTTCCCTCTTATAGCCGGTTTAACGCCTAGTCTCGTATCAAAGAAGTGCGTATCCTGAATCTCCTCGGGTCCCTTGGATTCTTGCAATTGTGCCTTGAATTCTTCTCTCTTTTTGGCTCTAATGTTGGCCTTCAAAGTCGGTACAACTTGAGTGAGTTGGACCTCTTTGCCCGTCATATCAACCGTTCTACCAGACTCGTCTAGTATAAGGGGTGTCGGTTTGTCCGGCACGCTCACGTTGTTCAAAACTCCGGAACTCAGCTTGTTACGTATTTGTGCCTGAAGAGCAGCTATTTTACGCGCCTTGTCTGAATCCGTTTTGCTGAGTAAACCCTGATTGTACATACTTGCGACGTTTGGCGAGGGTTCGCGCGTTTTAAATGATGGTCTTATCAACTGTAAATCCTCCTGCTTTATAGCCTTCAAAGCTCTTTTTCTTTCCTCGATCTCTCGCTGTGCATTCGCCATCATTTGCTTTATCTGGAAAATTTATCAAGCATTTGTTGAAAGTCGTCACATTAATGAAATTACGGCACGGAAAAACAGTGGTTACATGAATAACCAAGCAAAATCATGGTCCATCACGATATTATTTACTTATATATATATATATATATATATATATATATATATATATATATATATATATATATATATATATATATATATATATATATATATATATATATATATATATATATATATATATATATATATATATATGTATATAGCGGTTGGAAAGTCTTCTCTTTCACACATCCTTGTGTAATATATTTAAGCAATGTATCGAGTGCATTGTATGTGCAACAATGAACAAGTTCAATACTTTCAACAGACTTCCAAAATAAAATAAAAAACGGAACCCATTCTGCCTCTGTGGGTAAGTTAGAAAAACCAAAATTGTTATATTTTTTTATTCTATGGTCGTTTCTTGTGCTGGAAACTTTGTCTAGCGATATCCCCCTATCAAAGATAATGTTCATAGATTGTGAGAATGTTTGCTTTCCCAGTTACCAAGATTTGGACAAGAATATAATTATTGTGTAAATTATGTGTAATCTACATAATCATTGATTATGTAATATATACCATGACAATGCAATATTTTTATTACCTTATCAGCAGATAGGTGGGTTTCAATAACTGAATCATTTTTAAGTTCATCCTCTTGAAGTTTTGGTTTTTTCACATCCGTCTCCTTGTCTTTTACATCGGGGTATATGCGCTTTTTACTTTTCTGAGCCGCTTTGGTATCATCGTATATCGTAAATATCTTTTCAGTTAACTTTGTTGCTTTTTTATCTTCGAGAAGAGCCGAAAGTTTATCTGTGAAAAACATACGATAATAAATATTAATATGGATTATAGAAGCCTTGATGACTGCTTAAATCTGAAAGTAAACAAACATTCGAAATAACATCTCATCGATACGAACCTGCCGTTTTACGTTTGTCATAGCCGGATGCGATGCAATTAACAGCAGCCGTAACAATGGCTGGCTCCCCGAAACCAAGAAACTTGTGAACTGCCTTCTCGATCTGCGGCTTCATCTCGTCTATCTCTTTTTTCGTTAAATACGACATTTTTCCGATTTTTAGTTACAGATATATATGTGTGTATATATCTTTAATGAACCTTTTGTTTAATCCATTTGTACTAATTCAGTGTATTCGAACTTGCTTATTTACGATATAACCTGTGTAATAAGGTTATGGTCGCTCCAAAATTATCAGTACGTCTATTGCAACTAAAAGAGCAATATTTAATATGTTCGTGAATAATGACGAAGATTTTGTTACATTTAATGAATAGTTACAATTTTCTATCCTCAATACTCGCATTGTTCATATTTTACGCTCATATTTTATAACGCGCTATAACGTTTCCACTCGTTTGCACCAGATCAACTGAAATATAGTAAGGCTGGAACGCGCGCCATATACGACCAATGAAGATGGAGTTCCATAGAAGTGTACGGATTTACGGGCTGCTCGAAGCCTACATTTTTTTGGTGCCCGCGAGCAGACGATGGACGACGCCACTAGCGCTCGATCTGTGGTACTCTGCAACACCGACCGGGGCAAAGCCAACTCACACAACACAAAACTCCAGACAAAACGAGATGGTGCTTTAACGTCTCCAAGGTTGGCTAGCCTGGGTCAAAAGAAACTTCCAGACTTCATTGCGAACGTTACGAACGAGCGTTCTGAACATGGAGACTAGATACAGGAGCCTAATACCCGTATTCATAGTCCTTCCTTGAGGAACAAGGATTCCTTGATCCTCATTTCGCGTTTCATAGACCTTCCTCGAAAGAATAAGGAGCCTTATTGGCCTCCTTCTTTCAAGGCAGGTCTCGAGCACGGTCTTGCATACAGGTCTTGAAACTCGCTCAAAATTTCAGTAGTGGGGGATGGCTTGTTATTGAAGCACCGACTGTTTTAACTCGTGACCACGAGGATCGCTGCTATAGAGTGATGCAGGCTGTGTGAGAGAGACGGAAATAGATTTCAAAAGTAAACAAAACCCAAACATAACCGCCAATTCACGCGACCACACGCAACGTGCTCTACTTGGAAACTTGGAAAAATGGTGATATTGAAAAATGACTAAGTGGTGTATTGTGCCAACGTGTAAAACTGGCTCTCGGAGTGAAAAATCGAAACGCTCAGTGTTTCGGGTGCCGAGAGACTTGGCCCAATTAAAAAAATGCGAGGCCGCGATACCGAGAGTTGGGAAATTAGAACCAAGACACGTTGTGTGCGAAAATCATTTCGAACCGAAATAAATTCATCGAGAATGGGCGAAACAGGCGTTGGAGCCGGGAACCTGAAAAAAATGAAAAATGATTGGGATCATTACAATAAATACTTTTCAGGCTGGAAAACATAAAACAATGTTAGTGAATTATTTTCATTTATCCTACTGGAGAGTCCTTTGCTTAAAGGTCGGAAAAGAGGTGTTTTTTTCCAATTTACCCACGCAAACCGTTTCGGAAACTGCAAAGTAGAGATTATTGGAAATGTTTCTTGGGACATGCATTAAAATTTTTCGAAGAGGAAATAAAGAATTGTAAAAGAAGCACTGTTTCTTAAGTATTTGTTTCATTTTCGAACTGGATTCCACTTCGGTCTGGAATAGTTGCCACTTATTTTCCGGTCAATTAAAACAACGCGTAAAGCCTATTTTTTTAATACAAGCTAAAACATGTTTTAAAAAAACCGAGCGCACGGGGTCGAACCCCTGAAAGCAGCATTACGAAGCTTGCACCGAACCCCTCGACCAACACGAGCTCACATTGACACCTATATAAAAAAACATTCATATTCATTGTACCCACTTGGATAACTATAATCTTTTGGTTTTTTTTCAGGTTTACGATAAAGTTACTTTTAATTGTATTTAGGTCCAACATGCATTTTTGACATTGAATATCATAATTTGCCTACACCAGCCGATTGTACAGCTAGGGTAGGTTCCTATGAGTCAACAATCGATTTCCATCTCTCTCGCACAGCCTGCATCACTCTATCGCAGCGACACTCGTGGTCACTAGGCGAAACGGCCGGTGCCTCAATCCGAGGACATACCCCCACCACCAGAGTTTCAAGACCTGTATGTAAGACCGTCTCGAGCAAGGAGCCTAGAGAGGAGGAGTCGACACTCCCGCCTCAAACAGTTCTTTCAATCGGTCGCAGAGGTGTAATGCTCATGTCCGCCGCAGGCGTCGCTAGTGTTCCCCAGAGCCCATAATATATAGTAAAACAAAACTGCATAAGGAGAAACTGCCGGTGTTATGGCGGCAAAATTGTTTGCGCATGTCAAACACAAACATATATGTCGTGTACACCAGCGCAGCAGCTATCGAATTATGTGTATAATAATGGAGATGACTCCTCGCGAGTCAATGTCATAAAGGGAAAAAGTAAACACTCTAAGTAGGAATTATAAAACAAATTTCAACTATTTATGGCAGTAAATTGAAAAATATATTCTTCCATGTTAGTTTTGTTCGAGTTCTTTTGGGATCGGACGAGTTCTTTTATTGGTTGAAACTGCTTCAATTCGCTCGCACAACCAGATACCTGTACGAATGCAAAAGAAAAAAAATTAAAACTACCGAGCCTCGAACTCAGGACCTTCAATGCAGTAATCTAGCGTTCTACCAACTTCGCTACACAATCATTTGCCAATAAATATAATCCTCTCATATTTAAGTGATTGCCGCGCTTGGGGTTCAATTAGGCTTGACGGCTTGTTCGGTTGGTTCATCGCTTAATTTAATTCATATTTAGCTTCATTTTTTAACGTAACTAGCAAATAACGAGGAAAACAGAGTAACGTGCATCCGAATAATAAATACATTGCGAGATACATTACGGTTGGTTTATCGCTTTATTCGCGTTTCATTATAATTAGCTATATTTTTAAATATAACAGGCAAATCATAAGTTTCCATAATAAAATAACTCGTGTTGTTCTTATTATATAATTATTATATCCGATGTGCTTTTTATATAATAAACCCCTGTGAATAAAACAACACGAGTTGTTTCATTAATATTATTTATATTTTATTCATTATATATATGTACACAATATTATTATATATTATAATAGAAGGAATCTCCACTTGGGTGTATTATCGTTCGGGTGTGCGAGAGAGACGCACCATGACTGTTCCAAGTGAGTACGAGAGAGAAACACGATCAACCCACTTTTGTGATTGGTCGTTGAGGCGAAGCTCGGACCTTTGCAGTTTTGTATTACTATATATTATGGGCTCTGGGGAACACATGCGACGCCTGCGGAGGAACTGAGCACTACATCTCTGCGACCGATTGAAAGAACTTCGTACATACAGGCTAGGATAGGGAGTTTGGACTCCTTTACTCTAGTCTCCTTGGTCTCGAGCTTCCTTGAAGAAACCTTCGGCACTGTGATTGGCTGTTTCGTTTCATATGACTAACGCTTGCGCTTGCGCTTGGCGTCTCTGCAGTTTTTACCTGTATCACAGACCAGTCTACAGGTTAACCTCAAAAACAGTTAAAAGTGGAGCACGTAAAAAGTATCGAAACGTATCGCAGTGAACCAGCCCCCTGTTACCATCAGGCATACATGGCTCGCGTAATGTCCGTCGTTTTTATTTTCAATCGCTGCCACGTGTGGCGCTAGTAGTCACCTGCTCGCTAACTATATATGTGACATATAACCTGTGAACCAGCCGAACCCACCAAACAATGGAGAAAATGTTTATTATAATCATTATTATAATATGATTATGTGAATCGTTTAAAATGATGTTACTCGAAATGTATTTGTTTTTTGGCAGTTAGAGACCGGGAAGCAAGTGTATGCGTGCGTGTCGGTTTCTCAACAAGCATGAAAATTTCAAGAAATAAATCGATACATATAAATATCAGGAAAAATATATTTATTTCCCTTGAATAATCTTTAAATTCAAAATATCAACATTTAATGTACATTTAAATAAAATGACCGGTTTTTTTATTTATAATACATAAATGAACCTTGAATATTTTTCACATGGTACAAAATTTCGCATTTTTTTGCCGTTTCATTTTCTGACTGTAGCTGTTCTGTCTTAGTCCACGGAAATAGCGATGAGACACTTCCTTGTTTCAAGTGAGGGATTTTGTATTTCCCCTGAAATATTTGTCATAATTCGAATGTAAGAGGAAAAAAATAAAAAGTCGGGTTATGACAAAAAAAGTGATCGAACTCACTATTCCAAGCACTCTTCCATCGGGACTTAGAAAGTGGCGTACCCAAATTATTTCGGTTTTCTGGAAATGCTTCTCGCAAACTGCTTTTCCACGTTTCACACAGCTGCTCTTTCGCCGCACCGCTATTTCCCACAAATTCTCACTTTGCGGGTTCTTGGGAATTGTTTAAAAATTCACCTTTTCTGGCTTTGATTCGAACCCTGAAGTACAACCAGGGACGATGCATATCGGAATGATTCATCTCAAACCAATTACTGCTCTTCGTCGTTTGATAATTATAACCTACACACAATACAGAAAGTATGTCATGGTAAACAAAAAATACACTTCACGGATCGCGGATTGATTTTTTGACATTTAAAATGTTATGAAAATTGTAGGGTACTCACAAGCCTCAAGTCACAACACAACCGTAAAACGCGTAAAACTCCAAATATTCCGAAAATATTATTATTATATCGAGCATGGACCGCGCATGCGCAAAAGAAATCGAGCAGGTGACTACTGACGCCACGAAGTGGACTGTAGCGCAATCAAACATCCCGGACACACGCGAGTAATTTATTGCCATAGGAATAGTATTCAGTGTCAGGGGGCTGCAGTGAATGGAGTTTAAACAACAAAAAACTGTTGGAAATCGTAAAAAGTTTCGAGGCGTATCACAATTGACGGCGTAATCGAAATAAGCAATTGGAACCACGTAAACCGGAGGTTTGTTCGCGCTAGCTACACTTTCTACAATTTTTTAGGGAGTGTACACTTTCGCGTTCGTTTTAACGGAAATGACGTCACGCGCCGCTGTTCGCGTTACGAGTGTAGCTACACTTTCGTGCCACTAACCCTAGACTTTCTACACTCGATCTTGACGAGGTGTAAAAGTACACGAAAAGTGTAACAGTGATATTACTAGAATAACCCCATAACCAGCGAAACTGTCAGTAAGTGTATACAGAGGTAAGTACTACATAACCTAAAGCATTTAAAGTAATCACAAAAAAATTCTCATTTATTACGAAAAACAATAAATAATAAAGGTTCAAAATAACAAACTATTATAATTATCAATCTCTATCGATCAAGGTGATTAAAAAATTGACATGACCTCCAATGTATAAGGCAATCACAAACAAATTCTCATTTATTATGAAAAACAATCAATAATAAAGGTTCAAAATAACAAAGTATTATAATTATCAATTTCTATTGATCAAGGTGATAAAAAAATTGACAAGTGTTTATTATAAATTCGCAGTATCACAATACGTTCCAATCTACTATCAACGCAAACCGGAGCTAACATGGAACAGGAGCTAAAAATTAAGTCAGCAGTGCTGTTCCGAAATTCAGAAGGCGGCTTAGTCGTTGATTCTGACAACAACGTGTGCATTTGTGAAGGTTTTGGATTTCTACAATCGTATCACTAACACTCCATTCTATGTAGAACTGGTATCAGTACATCCATTCTGGGCGCAATTACAAGTACAAGTTAATAATTTCAATAACACCGTCCATTGTAATCAGTTTACGAGATCACCAAACTTGAGGTTACACGGTATATCTCTTTAACGGTTAGATGACACTCCGTAATCTCATGTGTTGTTTGAGGTTAAGGTGTGGTCCACTAGGTCGCCGCCATGTTTCTTGTACACTATCGCGTTCGCGCTAGAGTCAGGGTTGCCAGATCTTTCCAACCTCAAAGCGCCACCAGAGGTCACCCAAACCGCCAAAAAGCGCCAACTACAGGAATGTCTGAATCGTCGAAAAACGCCAACGGAAACACGTATTCGCGGTCTTTTTAAAATAGCCTCACGCTCAAATTCAAGTTAAAATATATTATTCAAATGGACACTTACTTTAATGTCACGTTGAATTTGAAAACAATTTTTTTTTGTAATTATTACGATTTTATTGTTTTATTTTTTGGTCGCAATTATCACTATGTTACACGAATTGCACATTTCTTCCAATTCGACAGTTAACAAATGAAATTCATCACAGAGAGTACAAAATAATGAACCTATGGATATAAATAATATATTACAATAAATAATAATAGAGATACTTTTGTCCTATTAGTAAAAGAACGGTTCGCGAGAAAGAAAAAAAACATCAGCAACTTGATTACGTCGATTTTTTGACGTAGCCTTTCTTTTGCTCTAGCATTCTTATGCCAGATCTGCAATGATGTCGAGTATTTCAGACAAACTGTCTGCCTCGTTTTCGCCACCCTCATTTTTCACACCATTTGCAGTACCAGCAGCTGAAGGATACATGGAACTCGATTTAAAACGCTGGAGCATTCCCGATGATGGTTTGAATGTTTTACAACATTCTTCGTGGCATTGAAAGTGCATCCGTATCCGTAAGAGGGCCTGGAGCATCGACGTTTTGAGCTTGTTTCGAACTCGAGTTTTAATTAAGGTCAGTGCCGAGAAAGCTCGTTCAACGGCGGCGTTGCTTGTGGGTATTGTTAACATTTTTAACACCACTTCCGCGAATTCGCAAAACACTAAGCGGCCACAAGCATCTGTATATTTATAAACGTCTGGCCAGAACATTACAATATTCGTGGGAATGTCTCCGCGATAATGCTCTTTCCAGTCAACGAAACTCAGCTTTTCCCACTGGCTTTTATATACTGAGACGTCGACTTTGGGATCGAAAAAATCTTGAAGGGGCAGATCCTCAAATTTGACGCGCACGTGGGAAATGCAGCTGCTCGGACTGAAAAGTTTGATTTTTTTGAAGACCTCGAAATTCGGTGGCAGTCGCTGCGTCATTTCAAACAGAAGCTTTTTCAGAAAATTAAAGCATCTCTGTTTTATTTGAAGTTTGCTCTCTGCTGAGATGTGAGAACGGTCGTTTTCCTTCGAAAATTCGATTCCAAAATCGACTTCAGCGATGGGTAAGAACGCTAACTCGTTGCTCGCGGCGTTGACAACTTCTTCGACGAGGGACTCGTTCTTCTCAACCCGCAAAAAAACTGGCTTCAGAATGCATTTAGCGAACAATAAGAAGACGGAATACATTTCTTCGTAGAGACTACCGACGTCGACTTTTTCACTTTGAAACGAAATGTTTAAGTGCTGTATTTCTGCCAAAATCGGCTTTGAAAACAGCAAATACAGTCGATTACTGTCATCGTCCAACATATCGCGGAGTGTCCGTGCAGTGTAGCATCTCTCGGCGTCGCACGCGATACGGAAATGTATTTTTAGTTCCATCCATTGTTCCAGAAGACGTTTGACGACATCGTAAAAGGCAAGCCATCTCGTCCGCGAGAGCTGTATCATTTGACGGAATTTCTGAGCATCCTGACCCGAATTAATCATATCGAACGTCTTTTTGTACGTAATCCTACGCGACGGACTGACGCTGAACCAGTTATAAACTTCCCGTGCGAGGAAATCTAACGAACTCGGTAGCTCCTCGCTTGCTTTTGACGCACATAAATGTAGGGAATGGCAGGTACATTTCATGAGCTGTAACGTTGGCACGTCTTTTTTGAGCATCGTGTACACTGAGTGATTTCGCCCGCATAAGTTGCTCGCTCCGTCAGTGCCTATGGCCGTGAGGTTTTTCAACGACATCTTAATGTGCTGGAAGTAATGCACGATGCTCGTGTACAAGTCAACGGCCGTTGCTCGCTCTACTTCCAGGATGCCGAGAAAATCGATGATGAGTCGATTTTCGGTCGTGTCAAAATATTTTATGCACATGCACAAATGCTTGGTCACCGAGACATCAGTGCTTTCATCAATGATAATTGAGAAGCCCTTATCGCCCACAGCCCTGACCACATCGTCTAGAAACGTTGGTGCTATTACGTTTTTTATGACGGTCGAGCACTTGGTCCTGTGCAAACGTAGCTTCTCCAAATCGCTTCCTTTTCCTAAGGTCGACAGAAGGTCACCCAGGTGGTCAATCGAGCGAATGGATGAATGCATGACGATGTACAGCGCCAGTTTTATATCGATGATCTTCTTTTCGTCAGACACTGGAGCCTGATACCCTTCAAATGATAAAACGAATTAGACGGTCGAAATATGAAAGCTTTCACTTTCTTGGACTCCCTTATAGAATGAGCTTTCTGACCGCGAATAAATAAGAAGGAAAATGGGTCAATCAGTTTTGGACAATTTTAACCACTTGTTCAAATTTAATCAAATTTCGAATATTAAAAAAGAGAGAATTAAAAAATAGAGCATAGCTCGCAATATAGCATGAGAATAACAAACAGAACAAAGGATTCAAATAGCATAAAATTTTATATTTTTAAAAAATATTTGTTTAGAGTATAAACAATTTCCGAGATATTGTGCTAATATTGTTTTACATGTGTAGGGTATCACTAGACTACTACAGTGCATTTTACACTACATCACTAGACTAGACACTACAGTGCATTACAGACAGAAAACACAGCAGCAATGTATGAAAAGAAAACTTGTTCTCATGGGAAAGCTTTGTGTGAACATCAATACATCTTAAGGAGGCAATGTACGAGTTTCAATTCACATAATTTTTTACGTATGAAGGTGTGTCTAGGACAAATACACATTCTACAATTAATTGAATTTTTTAAAAAGTTTTATACAATCTATACGGAGAGAAGAGTATGCCAATATTTGGCACACTCAGTATAGTAATTTTTGATATATTTCGTGAGTCTAAAATCATTACTATATTTTTTACGGAACTATTCCGAAATATTTCTCTCTGTGTGAAAAAAATTCGATTGTAAGGATAATCAAATTGCGTTCCTACCATGGCTCACTAAAGACGTGTATCGGGTCTTATCGAGTATGGCAGAGCGATCCTGATGCTTTTTTGATTTCGC
Source organism: Ophion ellenae (assembly GCA_963210295.1). Lineage (NCBI taxonomy): Eukaryota > Metazoa > Arthropoda > Insecta > Hymenoptera > Ichneumonidae > Ophion > Ophion ellenae. Next base: position 2,768,626 of record OY723394.1, read on the forward strand.
ATGTCTCTGAAGATCTGCGAGGTGACTTCTCAATGATGTTTCACAGATTTTGCAGTGAGCTTTGTTCGGGTCATTTGGGCTCTTATGCTTAGCCATGTCGATATGCTGCAGCCATCCTGTTATAGTTGCACAACAATAGTGTAGGACATCGAAAAAGGTGTTGCATAATAAAACAGAAAATTCGAGTGTGTATGGCAAATTTGTGAACAAACTAACCTTTGTCCCAATTAGTGGTTTCCCACTCCTTACGATACTTACGTTTGTCTTTTGCATACTTGCCCATATTTAATTTGGAGACCATATGAGCAACGAAACAAACGAAACACGATTCAAGAACAAAACACGATTCAAGAACGAAACGCGGAAAAACGGTATCAGTGCTGACACCTGAAATGTTAATATTCCTCTAGCGTGCGTTCTGAAACGCTTTCTTAGTTTCTTCTTCCAATAGATGGCTCTGAGTGTACGCTCTTCATGCGACGTAGGCCGATAATCCGACGTTTTGAAACGCACCGGATTATGGACGGGGATACATTCTAGGGGCTAGCCCACGGTCTTACATACAGGTCTGGAAACTCCGGCGTTTTTGCATGGTAGAAAGTGTCATTGTAAGTGAGGCAAAAATTCCTCATTTATCCACTGAAAGTGCTGGCAAGTAGAAGTATTCTTGTAGATATCGATATACAGCAATGGAAAAATAACCTGCTGACGGCAAGCACATGTGTTCACAACGTTTCTAGAAATCTAAACTACCTGAAACGATCCGGTAGAACAGCATAGTGTGGACCAAGCCTTATCCTTCGCTATATTTTATTATATTCGAATGAGGATACGCCAGTTCGCCTATCAACAAAACCAAAAACGGCAAACATAATTTTTTATAACAAAACAAACTCGCCGAACTAACAAATCAATAACAACGGTGCCTTTTAAACATACATAATGCGTTTATTTCTTTTTTTAAATTCCTCTTCCATTATATTTATTTTGAGGTTCTTATTAACAGTGTCAAAAAAGCAGAAATAAAAATGAAAGTTGTAGAAATAAATAAGGCATTCAATCGACTATGTATAAACATTAATTGTAAGGGAAAAAAATTAGGGTATACAAATTTGTTCATACCCCATCTACTTAAATCGCGAAAGACCAAATAAAAATATTACAGAAGTTCGAACATACGAGAAATACAGTCCAATGAAATAATAATTCTCATTCTGCCCGGGGGTTCAGCAATGAAAAATACTCAATCATTTTCCATTTATATCGCTCTTACAAATAATATTGGGTCTGTTCGTTTTGGCAACAGACCCAAACACTTCTTACGCCTTCTGAGGACTACAATTGTAATAGATACAGAAATATATCTAATGCAATTGTAGAAAGTGTAGCTAAACCGAACAGACTATGTTAATCTCGAAAAATCTGCGCCTCTGCACAGCTGTTCGGACCGGCGTTTGATTGGCTAACTTCTACCTTGCAGCGCTTCGGGTGACAAAAGCGAGAACTGACCGTTTGCCTCATTATCTAAGTCACTCCCCACCCTAGGAGTTTCCAGACCTGTATGTAAGACCGTGGGCTAGCCAATCACACATTGTCGGGTTATTTCCTGTGGATACTAGATAATTCAACGGCAAAGCGAATGACAAGTGGGAGAGCCACCATGCAGCGATGGAGCGGCGACCGGCGAGCATTATGCATGGACACTGGAGCGAATGCAGCGTGCCGCGCACGCCCTGTGAGAAATAAAGACGAATGACAAGTCACAGAAATTTCGCCAAAAACGCCGATTTGTATTACGAAAACCGCCAAAATATCGCCAAGTCGCCAATTAGAATTTTGCGGCGCCAAACAGTTTCAAAAATCGCCAATTTGGCGCAAAACCGCCAAATCTGGCAATCCTGGCTAGAGTTGCGTACCCGTGAGGAAATAAACTACACTCCCCAGACACGGCCCTAGTTCCGTTTACACTGGCGAGTGTAGAGTGCAGTTAGCGCGAACAAACCTCGTATCGGAGTGTATCAGTGTACGGCGCAACCTCAATAAAGAGTTAAAACAACGTGGAAATTCATACAGAAGTTTTCCATATAATTACTCGGCAGAATGAACAAAGATTTTTTACACAATTCTGATAATGAATTTGATTATGATTTTGAGGAAATTGTGAGTAGATTTCGATGGCGGCTTGACAATCGAGAGCCAAGCGGTTTGAGTTAGTTTCAAATAAAGCCGAGTGGCGCTTCTATCACCGGTTTTACCACCATAAGCAATCACATATCCCTAAATATGTGTTCCTTCTGGAAGGGAGAGCCGAGTTGTGACTATGGAACAAGGACGCCTCTGAGATCAGAGATTAGTAGGGAGATGTACAACGCTCCCCTTTTCGGCGTGCCTCGGAAATGGCGGTAAATCGCAGTGGCGAGTTCGGGAACATGAATTTGTGTGCATCGCCTCCAGGGAGACTAGAGTAAAGGAGCCCGAACGCAATGCTGGCGAAATGGTTGTGAAAGTGATGAATGATCCGCGGATTGTACCCGCCTGGCGGCGCTACCACTGCTGGCTCCGTCCGCGCGGTGATTTCGAATCGCAATTTCGTATATTTCTTCGATCCGCAATTAGTCGTATATTTCTTTCTTATTAGCGCGGTTTATAATACTTAAGAGTAATATTGATATGCTTTTGTTTAAATTATGAAATGATAATATATCAGTAATTTTTTATTTGGAGGTGATCTATACTGTAATTGTTTTATTTGTATACGGTGACACGTACGATTAAAGAGCCATAATGTGAATATTGCATACTGGATTTTCAAGAAAAAATTTTTTTCGTCGCTACAAAAAGAAATAATAAAATGTATAATTTACATCAAGCCTCAAATCAACCAACAAACCAAACCGAATCTAAACCCCAGGCGGGGCAACAACTTAAATATTAGAAAACTACCTATTCTAGTGACGGAAGGGACATGCGGGGTAAGCGCAATATTTACCCATGGCGAAGTGAAATCAAAAAATAAATCCAATTGAATATTATAGGCAATACATTATAACGAAATGGGAGCGAGGGGGATTAATATTAAAGGATTTGCATATTTAACCTAAAAAACGTTTTTTTATCCAAGCACCATGCATTACATTTTTGCTGTATCAAAGGAATCTCTAACAGCATTAAAATTAATGGCAATTATAATTAAATTCGGCGAAGATAGCATGCAATAAAAGAAATACAAACGATTTGGCAAAATGAATCAACATGTAGTTGCACATGCCGATGTCAATATTTGTCAATATTTTCGCCAATTCGCGAATTAATTGCATAAACATAATATTAAGGTTCAGTTCTTACCTTTATTGGATCGTCTTTTTCTGTTTTGATTTTATAAATACTTTTAATACCGCAATATCACTCAACGATGCGTGACAGCGTAAACTGTATGTAACTGACATATATATAATACTCACATATATAGTAACTGACAGTAATACGTCACTGTATGTATGTCACAAACACTGCTAAGCCGGTCCTCACGCACCTATCCTATTCGGTACCAGGCGCTGGTATCGCTTGCGGATATTTTTCGAACTACAAGATCTTTCATCACTTTCGCGATCCACTTTTCGACGATTCCGCCATATGCGTTCGGGCTCCTTTACTCTAGTCTCCATGATCGCCTCTGTCGAGGTTGCAGATTCCCTTGTAGCCGCGCGAGTCGTGATCACGGCTCAAGTCGATATCGCAGTCAGCGTGCACACGAATGGGTAGCTCGGTGAGGGAAAAGTCTCTGCCCCTCGCTCACTCGACAGGCGAACGGAGCGAGGTTTTCCGTCCGATCGAGCTCGACATATATGTGTGGCCGTACTGCGGATTGGAATATGCATTAAGACGGAATGACACCTCATTTGGGTCGGTATGGTAGAACAATTGTAGATACCCAAAAATCTCTGAAACGGCTCTTCAGATTCCGTCGAAACTTTGCCAAACAACGTTAACTAGACAGCTGTTCGTCTATCTATTTGACGTCGTTTGGCAAAGTTTCGACGGGATCTGAAGAGCCGTTTCAGAAATTTTTGGCTATCTATAATTGTTCTACCATACCGACCGCGATGAGGTGTCATTCCGTCTTAAATGAATTTCAAAGAGAAAAACATGTATCGAGAAAATTGTTTTCTCTCGGTTGGCCGTTTATGCCGAGAATGCGGGTTAAAAAAAATTAACGACGAATCGCGTTGAAAAATAAAACGCCGAAACGACCCTAGAAGGTTCAAAAAGAAATCTTGAGTCTTTGCTGCGGTCGTTACGGCGTTTTTTTTTCAACAGCAAACATTATGGATAAGCGTGTATCATAAATGTATCTATATCATCAATGAGCGTCGTGGCTGAGTTGGCAGCGTGACAGATTAACGATGCTTGCGGTCCAGGTTCGATCCCTGGTGATTCGACTTTTTTTAATCGATTTTTTTTTCTTCATTTTATATTCAAAAAATTTCGAACTTACTCTCGCCTTAGCTATTTTCGCCTGCCCAGGCATTATTTATGATATTAAATTCATATATGTTTAATTTTAAAAAAGACATTGGCTACCGGGGATCGAACCCGCGTTGTCTGCACTTAGAGCCCGCACGCTGATATATCAACCGCGAGGCTCTTGTGACTGCAAACCTGCCTTACGTATGCACACTTATCCAACCTTAAAAAAAAACTTCGCTGCAGGACAAATTGCATATTGTTTTTATGACCTTAAAGTATTATTGAAGACAAATGAAAACGATTTTTCCAAATTCCTAGAGTGGTGTTATCCCTTAAAGAAAAAAAATTGATTTTTTGATCGTTCTAAATGTATATCCCCTCTTAAAGACTTTGAGGCGTCTGGCCACCTTGGCCGATCGAAAAACGGGTAATTTAAAAAAAAATAATGAACTCGAAAGTATGGGCCGGAATATTTTTATTTTTTTACATAACGTCAGAAAGGGCTTTAAGAATAACGTTAATAAATTTCCGTTCAAAATATTAAAAAATGGCGCCGTTATGCACATTGCCGCGGAGGCCCTCCGCACGATGCGCGCGGTCGTTGTCCCAGCTGTTACGCGGTCATCACACATTTTTTACCAGTCTAACCACCCTTGTTATCGATATACCCCCCTACTGTCCTACCTAATTTTAATGCAGCTTCAAGCGTTGAAATACACCTAATACCTAATTTTTTTTGCAGCTTCAAGCGTTGAAATACACTTCTTAGCAAACACAAAAAACAGTTTTTTTCAGAACTACCCTAAAAATTTGAATTTTTTTTAAATTTAGATTTATTTTTCGATTTTTTTTCCTTGGTAATTGTTGTCTTTGAATGAATAAATTACGCATTAATGCCAAAAAAAAAACATTTTGAAGATGAAAAAATGAATAAAAATCGAAAAATTGCTTGTCACGGTGATTTTTGACAGAAACGATAAATTTAATCCTTCGGGGCATTAAGAAAAAAAAATCGCAGCGCTTTGCAACTTTGAGGCTTTTTTGGGGACACTTCGGGGTTAAAACATTACCGACGATATCCTTCGTTCATGCATTATATCCAAAGTTATATCAAATTTTCCAAATATCCTTAAATTGGCAAATTTTCAACTTTTTTCAGTCAACATCAGCACTCCGAAGAAAATGTTTCATCAACAGCCCCTAATTGCATGTCATAGGGAATATTTTGCAGTTTCCAAAACCCTACTTTTATTTCCTGTACGATCATTAGTTCTCGAGTAATTGATTGTCAAAGTTAAAATGGACTTTTTTGCCTTGATCGACGATTACTCCGCGCCAAATCATCGAACGGAGCTTGTTAAAAGGTAAAATTAAAACTGATTAAATTGTCTAAAAGACATTTATAGTCGTATGATAAAAAAAATTCTTTGAAATCCACAGACCATTTTAAAGACGAGCAAAAATTTGGAAATAAAATTCCGTTGGTTTTCGGATGATTACAAGAAAACCGCCCACGCTAACAAATTTTACAGTCCAGATCTGAAAACTAGATACTTGAAGCAATAATATCCTTTTCTTATTTTCTGTACGACCATTTTTCTCCGAGTTATCCCTTGTTGAAAATCAGCGAAAAATTTGGAATTTTTTAAATATCCCTTAATTTATTTGTGTAGTGTATTTATTTGTACATTTTATTCTTTATTTTTTACAGTTACAAAGAAGATATTTTAGTGCCGCAACAAAAAGAAAAGTGGTCGTCAGCAGCAGCCGCAGCGGCAAGAGGCACCCGAGGGAGCCCAAGGGCGCGAGAAGGGCAGGCCATCGAAAGAACAGCGGCACGAGCGAGGGGAGCGATCGCAGCAAGGACGCCACGGGTATCGTCGACGCGACCGAACACGCAGTCGTTCGCCCCGCCTACGCATTTTAAAGTTGCTCAAAACGAGCGGGCGTTCCAAATTTTGGTGCAACAGTATTGGAAAATATGACAAAAAAAATAAATATTTCCCCCAATAGGGAAATTAGTTTTTACTTTTCCCCTTAGAAAATTAATTTAAAAAATTGTTGAAGAAAAGTGCCGAAACGATCGAGAAAGGCTTGAAGGGAACTTTGAGTCTTTCTCGATCGGCATTTTTTTCAAAATACATTTCACATTGGATAAGTGTTTCGGCATTTTTTTCAACACATTTCACATTGGAATGGGGGTCAAAACTTTGAAAGGCCAAATATAGAACGACAAAGATTTCGAAATGACAGAATTATAAACTCAAAGTAACGAACTGTAAATTATTCAAAATTTTATCCTTCGATCGATGACGAAATTGAATATCCCCGACTAGAAATGTTGCTACGGGGCAGACTAGAGGTGCATCCGGCATACCGTATCCCGTACCACGGCACGGTACAGGCTGCCGGATCAGAGCTTCACCGGGCGTGAAACGCTTTTTTGAATCTGGCCATGACGCGGATACCGGTAACGTAACTGATCCGTACATCTTTTCAGACTCTGATCCGGTTGCCGTATCTATGCCTGAAATAAAAAGAATCCCAAAATTACGAATAAAAAAAATTCTGGTAGTATTTTTTGTTTCCATATGCGTTATTTATGATTCTGCCTATATGATCATTGAAAGAAAACATATTCTGCCTCGTTGATGGTTTTTTACCTCTCCTCGGAATTGAACCACGTCTTCTTATTCTAAAGCTGAGCGCGCTACCTATTTAGCCATTCCAACACTTGTGTTAACTCCTTTTTTTCCTTGGGTATTATTATCATTCTAATTCTATTCTAAAGAATGTCAATAATTTTATCCATGGGGTTGAAGATTGCATCGCGGCAATGTAACAATAATTCTGTTTCAACCGGATTTTTACTGCCTATTTAGGCTGTGAAAATAACTCACACGTTTTCACATATTGTCATTAGCGTGTTACGACCGGAATTTGCAAAAAAAGGCTTTTGATGATTTTGTAAAAAAAAAAATTATTTGTACTAATGAAATTTTATTGATTTGATTTGATTAATTACCTTTTGATGATGACAAAAATAAACGAATGAAAAGGGAAGAAGAAAAAAGCGTTGCATTCCCACGATACAAACTGCAAATTTATTTTTATTCGTTCTTTGTATCTTAATTTGATGATGACGGCGTCCGCATGGACACCATATTACTTTAATTAGAATCTTGCCGAAATTATGCACGCAGCAACTCAGTTGTTTACTTTGATGGCCCCGAATAAGATTATAGGGTAGACATGCGGCGCAAATCAGACATGCACTTCGAAGTGCATGGCGGATTGGCACCGGATGTCTACTCGATTAGCCAACCTCGGAGCACGGATGGGAAAAGGAAAATCGATCAGGCCGTGGACAGGTAACCGTAACAGAGCCATGTGAGGGACGCGTTGCGAGTCGTCTGACGTGGACCTGATTGATGCTGCTTCCTTACCTCGGTATCTGGGTACTACTGATGCGGCGGAAACACGGCGCCGATCAGGCACGGACTTCGCCGCCGTAACAAGGTCCTCGCAACATTACCTGATTCAGGACTGATCGGTTTGTCTTTGTTACACCCGTTTTCCGGATTCACTGATCCAGTAAATATCCAGCACAGATCAGGCGGGCGCTTCTATGGTATTCCGGACCGTATCTTCAAACCGGCCTGATCAGTGATCCGGCTGCCGGAACAACATTTCCAGTCGGGTCTATTACACCAAAGGATTATTTATTCGAGAGCTCATTTATTCGAGAACGTGTATTCAGATTGCCTGCAGTTTGAGTCATACAAATACAAATTCAAACAATCTAGAACATCCATATCTCTGAAATAGAAAGAAGTGAGTATCTAAATTGGTAATACCATCTATAGCAAAAAGCCATATATATCGAGGATACAAACTTCGAAAATGTAGATCTCAGATACCCGGCTGGAAACTTGTTCAGGCTAGCCAGATTTATGATCAGGCCGTGATCAGGGAGCTGTGTGGCTATCCGTATTAGGGGAATTTTGATTCGGCCGTGAGCCTGCCGTGAACAGGCAGCCACAGGTCAGGCAAACTTATGGCAAACGTGAAAATGGCCATAATGTGGTTTGCTTTATCAGTGCCCTAATATGACTCTATTAGGACCCGGCTGGAAATTTGTTCAGGCTAGCCAGATTTATGATCAGGCCGTGATCAGGGAGCTGTGTGGCTATCCGTATTAGGGAAATTTTGATTCGGCCGTGAGGCTGCCGTGAACAGGCAGCCACAGGTCAGGCAAACTTATGGCAAACGTGAAAATGGCCATAATGTGGTTTGCCTTATCAGTGCCCTAATATGGCTCTATTAGGAGGCCCATGCATGGCAATGCTCAACCTAGCGCTAAAGTGGTGGCGCTAGTGTTGCTTTTAAAATTGCACGTGTGTCATTGTACATCGTGTTTGGGTTAAAACTTGAAAGTTATCACGATATATAAAAAGGAGCACATAAAGTGAAAACGTTATGAATCACAAAGAGAGGAAGCGGTATTTGACACGGCTGCGTGTTAGGAGATGTCGTTCGGAGAAAAAAGTGACGAGTTCCGATAATCGGTCCAAGTACCAGGTATGTATAACCTTACTTTTTTTCAACTTTTACAAACTTCACGAATTTGTATACACTTGGGTATAGAATAATATTAATATATAATATGATTTAAAAAATATAAAATCTAAGAATTCAAAAACTTAAAAAATATAAAAAATAGAATAATATCAATATAAAATATAACTTAAAAAATGAGAATGATTACGGTGTTTTGTTTGCGAAAAATTCGAATATTTACAGAACGAGGCCCTGTAAAGTTATCACGATATATAAAAAGGAGCACATAAAGTGAAAACGTTATGAATCACAAAGAGAGGAAGCGGTATTTGACACGGCTGCGTGTTAGGAGATGTCGTTCGGAGAAAAAAGTGACGAGTTCCGATAATCGGTACAAGTACCAGGTATGTATAACCTTACTTTTTTTCAACTTTTACAAACTTCATGAATTTGTATACACTTGGGTATAGAATAATATTAATATATAATATGATTTAAAAAATATAAAATCTAAGAATTCAAAAACTTAAAAAATATAAAAAATAGAATAATATCAATATAAAATATAACTTAAAAAATGAGAATGATTACGGTGTTTTGTTTGCGAAAAATTTGAATATTTACAGAACGAGGCCCGAATGAGAGGAAAGTCTTGATAAAGCTACCAGCAAACAAACTCCTAATGCCAGCGGAGAGGATTCGAACACCAGCGAAGAAGAACTCCATGCCAGCGGGAAGGGTTCTAATGGCAGCGAAGAAGATCCCCATGTCTCCCCATCCCCATCCCCATGTTCAGAAATATATGTTTTGTTGTCAAACTGTTCAGATATAACCTGGTGTTAAATATTCAATAAACAAAAAATGTTTTATGTTATTCGTTCTGTATATTTTCTATAATACATCCGATCAGGCAGCCGTATAGACGCCATCATTAGGCGCCAGGATAGCGGCCCAATTAGGCTGCCAGATACGAGCGTAATCAGGCTGCCAGATCCCGCCGTTATCAGGAACAGCGTTACATTTTTGTTCACGCCCCGATCAGAGTGCCATACTAGCGCCATATAACGGCAGTCAGGCAACCTGATCTGAGCGTGATTAGCGCCATAACTAAATTTTCCAGCCGAGGAGCGATAGTTTAAAATAGCGAACACCGAAATAGCGAACACCAAAGAAGTGGACGAGTTGCTTCATAATTTTCTGCCGGTTATCGCTAACACGTACGAGATTCTTTTAAGGCGTCTGGCCACATTGGCCGATCGAAAAATGGGTATATTAAAAAAAAATAATAAACTCGGAAGTATTCCGAGTCACAAGAGCCTTGCGGTTGATATATCGGCGTGCGGGCTCTAGTGCAGACGACGCGAGTTCAACCTCCGGTAGCCAATGTCTTTTTTTAAATTACCCATATATGAATAAAATATCATAAATAAGGCCTGGACAGGCGAGAATAACTAAAGCGAGATTAAGTTCGAATTGTTTTGAATATAAAATGAAGAAAAAAAAATCGATTAATAAAAGTCGATTCACCAGGGATCGAAGCCGGACAGCAAGCATCGTTAATCCGTTACGCTGTCAACTCAGCCACGATGCTCATTGTAACGACCGCTGCAAAGACTCAAGATTTCTTTTTGAACGTTCCACGGTCGTTTCGGCGTTTTATTTTTCAACGCGGTTCGTCTTTAATTTTTTTCAACCCGAATTCTCAGCATAAACGGCCAACCGAGAGAAAACAATTTTCTCGATACATGTTTTTCTCTTTGAAATTCATTTAATGCATATTCCAATCCGCAGTACGGCCACACATATATGTCAAGCTCGATCGGACGGAAAACCTCGCTCCGTTCGCCTGTCGAGTGAGCGAGGGGCAAAGACTTTCCCCCATCGAGCTACCCATTCGTGTGCACGCTGACGGCGATATCGACTTGAGCCGTGATCACGACTCGCGCGGCTACAAGGAAATCTGCAACCTCGACAGAGGCGATGCACACAAAATCATATTCCCGAACTCGCCGCCGCGATTTAGCGCCATTTTCGAGGCACGCCGAAAAGCAGAGATTAGTAGGGAGATGTACAACGCTCCCCTTTTTGGCGTGCCTCAGAAAGGGCGCTAAATCGCGGCGGCGAGTTCGGGAATATGATTTTGTGTGCATCGCCGCTGTCAAGGTTGCAGATTCCCTTGTAGCCGCGCGAGTCGTGAGCACCGCTCAAGTCGATATCGCAGTCAGCGTGCACACGAATGGGTAGCTCGGTGGGGGAAAAGTCTCTGCCCCTCGCTCGCTCGACACGCGAACGGAGCGAGGCAGGCAGCCAGATCGCGCGTAAAAGTTACCCCTTGCTCTAGTCATTTACGCGCCTATCACACAATCATAGTAACGCGTGTCCGTGAGCGAGCGACGCTCGGACATCTTCGGAAAGAGCCGAGCACGGTCGAAGTGTCCCGACCGCGCCTTCGGCAGCTACACTAAGGCATGGACGCTGAGCACGTTCATGTGCGGCCAAGCCGAAACGAAGGCTTCGAGGGAAAAAGCAATCGGCACGCGCCAGGCTTTTAGATGATTTCAATTCTTATTTAGCTCTTGATTCTCTGCGTTATTAATATATACAAAAAAATGTATCGCGCACTCTGATCGCTTATTTTTTAAATTTATACGTTAATTTAAATATAATAATAAATCTAAATCACAACTTATTTATCTTATATAAAATTGTTTACGCTTTACTCACACGCGTCCTTATGCCAAATAAATTATAATTCATAAAAGTAAGCGGTAATATATTTATATTCGTATTATTATATTAATTCTCATACTTTCATCAAGCGATAAAGCATTATCCCCAAAAACAAACCAATCATCCATCCGGCCGCGAATCGTAAGTACCAGAAAGTGCACATATTCTACAACGGCGAGATGGTCCCGTTGGTAGCGTTCCTAGCTTCGGTCCGCAGGGGCCCCTAGTGCAAATTTTTCTCCAAATTTTTCCTAATTTCTCATATTTTAGTCATATTTGAGATTTTCGGAGAAAAAATTATTTAAAACAGATTCAAGTACTGGTCTATCTCCCAAAAACACATTTTTTTGATTGAAAATTCATAATTTCTCATTCTTTTCCCGGAAATTTCTCTTTTTCCTATGACCTGAGTGAACGGCTGCGGAGATATTCGGAGAAAAGTTATAGATGAAAAAAATGAGATTTTCGTAAAAAAAACTTATAACATTTTTTTATGCCTCATAATTCTGAGAAATAATGAATTTCCGAAATTTTTGCAAACATTCTTTTCCTTAAGGGGTAAACCACTGTAACGGCCTGCCACGAAGCGTTTTAGACAAATAATGCTTGGGGTAATTATTAAGCATATATTGAAGTATATTGCGAAAAAAATTTATGGGAAAATATTACAAAATGGCGACACTGCACAAAATTCTTCCGAGGCATGTTGAACTTAAGGTGCACTGCGGCACGTAGTATAACTTGTGCCAATTTTAACCTGGACAAAATAATTTTTTAAAATTAAATCTAGATGAGTGTACCTAGTGAACCACGTAGGGGATTTTAGAAATATTGATTTTTGTTCATTTAGACTTAATAAAGCAAAATTCTTTTTTAAAGATTAAAATTGGCACAGTTATACTGCGTGCCGCAGAGGTTCGACATGCTTCGGAAGAATTGCTGCAGTGTCGCCATTTTGTAATATTTTCGGATAACCATTTCTAGCAATATACTTAAATATATGATCATTAAATACCGCAAGTATTATTCGTTTAGCAGATTTTCTTCCGCTAAAGAAAAAATTTCAAAAAATCCGCTTCTTGTAAGGTCGTTACATTGGTGTTACCCCTTAAAGTCTTCATATAATTTCCGAGATTTTCCCGTGATCGTAATTAAAATGATAAAATATTTGGAGAAATTCGCAGAAACTCGGATGTTTGCGTAAAAATAATTGTCCGCAAAACTCCGAATTCTTCATATTTGTTCCAATTCATGGAAAAATTCGGAATAATTTTTCGGAAAAAATCGGAGTTTTTCGGAAAATATTTGCATTAAGGGCGCGGGATCGTTCCCCGCGCTCGGTGCTTTTTTAAAAATTATTATTACTATTAATTCTTATTTGATTAGTTATTTTTATTAGTTATTATTATTATTTCAATTAGTTATCTTTTAGTGTCGGAAAATTTATCGCGCACTCTGACCGTTTATCTTATTAGTTTGTACGTTAATTTAAATACAATAATAAATCTAAATTACAACTTATTTATCTTCTAAAAACTTGTTTGCGCTTTACTCACACTCGTCCCTATGCCAAATAAATTGTAATTCATAAAAGTTAGCGGAAATATATTTATATTCGTATTATTATATTCATTCTCATATACTTTCATCAAGCGATAAAGCATTATCATAATGCTTTATCGCTTGATGAAAGTAAGTAAGTAAGTGATACCTATAAAATGGTCGTTTTTTTCAATGCCAAATCGTCAATTTTCATCCAATCAAAAATAGCCTACGACATTGTAGAGAAAGTATATTCAAAAGTACTCAGTTCAAGTTTCCAGTCGATCGGATCTCTTTGAGTTACAATGTCAGCAAAATTGAAAAATCTCATTTCGAGAAAAATGTGTTTAAAGATTTAACTATCGATTTTTGCAAGATAAAATAATATTGATATATATAATATAAATGATAACGATATTCTTGAAAAAATAAACTGTCGAAAAAGGGGAAAACAATCGATTTTTTTTAAGTGTCACACTGGTATAGCCCCTTAATAACAGCGCACAAAATAACGGCTGCCGCCGCACGGCGTTCCTCCATGGCGTGCGAGCGGGTACTGCAGACGTGTCAGTAGTTTTGTGTGTGAACATCTGAGACACTTGTGTAGCGACATCACAGTACAGACACTTTCTAAGACACCGAAACCGCCTTATGTGTGAACGGAACGGACATTAGTGTCAGACATTTGTGTCGCAATAAGTGTCGTAGTCTATGCAGACCGTTACAGGAAGCGTATTTTTTAATATTTTTTTTGGCGGAAGAAAATGTGATAAACAAATAATACTTGCGGTATTTATTGAGCATATATTTAAGTATATGGCTATAAATTTTTATCCGAAAATATTACAAAATGGCGACACTGCAGTAATTCTTCCGAAGCATGTCGAACCTCTGCGGCACGCAGTATAACTGTGTCAATTTTAATCTAAAAAGAAGAATTTCTTTTTATTAAGACTACACGAGTGTAGCTACTGAACCCCGTAGGGGATTTTCGATAAGTTAATTTAAACAATATTTATTAAAAAATAACTGTCTTAAAAAAAATTGAACATTTTTAGTCAAATACTCGGCAATTACTCAAAAATCAATATTTCTAAAATCCCCTACGTGGTTCACTAGCTACACACATCTAGATTTAATTTGAAAAAAATTATTGTGTCCAGAATAAAATTGGCACAAGTTATACTGCGTGCCGTAGAGCACCTTAAGTTCAATATGCCTTGAAAGAATTTGCTGCAGTGTCGCCATTTTGTAATATTTTCCCAAAAAAATGTTTGGAATACACTTCAATATATGCTTAATAATTACCCCAAGTATTATTTGTCTAAATCGCTTCGTGGCAGGCCGTTACAGTGGTGTTACCCCTTAAGGAAAATAATGTTTGCAAAAATTTCGGAAATTTATTATTTCTCAGAATTATGAGGGATAAGAAATGTAATAAGTTTTTTTTACGAAAACCTTTTTTTTTTCATCTACAACTTTTCTACGAATATCTCCGCAGCCGTTCACTCAATTGGAAAAAGAAAAAGTTCCGGAAAAAAAAATAGCAAGTTTTTTTTACGAAAATCTCATTTTTTTCATCTTTAAATTTTCTCTGTATATCTCCGCAGCCGTTCACTCAGGTAATAGGAAAAGGGAAATTTCCGGAAAAAAATAATAATAATAAAAAGTTTTTTAACGAAAATCTCATTTCTTTTCATCTTTAACTTTTCTCCGAATATCTCCGCAGCCGTTCACTCAGGTCATAAAAAAAGAGAAATTTCCGGGGAAAAAATGAGAAATCATGAATTTTAAGTAAAAAAAATCTGTTTTTGGGAAATAGACCAGTACTTGAATCTGTTTTAAATCGTTTTTTCTCGGAAAATCTCAGATATGACTAAAATATGAGAAATTATGAAAAATTTGGAGAAAAATTTGCACTACGGGCCCCTGCGGACCGAAGCCAGGAACGCTACCAACGGAACCATCTCATCGCTTGTCGAATATGTGCACTTTCTGGTACTTACAATTCGCGGCCGGATGGCTTGTTTTTGGGGACAATGCTTTATCGCTTAATAAAAGTATGAGAATTAATATAATAATACGGATATAAATATATTTCTGCTTACTTTTATGGATGATAATTTATTTGGCATAAGGACGGGTGTGAGAAAAGCGTAAACAATTTTATATGAGATAAATAAGTTGTAATTTAGATTTATTATTATATTTAAATTAACGTATAAACTAAAAAAATAAGCGATCAGAGTGCGCGATACATTTTTTTGTATAGATTAATAACGCAGAGAATCAATTGCTAAATAAGCATTGAGATCATGTAAAAGCCTCGCGCGTGACGTCGGTGACGTCACGCGCGAGTCGTGCTCGGATTGCTTTTTCTTATGATTGTGTAATGACTAGAGAAGTGTAATGAAAGAGACTAGAGAGGGGGCAACTTTTACGCGCGATCTGGCTGCACTGGAGCGATGTTTTCCGTCCGATCGAGGTCGACATATGTGTGGCCGTTCTGGGGATTGGAATATGCATTGAATGAATTTCAAAGAGAAAAACATGTATCGAGAAAATTGTTTTCTCTCGGTTGGCCGTTTATGCCGAGAATGCGGGTTAAAAAAATCAACGACGAACCGCGTGGAAAAATAAAACGCCGAAATGACCGTGGAAGGTTCAAAAAGAAATCTTGAGCCTTTGCCGCGGTCGCTACGGCGTTTTTTCAACAGTAAACATTATGAATAAGGGTGTATCATAAATGTTTTTCTACCCTCAATAAGCGTCGTAGCTGAGTTGGCAGCGTGACGGATTGACGATGCTTGCAGTCCGGGTTCGATCCCTGGTTAATCGACTTTTTCGAACTTACTCTCGCTTTAACTATTCTCGCCTGTCCAGGCATTATTTATGATATTTAATTCATATATGTTTAATTTAAAAAAAGACATTGGCTACCGGGGATTGAACCCGCGTCGTCTGCACTCAGAGCCCGCACGCTGATATATCAACTGCAAGGCTCTTGTGACTGCAAACCTGCCTTACGTATACACACTTATCCAACCTTAAAAAAAAATTCGCTGCATACCAATTGCATATTGTTTTTATGACCCCAAAGTATTATTGAAGACAATTGAAAACGATTTTTTCGAAGCCTTGAAGTCTTTAAGAGGGGATATACTTTTACAACGATCAAAAAATCAATTTCTTTTCTTTAAGGGATAATCCCACTCTAGGAATTTGGAAAAATCGTTTTCATTTGTCTTCAATAATACTTTGGGGTCATAAAACAATATGCAAATGGTATGCAGCCAATTTTTTTTTAAGGTTGGATAAGTGTGTATGCGTAAGGCAGGTTTGCAGTCACAAGAGCCTCGCGGTTGATATATCAGCCTGCGGGCTCCGAGTGCAGAAGATGCGGGTTCGATGCCCGGTAGCCAATGTCTTTTTTAAAATTAAACATATATGAATTAAATATCATAAATAATGCCTGGACATGCGAGAATAAGTTCGCATGTCCAGGCATTACTCTCTTACTTACTCTCTTACGAACTTACTCTTTACTCTTACGAACTAATTACTAATTTTGAACTTACTCTCGCTTTCGCGAGAGTAAGTTCAAAATTTTTTGAATATAAAATAAAGAAAAAAGAAATAGATCAAAAAAGTCGATTAACCAGGGATCAAACCTGGACCGCAAGCATCGTCAATCCGTCACGCTGCCAACTGAGCCACGACGCTCATTGAGGATAGAAAAACATTTATGATTCACGCTTATTCATAATGTTTACTGTTGAAAAACAACGCCGTAACGACCGCGGCAAAGGCTCAAGATTTCTTTTTGAACCTTCCACGGTCGTTTCGGCGTTTTATTTTTCAACGCGGTTCGTCGTTAATTTTTTTAACCCGCATTCTCGGCATAAACGGCCAACCGAGAGAAAACAATTTTCTCGATACATGTTTTTCTCTTTGAGATTCATTTAATGCATATTCCAATCTGCAGTACGGCCACACATATGTCGAGCTCGATCAGACGGAAGACCTCACTCCTTTCGCCTGTCGAGTGAGCGAGGGGCAGAGACTTTTCCCCCACCGAGCTACCCATTCGTGTGCATGCTGACTGCGATATCAACTTGAGCGGTGCTCATGACTCGCGCGGCTACAAGGGAATCTGCAACCTCGACAGAGGCGATGCACACAAAATCATATTTCCGTACTCGCCGCCGCGATTTAGCGCCCTTTCTGAGGCTCGCCGAAAAGGGGAGCGTTGTAAATCTCCCTACTAATCTCTGCCGAAAAGGGGAGCGTTGTACATCTCCCTACTAATCTCTGCCGAAAAGGGGAGCGTTACACATCTCCCTACTAATCTCTGCTGAGATTCAAGGAAGCCTTCATTAAGGCGTCCTTTGTCCTTGAGATAAGGAGAGACTATGAATACGGCTATAAACCACGGTCTTACATACAGGTCTGACAACGGCGGTAGTGGGGGTAGGCACCCTTAGCGGCTCTGTTTTTTATTCCGATTTCTGCCGCTTTGCCCTACTTAATGTACCGTACTGCCGTGTAAACTGCTTAATATACGAAACCAATAAAAAGCGATAATACGACCATTCACATGCTTTTTTCTCCAATGTCTCACAATACATTGTTCTTAAAAATATTTTTCACACACGTATTGAGACTCTTTCAGTCCCGGAATAGCATCGAGCTACTTTTTGTATCGTTCGACGTTTCTGGGCAGTCGAAACACGGAGCATTTTTGCTTAAAACTTTTGTACCCCGTTTTCGAATTGCGAACCGCGCAACCCTTAACCATGTCGCATTTTTTTTCGAAAATGCTACCAAAAAACTCGCATTTATGCCTAAAAACGCAATAAAAAAATGTTCCACGGTAAATCGCGTAGAACCTCGTGGTATATGGTCGCAAATAAAGGTTATTTCGACAACCGCGCCACAAAAACAGACGTATACACCTTGTCCCTATTCACGGGTAAGAGGTAAGGGGCAATGCACTTTCCCTCGCTAGTGGCGACGCGTAGCGGCGCCTAGTGAATCGAAAAGTGGAGCCGATAACCGTGTCTACCCCCACCACGAAAATTTGGCTTCGTTGCAAGACCTGTATGTAAGACTGTGGCCAATAGGGAAACGATAAAAAAAGCGTGCCTAAAAATGAAGGCAACAGGGATGATGCTGCGATCGCACGAAGGATTGCGGTGCTAGCTTCACTCGACACACACCGAATTCGAGTTTGACACGTTACTAGAGCGAACGAAAAGAGTGCGAAAAAATGCGAAATTGAGAGCGCTCAATAACTCGATGGTTGTTATATTCTTAATAAATAAGTATTGTCAACTTTTAAAAGTTCAATCTTCATTCTTTACCTTTCGCGTTTACTCCATTCTTACTTACCATTCTTTACCTTTCGCGTTTACCCCACCATGTTTGATATCTCATTAATTAGTATGTTGGCATAGAGTACGGAGCCTTCTCACTACTATGCTATAGCATAGTAGTGAGATGGACGAGCCCAGCAATATATAGAGTGTAACGCGAGGGGTGTAGCAAACGACGCATAAGGATGGGGAACCTCAATACCTATCGATTTAACCCCCATGTATGTTATGCGATTTTCAGTGGTTTAAAAGTTATTTTGGTTTTTGTGATTTTTTTGTAAGATACTAATTTTATACGACAGTCCGTAAATTAAATTAAATCATTGAGGGTACTCCCGATATTTTTTTTCGTTACGGAGCATAATAGTGCGCCTAACGTACTAAAATACTACTTTCACTCATGAGCCGAAAAGTTTTCAAATAAAAAATTAAGTCCGTAAATATTTTCGCAAATCTAATTTATCTACCAACTTTCAAAGGCTCTAGGATAAAAAATCACATAGGGTTGTTTTCTACAACTTATATATTTGAAACTTAATTGAAAACTACAAACATGCACGCACACACAAACATTGTCATGTAAAAGTACTATTATATTATTATTAGAGCATTTTCCACATGAAAATTACGAAAACAGAATTCAATGTAACGTCAAATTCGCGTCCGGTCTGTTGTTGAGTGACGCTAGCACCGCAACCCTTTGCGCGATTGTAGCGCCATCCCTGTTGCCTTCAATTTCGGGCATCACTTAAAATGCCGAGTTTAAACTCCTGTATCTAGTCTCTATGGTTCCGAAAATCGAACATCACCTTTTTGTATTTCAATAAAGTATTAGTTTAGTTAATTTCTCGTTTTTTATTGAACTCCTCGTGCAGTCACCACAGATCGATATGTCCCCACCGGCAAGTTTTGAGCTCATTGCGACTTGCTTAGAGCGGTGTTCATAGTCAGTAGGCCTTATCTGTAACTCGTAACGACAACTTTGGTTATCGTTAGTTAGCGACAGCCAATAAGTGGCTCCCTTTCATCTGTAATCGTGCATGCGATTGGCAGTCGCTAGCTAACGATAGCGAAAACTGTCGCTACCGAGTTCGAGAATAGACCCACAGTAGGCCTATTCTGTAACTCGTTATATCTCGGTAACGACAGTTTTCGTTATCGTTAGCTAGCGACAGCCAATAAGAGGCCCCCTTTTGTCTTGGAACGTGCATGCAATTGGCTGTCGCAAGCTAACGATAACGAAAACTGTCGTTACCGAGTTATAACGAGTTACAGAATAGGCCTCCAGGGTGCCTATTAGGGTTCTCGGGTGAAACTTCTCACTTCTCACATTTTCAGCTCACGTTAGTTTAGTCACGCTATCACGAATCGGTCTGGTGAAAACATGAGATCACCGGCAACTTCCGTCTAGTGATCTTACATTTTCATGACACCGTAGAAGAGGTATACTAGCACGCTAATCAAACCCAGTCTAACACGAAAGACGTGCTCATCGACGAAAACATAACCTCTTCACTCGAATAAGTAACGAGTTTAAATGGAATCTAAGTTTGCAACATGAAAGTTACCTTAAAAAAAATGTTATTAGATTTTGTGAAAGAACAAGAAGATTTAGCACGAGGCAGATTGAGGTACAGCCATTCAAATAAAAACATATTGGTACGTTTTGTATGATATTAAAACATAAGGAAATTCTTATAACACAGTAATAGAATTATTGTTTTACGTTAATAAATCGAACTATTAGGCAATACATTCTTGTTCCATTATACTGAAGGGGTTTCAATTTTTCCGATCTCGCAAAATTACAGTCAGCAAGTTATTCATCATTATCGGATGATATTACTTTATTCGTTACGCCATAAACTTTAACTTTAAGAACTTTTATTAAGTGTTCGGCGTCGAGATGCTGCCGTCTCTGAATCAGCTATTTCGTATTAACTCGTGTTATGCGTTAGCTTCGCACGTGTTGCCGCCGCTTTAGAAGCAGCTCACGCATGCGCCCTTCGATTTTGACACGACATTCCGTGCCGAGCAGGGGACTGGCACCTCCTATTCCTTACCGTATATAAAAATGTTACGCTTTTTGACCGCTTTATTGAGCTCGACCTCTCCCCGTGGCGGTAGTAGGTCAATGACAATATTCTCATTGCGCAGGCGCGAGGCCCGCACGGCGTACTTAACCACCCTGACGCCGAATACGACTATTTTGACGTTTGGAGTTTAAGCCGCGGTGCGGAATTGGTGAAATTACCGAAATTACTTATACTCGTGTACTAATGCCGTGTGTTGTGCACGGTTGTACCTCAGGGTACCCGCGTAATCCTGGAAAGGTGTATTTTTTTCCGTACTAGCCGATCCTCGCATTCGAAGCTATGGAAAGTCTTCGAATTATATGTGTGCGTGTGTGTATATACATACATAGCTCTTGCGCGCGCATCATGATTGTTCGAGAACAACTAGCACCATGAGTGGCAGAGTAGGACACTACAAACAGAGGATATTTTGCGTAGCAAAAATTCTGAAAGATGCCAGCCCCCTGGTGCCGAGTAAATTCACGTGCATAATCTCGCATTTTCACTAGGTGAAAAGAACCGTAATAGGTGGAGCTCATGGAGACTACATTGAAAAAGTCCAAACGCCAATGAAAGGGGTATGGCAAAAGCGACCACAAAGTCGAGGAACGGAAGGGTTCCCGAAAGCGCCACTTGGTGGCGCTGATTGTTAATAGCGACAGCTTGAAATTACCTATGCGTGAGAGAGATCGAATCATGGAGCCTAGAGGGAAGGAGACCAAACGGCCATAGGAGAATCGTAATAAACTTGGACCCTGAAAACGACAAAATAGATTTATGTTGGTTGTAGTTCGAAATTCAGCCATGAGCGCGCATGTATCCAGCCCGGTATATACTACCGCGCTATCTGAAATACGCTCCTCTCTCTCTTTTCTCGGTCTTTCTCTGTTATCCTATACTAGCTACAGCAGCACCACCACATAGCCCTATATCTTTTTCGTCGGTTTGAGGGTCCACGTCCATGGTACAGAGTGGGAGGAGTCCGAGCTCTTATGGAGAGGCTTGAAAAAAGTGGCTACAAAAATGTGGTCAAACAGGGATGGCGCCACTACGACCTCGGGAAGTGAGCTGTGTGTGACAGAGACGGAACAAACAAATAATGGGAAGTGAGCTGTGTATAAGGCAGAATCATACTTGAGAAGTGGGCTGCATGCGAGAGAGATGTAAAATGATGTATACCAGAGGGACCTCCGTAAATGCGTAAAGATATACGAATATTTTTAATATAGCAATGCCCAATGAACAATATGTATTAGTTGCATAATTAACGGTGAAAAGGTCGGAAATAATAATAATGCAATACGTAGTGATGGAATTTTTTTTTATTATAACAGTGTTCAATTGTACAGCGAACGGTAGAAAATTTCTTAAAAAATACTAATGCTTTTTTTCTTGAATTAATTTTTATTTTCTTAGGTAAATACGACGGTTAATTAATCCCTGCTGTCAAAGTACAACTCATGACTTATTTTTTTACCGTCAAATGCATGACTCGGGTGTATATGCACCCTGTGCTTTTCTTTGTCATTGAACCGGTCCTACGGGGATATGGACTTTATCATAACTCAACCACTTCGTATTTTCACAAAAAAGTGAATAGTGTGCGAGCCATTTGATTTTATTAACATTCCATTCGTGAACAATCCATTTGAAGACTGAAAAACGGCAAAAACCTCATTTTTTGCATACAAATTGAGGTGCGACCGGACCCCAAGCATGAGTTTTAGGGTTAATTGAATTTAAAAGATAATAATACACAAGAAGTTGCAATTAGTCATTGCTGTAGGGAATTTAAAAAATTGTCCTGTATTGTTTTCTTATACATCGAACGGTGGAAAACGTCTTGAATAATATTTTTTTTAATTCTTGAATACATTTTTTACTCAGGTCAATATGATGATAAATTATTCCTTGTAAAATAACAATGCTTTGCGATCTGTTTGTATGAAAACTCGCAATCAGCGAATCGGTAACGCGATTATTCTGACGCTAAAATATTTGAATGAAAATAAAAAGAAAATCACACGAAATAAATTGCAATTACTCATTGAGGCAAGAAACTAAAAAAAAATGTCCAGTAGTTATTTTTTTATTTGAGAAAAAACACCGCAATATCAATCTAAAGTCGAAACGATATTGCTTGCTTCAACGGTGTAAAGATAAAATATCTGTGTCCTCGTGTCAACATCAAGGCTGGGTTGTCCCGAAAATTCGATTTTAACAAGGCTCAAATTGTTCGAATATTTTGTGTTTGACTATTATCGTATTTGCTGGAACAGTAGAACCTCGTTTATCCGACCTTCGATTAACCGACGGTCCGCATTATCCGAGTCACCTAACTCATCCGAGTCCTCCGCATTATCGGTGTCGTACCATCGGATAATACGCAGAATCCCGGATAAAACGGAAGAATCTGCTATGCCTATGCGTGGAATAGTCCTCTATTGGTACTGTTTTTCGTATTATCCGAGATTTCACTTATCCGAGGTATGTGTTGCAAGACTAACAGGTCTTGCAAAGAAGGTAAATTTTCGTAGTGGGGGTAGGCACGCTTATCGGCTTTACTTTTCAATTCATTAGGCGCCGCTACGCGTCGCTACTAGTAAGAGGAAGTAGTTTCCCCCTTATCTCTTATCAGAAAATGGGCCAAAGATGTTTACGTATGTTTTTGTGGCGCGATTGTCGAAATAACCTTTATTCGCGACCATATACCAGAAGGTTCTACGCGATTTGCCGTGATACATTTTTTATCGTGTTTTTACGTATAAGTGTGAATTTTATTTGGTAGTGTTTGCGAAAAAAATGCGAAATGGCTAAGGGTTGCGCGGTTTGCAATTGTAAAACGAGGTCCAAAAATTGTCAGCAGAAATGCTCCGTGTATCGCGTGCCCAGAAACGTCGAACGATACAAAAAATGGCTCGATGCTATTCCGGGACTGAAAGAGTCTCAGTAGGTATGCGAAAAACATTTCGGAGAACGATGTATTGTGAGACATTCAAGAAAAAAGGATGTAAATGGTCGTAATATGTGCTGGTATGAATTAATGTATTCAAAAAGTTTTCAGTTTTTTTTTTATGAAAGTAGTCATCTTTTTTTTAATCAATACATTTTTTTTATTGGTTTCGTACATTATGCAGTTTACACGACAGTACGGTAATTTAAGTTACGGCAAACGGCGCCTGCGTAGCGTTCAGGAGGGAAAAGGAAAGAAGAGCTATTTCTCTCTTCGTCGCACCACTACTTCCCCTTGCCGTCACGCACCAAGCGGCAGAAACCGGAATAAAAAACAGAACCGCTAAGGGTGCCTACCCTCACTACTGCCGTTGTCAGACCTGTATGTAAGACCATGCCCTCGCCCCACTTTGTCGCGGATAAGCGAGGTTCCACCGTATTTGCCATGGAGGCTACATAAAGGAGCCCGAACTGTGTACTAGGGAAGTGACCACAAAATCGAGGACAGAAGGGTTCCCGAAAGTGGCGCTGATTGTTATAAACGACAGTTTGAAATTAGCTAGTGGTGTGGTCTCCACGACAGCAGTTCAACAATTCAATATGGCCGATCCATTGATGACGCTTCATCATTCGGTCTCTCTCACGCATAGCTATTTCAAGCCGACGCTTATAACAATCAGCGCCACGAACTGGCGGTTTCGGAAACCCTTCCCTTCCTCGATTTTGTGGTCACTTTTCCCATACCCCTTCCATTGAAGTTCGGACCACGGTCATACATGCAAGTCTTGCAACGAAGCCAAATTTTTGTGGTGGGGGTAGGCATGCTTATCGGCTTCACTTTTCGTTTCACTAGGCGCCGCTACGCGTCGCCACTAGCGAGGGGAAGTGCATTCCCCTTACCTCTTGCACGTGAATAGGCCGGCGAAGTAACTTTAGTGGCGCAGCCGTTGCGGCAAAACTTGGATTGGTTTTCGCATGGAGCCTAGATACCAGGAGGTTCAGCGAGGCCTTTCAACTCGTCCCCAAAACGAGAACAAGAAATGATGGCGCTGGGGTGCTCTGGCACCCATATGTATATAGATATACGCTAAACATGGGTGTGATCTAAGACAAATCACAGATTATGTACCTAACCCTCATTAGTGTTAAGGGATAACACCACTCTAGGATTTTGGAAAGACATTTTCTTTCCTAAAAATACTTTGGTGTCATAAAAAAAATATGCAATTGGTCATGTAGCAATTTTTTTTATTTAAAGGTTCAATTATCGATTTGGCTGCAGCGCCTTGGACCGCGCTGAGTTGCTCGTACAACTTTAAACGCGTTTTTCTCGAAACCACTTTTTTCGATCACGGAAGACGGATTACTCGACCACCTTTGCATGCATCGATTTAAAATTTTGCTAGCAGCTTCACAATTATATTCTTTATGGGAGTACATAGCCGTTTTTTGATTAAATGTAAACTTCTTTTTATAAACAATTTACTGCTTTCTTTGGGAAAAAATCGATTTATTTTCTTACAATCAATATTATTAATAGCGCACTACAAAGTGCGCTGTTTTTGCAAAATTTGAAAGCAAATTTCTAGGTAGTCCCATAGCATAATACATAAATTATCATTTTTTTGGTTTTTGTTTCAGGTCTTATATTTTACGAGAAAACCGTTCTCCCGTGAAGCTATATGTAAAAAATCACAGTTTTCTAGATTGGCTGTATCGCCGCCATTTCGAGTTTGAGTTTCAGATCTTTTCTCGCTTTTGCGTTTTTTTCCGAACCGCCATGAGGAAATGATGAATCGGCGGATATTTCGACGTTTGATGTCACGATCAGTCTGTCGTGAGGTTAGAAACTCATCCGATCACTTTCACCTCGTTGACCAATATATTACTATATATGTAGGTGCCGCTGCACCCCAGCGCCATCACTTCGGGACATTTTCGGGGACGCTTTTTTTAGCGCCTTTGCATTGCCGCTGAACCTCCTGGTATCTAGGCTCCATGGGTTTTCGTCTGCTAGTGCAGTATGCTGGTCGCCATAGCTCAATAAACGTAGCCGCCGACTATGAAAATATCGAATTCTTTTCCATGCCAATCGTTTGTTAGTTGTTTGTTAGACAAAATCCAGCGTTTGTTAGACGTTATTTATTTAATAATACGAACAACAAATTACATGTTAAAGTTATCCACAGGAAAATGCTTTTCTAATGATTTCGAACTTTTCTTCGTAACCAATCGTTTGTTAGTGATTGTTAGTCGATTTCTATCGTTTGTTAGAACTTAATTTTGACTTTATCGGTAAAAAAAACTTTTCATTCCCATAGCACGCTACAAGTCACGTGAAGTTGGCTGCAAGCCACGTGAAGTTAGCAGCATTGCCACGACGGCTGAGCACGGCTTTGTACATGTAACTTCTCAATTTCAGCACAATGCTGATTATTTCAACCCTACTCGATTGTTAGTGTTTGTTAGACAAAATCCAGCGTTTGTTAGATTGTATTTATTTAATAATACGAAAAACAAATTTCATGTCAAAGTTAGCCGCACGAAAATGATTTTCTAATTATTTCGAACTTTCCTTCGTAGCCAATCGTTTGTTAGTCGGTTGTTAGTCGTTTGTTAGTGATTGTTAGTCGATTTTGATAGTTTGCCAGAGCTTAATTTTGACTTTATCGTTAAAAATCTTTCCATTCCCATAGCACGCTGCAAGCCACGTGAAGTTGGCAGCATTGTCACGACGGCTGAGCACGGCTTTGCACGTGTAACTTCTCAATTTCAGCAAAATGCTGATTATTTCAATCCTCCTCGATTGTTAGTCGTTTGTTTGTGTTTGTTAGACAAAATCCAGCGTTTGTTAGACTTTATTTAGTTAATAATACGAAAAACAAATTTCATGTCAGTTAGCCGCAGGAAAATGCTTTTCTAATGATTTCGAACTTTTCTTCGCAACCAACCGTTTGTTAGTGATTGTTAGTCGATTTTTATCGTTTGTTAGAGCTTAATTTTGACTTTATCATTAAAAAACTGTTCATTCTCATAGCACGCTGCAAGCCACGTGAAGTTGGTTGCAAGCCACGTGAAGTTAGCAGCATTGCCACGACGGCTGAGCAGGGCTTTGTACATGTAGCTCCTCAATTTCAGCAAACGACTAACAAACGATTGGTTACGAAGAAAAGTTCGAAATCATTAGAAAAGCATTTTCCTGCGGCTAACTGACATGAAATTTGTTGTTGGTATTATTGAATAAATAAAGTCTAACAAACGCTGGATTTTGTCTCACAAACACTAATAAACGACTAACAATCGAGGAGGATTGAAATAATCAGCATTTTGCTGAAATTGAGGAGTTACATGTGCAAAGCCGTGTTCAGCCGTCGTGGAAATGCTGCCAACTTCACGTGGCTTGCAGCGTGCTATGGGAACGAAAAGTTTTTTAACGATAAAGTCAAAATTAAGCTCTAACAAACGATACAAAACGACTAACAATCACTAATAAACGACTAACAAACGATTGGTTACGAAGGAAAGTTCGAAATCATTAGAAAAGCATTTTCCTGCGGCTAACTTTGGCATGAAATTTGTTGTTGGTATTATTGAATAAATAAATTCTAACAAACGCTGAATTTTGTCTCACAAACACTAATAAACGACTAACAATCGAGGAGGATTAAAATAATCAGCATTTTGCTGAAATTGAGGAGTTACATGTGCAAAGCCGTGTTCAGCCGTCGTGGAAATGCTGCCAACTTCACGTGGCTTGCAGCGTGCTATGGGAACGAAAAGTTTTTTAGCGATAAAGTCAAAATTAAGCTCTAACAAACGATAAAAAACGACTAACAATCACTAATAAACGACTAACAAACGATTGGTTACGAAGGAAAGTTCGAAATCATTAGAAAAGCATTTTCCTGCGGCTAACTTTGGCATGAAATTTGTTTTCCGTATGATTAAATAAATAAAATCTAACAAACGCTGGATTTTGCCTAACAAACGCTAACAAACGACTAACGATCGAGTAGGATTGAAATAATCAGCATTTTGCTGAAATGGAGGAGTTCCATGTACAAAGCCAGGGAGGCTAGAGTGGAAGAAGTCCGATCTCTTATGGAGAGACTTGAAAAAAGTGGCTACAAAAATGTGGTCAAACAGGGATGGCGCCACTATTGCCAAGACATCGAGAAGTGAGCTGTGTGTGATAGAGACGGAACAAGTAAATAATGAGAAGTCAGCTGTGCATAAGGCAGCATGATACTTGAGAAGTAGGCTTCGTGCGAGAGAGATGAAAAATGATATATAGCCAGATCGCGCGCAAAAGTTACCCCCTCTCTAGCCTCTTACGCGCCCACCACACAATCATAGTAGCGCGTGTCCGTGAGCGAGCGACGCTCGGACATCTTCGGAAAGAGCCGAGCGCGCCGAAGTTTACCGACCGCGCCTTCGGCAGCTACACCAATACATGGACGCTGAGCACGTTCATGTGCGACCAAGCCGAAACGAAGGCTTCGAGGGAAAAAGCAATCTGAGCACGACTTGCGTGTGACGTCACCCGACGGAAAGCGCGAGGCTTTTAGATGATTTCAATGCTTATTTAGCTCTCGATTCTCTGCGTTATCAATGTATACAAAAAAATGTATCGCGCACCCTGATCGCTTATTTTTTAGTTTATACGTTAATTCAAATATAATAATAAATCCAAATTACAACTTATTTATCTTCTAAAAAATTGTTTACGCTTTACTCACAACCGTCCTTATACCAAATAAATTATAATTCATAAAAGTAAGCGGAAATATATTTATATTCGTATTATTATATTAATTCTCATACTTTCATCAAGCGATAAAGCATTATTCCCAAAAACTAGCCAATCATCCATCTGGCCGCCAATCGTCAGTACCAGAAAGTGCATATTCTACAAGCGATGAGATGGTCCCGTTGGTAGCGTTCTTGGCTTCGGTCCGCAGGGGCGCGGGATCGTTCCCCGCGCTAAGTGCTTTTTTTAAAATTATTATTACCATTAATTCTTATTTGATTAGTTATTTTTATTGGTTATCATTATTATTTTAATTAGTTATCTTTTAGTGTCGAAAAATTTATCGCGCACTCCGACCGCTTATTTTATTAGTTTGTACGTTAATTTAAATGTAATAATAAATCTAAATTACAACTTATTTATCTTCTAAAAAATTGTTTGCGCTTTACTCACACCCGTCCCTATGCCAAATAAATTGTAATTCATAAAAGTAAGCGGAAATATATTTACATTCACATTATTATATTCATTCTCATATACTATAATCAAGCGATAAAGCATTATCCCCAAAAACAAGCCAATCATCCATCCGGCCGCGAATCGTAACTTACGAGAGTAAATATAATAATACGACTATAAATATATTTCCCCTTACTTTTATGAATTACAATTTATTTGGCATAGGGACGGGTGTGAGTAAAGCAAAAACAATTTTTTAGAAGATAAATGAGTTGTAATTTACGTTTATTATTACATTTAAATTAACGTACAAACTAATCAAATAAGCTGTCGGAGTGTGCGATAAATTTTTCGACACTAAAAGATAACTAATTAAAATAGTGATGATAACTAATAAAAATAACTAATCAAACAAGAATTAATAGTAATAATAATTTTAAAAAAGCACTGAGCGCGGGGAACGATCCTGCGCCCCTGCGGACCGGAGCCAGGAATGCTACCAACAGGACCATCCCATCGCTTGTAGAATATGCACTTTCTGGTACTGACGATTCGCGGCCGGATGGTTGATTGGCTTGTTTTTTGGGATAATGCTTTATCGCTTGATGAAAGTATGAGAATTAATATAATCATACGAATATAAATATATTTCCACTTACTTTTATTAATTATAATTCATTTTGCATAAGGACGGTTGTGAGTAAAGCGTGAACAATTTTTTAGAAGATAAATAAGTTGTCATTTGGATTCATAATTATATTTAAATTAACGTATAAACTAAAAAAATAAGCGATCAGGGCGCGCGATACATTTTTTTGTATACATTGATAACGCAGAGAATCAAGAGCTAAATAAGCATTGGAATCATCTAAAAGCCTCGCGCGTTCCGTCAGGTGACGTCACGCGCGAGTCGTGCTCAGATTGCTTTTTCCCTCGAAGCCTTCGTTTCGGCTTGGCCGCACATGATAGAGCTCGGCGTCCATGGATTGGTGTAGCTGCCAAAGGCGCGGTCGGGAAACTTTGGCGCGCTCGGCTCTTTCCGAAGATGTCCGAGCGTCGCTCGCTCACGGACACGCGCTACTATGATTGTGTGACGGGCGCGTAAGGGACTAGAGAGGGGGTAACTTTTGCGCGCGATCTCGCTGCACTGTTTGCTGGGATGCGTATTCGATCCTCTTCCATCCCTCTTACACGACATCGATACTCAGCTTACTTCTCGAGGTCTTGGAGATAGTGGCGCCATCCCTGTTTGACCACATTTTTGTAGCCACTTTGAAATGCACAGATCGGTCTCCTCCCACTCTAGCCTCCATAAAGTCAAAATTAAGCTCTAACAAACGATAAAAATCGACTAACAATCACTAACAAACTATTGGTTACGAAAAAAAGTTCGAAATCATTAGAAAAGCATTTTTCTGCGGCTAACTTTAACATAAAATTTGTTTTCCGTATTATTACATAAATAACGTTTAACAAACGCTGGATTTTGTCTAACAAACACTAACAAACGATTGGCATGGAAAAGAATTCGATATTTTCATAGTCGGCGGCTAAGTTTATTGACCTGGTCGTCATCTAAATCAGCTGTTTGCGTGAATGACAGCACCGCGTGTGATGTTTACGTTGTGAAAACAGCGTTTCACGTCATATTTGGGATTGTTGACGCCTGTTTGAGGAAGAACTTTTCCCATCACAGTCCTTTTCTCACCAGCAACAATTTCGCGAACTTCCAATACATGATGACTATCGAAAATGTTTTGCCTATATTACAACATACTTCATAGAAATTTCCAATGCAAACAATAATTTAAACAGACATTTTGTTGTACGGCAGAAAAAAATTTGTATGCAGCCAATGTACGCAATTTCATCAATATTTTCTTCGTCACATATCTATAGATACATTGAAATCCGCAAGTAATCGTTATTAGTTCCATCACACTATTTTATTTTATTTACAAGCACATTCCATTCACAATGTGAGATCTACAATCGATGCTGCTTGCTTAAGCCTAGCTCTTTCGTGTTTGTGCCGGTTTTACTTAATCGCCATGCGCCAATCCATGTTTCGCCACCGGCAGCCGTTGCGCGACGCTACCACTCAAGTTACTTTGGAGGCCTATAGGACCAAAGTGTTTACGTCTGTTTTTGTGGCGCGGTTGTCTGAATAACCTTTATTCGCTACCATATGCCATGAGGTTCTACGCGATTTACCGTGATTTATTTTTTTATCGTGTTTTTACGCATAAATGTGAATATTTTTTGCAGGAAGACTAGGTATGGAGTACGAACGCCGTGTGGTCGAAACGTCCGTAAAAGCGAGGACGACAAGGGTGGCGCTGCTCTCCTACCGCACCGAAGGAAAGTGAGCCACAAACCAGTGCCGTACGATATGCAGAACGCACCATTTGCTCCCTCATATGGAGCGATAATTTGATCAAAGGGGTCATCCATTAACCACGTGAGGTTTTTAGGCCACTTTGTGAACTCCCCCCCCCCCCTCATGGTGATATGTGATGAGGTTTCTAGCCAGCCCCCCCCCCCCCCCACCACATCGCGTGTATTTTTTTTTGTTAAGAAACGTGCGATACAAGCGATAGAGAGTGCGGTATTTTATGATGAAAAACGAAATAATATATAAGTATTGTCAGCATACTTAAATGGCATTGTCCGCGCAGTTACAAAAAAAATACACGTCATGTGTCACCACACCTCCCCCACCGAGCGTGATCAATCCTGATGTTATCCACCCCCCCCCCTATTTGAGCCTCGCGTGATTAATGGACGACCCCATAATGAATTGTAAAGGCAGTGCCGTACTATATGCAAAAAGCACCCTTTGCTACTTCATGTGGAGCGATCATTACATCAAATTAATTGTATAACCAGTTGGTGAAGGCAATTTCTATATAGATACACAGAATTCTTATATATAGATTGTTTTGGCGAATACCAAAAGACACAAATTAAGTCGATGTTTTTTTTTGTTGTGGAAGCAATAAAAATGCATTTATTGACACAAGAAAATTCATAAGAATTTTGAAATCAAACAAAAGATTTACAAATTATCACACATCATATTTGTACATTATTACACGCTGTACAGATAAAGAATAATAACGAAATACAGAAATTAAGTCAATATGGTTTTTTTTTCGTTCCGGAAACCGTAACAAACAAAGTTTATTTATAGACACAAGAACATTCATGAGAGTTTTGCATCCAGACAAATTTTCACAAATTATCACACATTATATTCACATATTGTGATACGCTGTACAGATAAATCGATCTTACAATTTTGATGTTTTCCTACTGTCTTTCGTTTTAATTTTCCTTGCGTGATTATTTTCGTTGACCGATCGCGCTAGAACATGTCCTTTCATGACGAGATAATAGTTTATCACTCCCTTCGTGAGCTCTTCGCTGTGTGATTGACATCCCACGTACTGCAAATTTTTCATGTCCGAAACTTTGTCGAGAACTTTATGGAGAGTGTTGATTTTAACGTCAGTTCTCGATCGATCGCTGCACTCCAAATTTGTCTCGCGTTCGGGCACTGAAAGCAACAATTCAAACAATATTACGTATTAATATATCAAAGCCACAATTCAAACAATAATAAACTTTTATTTAATTCGGCTTTCTATAAAAATAGAAAATCGATATTTCACCCACTCACTTCCCATTTTGACGCCATAAATAAACAAAATGTTTATTTTCGAGACATGAAACAAACCGTACAAGGGATAAAACGTGCAATATATGAAAAATCCATATATTGCACGTTTTGTCTCATCAACGGGACACTTGCTCCATATCTCGCGTTTGTGATAATTTTTATTTCACTCGGTATGATAACGGTACGATAAAACGAAATCATCCTTTTTATGAATGGAAGAACTATTTTTCTTACCTGCGATTGATGGTTTTCGCCGCAGATCACTAAATATATTTTATACCGAGACGCAATTATTATTTTTTACATCTAACACAATTAGAAAAATTGGTTAGCCCGAACACACTTTATGCCAACACGGATGACGAGCGGGAATCATCGATGACACATGACGTCGGTTGTGTTCTTGTCGCTTAATTCACTTTGGTGCGGTCATGCACTACCGACGCACGCCGTGAAAACACTAACTACTAAAATCCACAGTCTCACGGACGCTTTTGAATCGGGCTCGCCACAAGCGTTCGTACTCCTTACCTCTAATCTTCCTGCTCCTGGTATCTAGGCTCCATGGATCGAACGATGAAGCGTCATCAATCGATCGGCCATATGGAATTGTTGAACTGTTGTCATAGAGACCGCACCACTAGCTAGTTCATGGAGACTAGATCAGGAGGCCACACTCGGCCCTTTAACTCGTCTCCGAAACGGTATCCGAGATGGATGGCGCTGTGGTGCTCTGGACCACATGTATACATATACGCAAAACATAGGTCCGTTGAAGACGGTTCACAGTTGATGTACCTTCAATTCATCTTTAAGTGTCAGAGTTATAAAATTTGATTAATACGCATACAGCGTTAAAGCATAGTTTTTTAAATCAAAAACATTAGTTTTCTATTCTTGTGTGTAATCTTTCAGAGTACAAAATGAATATGTATTCCCAAACTTGAGTCTGCAGATATAATTCAATTTATAAATCGCCCATTACCAAGATAATAACAAAAAAAATCTTTCTTCTATTCGTTACAGAATAATATTCATATAAAATGTTAATTATACCAAATGAGGTAAAAAAATATTCGATTATTCGAAAAATGTACATTTATATCCGTCTATGGAATCGAAACATAACTTTTTTCAACCCATTCTTTTTCATATTGCCTATTATTGATCTTTTGGAGAGTATGCTGTGATTATTAAGAGCTTATTACGGTGTAACGGGTCGAAAAATAGTTCATTTTCGCTATTTATTTTTCGATGGTTACAGTACGCTCATCAGTATGATTTTTTATATCAACTCAAAGAACTCATGAAGAACAGAAAGTAAATTTTGAAGCGTTTACTTGTATTTCTTTGACATTTTTTTAACGGGTGAAAACGTCTCCGAAAATGGGCGTTCTCATGTTGTACACGGTTGTGGCCGTAAATATGATCTGAAACAAAATTTGGAAAAAGATTATTAATCAGTATGGAAGCCGCTATCTTGCTATGGAGTTTTTTCAAAATCGAAATATACAAGATGGGACCGTTTTGAAAAAAAATATCGAGTTTAGCCTATTTTGTCGAGACTGAGTAGAGTGCTCGCTTCCACTCAAAAAGCCTGGTATAGCACTACAAAATCCAACAAAATTTTCAACTAAAACGTAGAGATAGTTTCTCAACCAAAAACTTCAACATCAATTTATCTCCAAAATATATTTACATTAGGAGTGCGAAAAACCGTATGCTGCTGTAATCCCAATGCGCACCGCATAGTTCGGTGTTCGTACTGACCAGTCTGGCGACCTGGTAGTCCGCACACTATCACCATATTGCACACTGAAATTAAATTAAAAGAATGAAATACTGATGATAGTTTTTAATTATCGGATACCGTATATTATTCGTAAGATTTACAATGAAAAAAATACTAACTTCTATCCAGACTCTCTGTGAACAAAGAAATTTATTTTGTCATCAATTATTGTATAAGTTACTCTACGGGCGACAAAGTTTTCAGTCGGAATATCTAGTATACATAAACAGAACAATCACCTTTTCTCGCTATTAAAAGAGTTTTTCTTCAAATGGTCATGGGAAAATTACCGAGCCTTGATCGCTCGAAATTTTGACGTTTGCTGTCACGCTCGATTCGCCCGCGGCACCCCAGCGCCCTCTATGTTGGAGCCATTTTCAGGGACTCTTTTTTCAGTAGCTATGCACGGGAGTTGAGTCTCCTGGTATTTAGTCTCCATGAGCTAATTACAAGCTGTCGCTCCTAACAATCAGCGCCACGAAATGGCGCTTTCGGGGACCCTTCCGTTCCTCGATTTTGTGGTCACCTCTAAGAAGACTAGAGGTAAGGAGTACGAACAGAGATTAGTAGGGAGATGCACAACGCACCCCCTTTCGGCGTGCCTCCGAAATGGCGCTAAATCGCGGCGGCGAGTTCGGGAATATATTTTCGTGATCACCGCCTCTGTCGAGGTTGCAGATTCCCTTGTAGCCGCGCGAGTCCGTGATCACCGCTCAAGCAGAGTTGTCAGACGTGCAGTAAGCGAAACCGCCGCCAGACGCCGCTTGTATAGCCCAAAAACCGCGGGACTTTACGAAGCCCAAAGAGCGCGGTAAAAGCTCGCGTATAGCCCAAATTCGTGGTTTTGGTAGGTCATGAAGGAAAAGCAGCGATATAAGTTAGAAATTGAGCTATTTCTTTAATTATTTAAAAATCAAACATATTAAAATATCTGTATTTTGTAGTAGGCTAAAACAATCACATAAATAAACAAATACTTATTCCTTGAGATTACAGTAGTAGAAAAATCACAGTATCATATATGATATATGAATGAGAATATTAAAGTAAATATCTAGAAATCTAAATCAACTATGTCCATCAGAGAAACATAAAATTCGTTTAGCAGGTCCTCTGCATTCGAAATTTGAATCTCTGGTACATCAATATTCTTTGGTACATTCTCTTGGGCAGGGACAGGGCGTCCGGAGTCCGGATCATCCGGATTCAAGTTGAACTCAGCTTCCCTTGTCGGCTGAGAAGAGGACGCGGGCGTATATGAGTATATCGGGCTGAAGGAAAATGCTTTTTTATGTTGGTCGTTCGTTATGTATTTTTATTATATGATACGTAATTAATAAACAGTTTTTCTCTTTTACATTTGAAGTTTACTTTTCCTCCAATTCATAATCATAAATTTAAAATTCGTGTTGTCTGTGACCATGGATCCAAGCGGGACAATAATAGGCTTTTTGTGTCCATGACGCAATTTCATACAAACTTTAAATCACACCATGTGAATCACATAACAATGACTCGATGGCTGTATAATTGTATATTTTTATTCAAGATTTTAATAAATATGAATAATGATATGAATAAAATATATTACTATAAAACCTATAATGAAAGTTACCTCCATAAAATAGTTGTTAACGATTGCGTTATCGACTTGGGTGCACCTCTATTCTTCTAGTTTGGCGCATACATACGTATAGTGTGTAAAAATGAACACGATTTTTGTATAATCGTTTTGTTAGCGTGCTGTATTATGTTATGTGATGATATGTTTCTTATGTGCCTGAGTAAATACGTGATGATAATTTGTGACGGTAGTAAATTGTGTGTGTGTATTTCCTCACTTCCTGTAAAAATGTGCGGATGGTTTTGTTTGAAGCGAACTATGCAAGGCGCGTCCTGTAGTTACATGGTCTAAGAGCCCAAAGAAAGCCATTTTGTTTTCGCATAGAGCCCAAATCGCGCTTTAGCGCGTTTCAAAAATTTGGGCCGCGAAATGGCCTCCCAAGATAGCCCAAATCGCGGTTTATAGCCCAATCTGGCAACTCTGCGCTCAAGTCGGTATTGCAGTCAGCGTGAACATGAATGAGTAGCTCGGTGGGGGGAAAGTCTCCACCCCTCGCAAATCGTGTTTACTCGACAGGCGAACGGGACGAGGTTTTCCGTCCGATCGAGCTCGACATATATGTGTGGCCGTACGGCAGATTGGAATATGCATTAATTAAATTTCAAAGAGAAAAACATGTATCGAGATCATTGTTTTCTCTCGGTTACCCGTTTATGCCGAAAATGCGGGTTAAAAAAATTAACGACGAACCGCGTTGAAAAATAAAACGCAGAAACGACCGTGGAAGGTTCAAAAAGAAATCTTGAGCCTTTGCCGCGATCGTTTCGGCATTTTTTTCAACAGTAAACATTATCGATAAGCGTTTCATAAATTATAACAACATCATAAATGTTTCTCTATCTTCAATGAGCGTCGTGGCTGAGTTGGCAGCGTGACGGATTACCGATGCTTACACTCCGGGTTCAACCCCCGGTGTGTAAAAAAATCAACTTTTTTAAATTCATTTTATATTCACAAAATTTCGAACTTACCCTCGCTTTAGCTATTCTCGCCTGTCCAGGCATCATTTATGATATTTAATTCATATATGTATAACAAAAAAAAATGTTGCTCCGGGGATCGAACCCGCGCCGTCCGTACTCAGAGCCCGGACGCTGACATCTTAGCCACGAGGCTTTTGTGACCGCAAAGCTGCCTTAGGCATATACACGTATCTAATGTGAAATATGTTGAAAAAAATGCCGAAACGATCAAGAAAGACGGAACGTTTTCTTTTCTCAAAGTTTCTCTTTCTCGATTGTTTTGGCACTTTTTTCCAACTTATCCAACGTCTATTTATTAAAAAAATGTGTTGTTGATTCTTTAGCCGAGTTCACTAATCAAAAACTGCATAACTGCAAGTACAGTTTATTTAATCTCATAATAAATTAGGCAGCAGCCACAGCGGCAAGAGGCACCCGTGGGAGCCCAATGGCGCGAGAAGGGCAGGTCATCCATAGAGCAGGGCACGAGCGAGGGGAGCGGCCACATCAAGGACGCCGCGGGTATCGCCGACGCGACCGAATCCGCAGTCGTTCGCTCGGCCGGACGCATGTTGAAGGTGCTTAAAACGAGCGGGCGTTTCAAATTTTGGTGCAAACAGTCTTGGATTATATGACAAAAAAATAATTGTTTCCCCCAAAACGTAAATGAGTTTTTACTCTTCCCCTTAAAAAATTAATTGAAAAAATTGTTGAACAAAAGTGCCGAAACGATCGAGAAAGGCTCAAAGAGAACTTTGAATCTTTCTCGATTGGCATTTTTTCAAAACACATTTCACATTGGATAAGTGTGTTTCGGTATTTTTTTCAACACATTTCACATTAGGATGGGGGTAAAAACTTTGAAAGGCAAAATATAGAATGACAAAGATTTCGAAATGACAGAATTATCGACTCAAAATAACGAACTGTAAATTATTCGAAATTTTATCCTTCGACCGATAACGAAATTGAATAGCTATTACACCAAAGGATTATTTATTCGAGAGCGCATTTATTTGAGAACGTGTATTCAGATTGTCTGCAGTTTGAGTCATACAAATACACATTGAAACAATCTCGAACATTCACATCTCCGAAATAGAAAGAAGTGAGTATCTAATACTGGTAATACCATCCATAGCAAAAAGCCATATATCGAGGATACAAACTTCGAAAGTGTTGATCTCAGATAGGCAAACGAGCGATGGTCCAAAATAGCGAACACCGAAATAGCGAACACCAACGAAACGGACGAGTTGCTTCATAATTTTTTGCAGATTTTCGCTAACACGTACGAGATCTTTTAAAGTTTTAAGAGGAAATATACATTTACAACGATCAAAAAATCAATATCTTTTCTTTAAGGGATAACATCACTCTAGGAATTTGGAAAAATCGTTTTATTTTGGCTTCAAAAATACTTTGGTGTCATAAAAACAATATGCAATTGGTCCTTTTTTAAGGATTGGCGATTTTTTTAAGGGTGGTTAAGTGTGTATACGTAAAGCAGGTGTGCAGTCACAAGAGCCTCACGGTTGAGATATCAGCGTGCGGGCTCTGAGTGTAGACGACGCAGATTCGATCCCCGGTAGCAATGTCTTGTTTTTTTTAAATTAAGCATATACGAACGCATTAAATATCATAAATAATGTCTGAACAGGCGAGATTAGCTAAAGCGAGAGTA
Organism: Ophion ellenae; assembly: GCA_963210295.1. Classification (NCBI taxonomy): domain Eukaryota; kingdom Metazoa; phylum Arthropoda; class Insecta; order Hymenoptera; family Ichneumonidae; genus Ophion; species Ophion ellenae. The sequence continues at coordinate 2,807,280 of OY723394.1, forward strand.
AGTTCGAAATTTTTTAAATATAAAGTGAAAAAAAAAGTCGATGCACCGGGGATTGAACCCGGACCGTAAGCATCGTTAATCCGTCACGCTGCCAACTCAGCGACGACGCTCATTGCAGGTAGAGAAACATTTATGATACACCCTTATCCATAATGTTTACTGCTGAAAAAAAATGCCGAAACGATTGCGGCAAAGGCTCAAGTTTTCTTTTTGAACCTTCCTCGGTCGTTTCGGCATTTTATTTTTCAACGCGGTTCGTCGTTAATTTTTTTAACCCGCATTTTTGGCATAAACGGGCAACCGAGAGAAAACAATGATCTCGATACAAGTTCTTCACTTTGAAATTCATTTAATGCATATTCCAATCCGCAGTACGGCCACACATATATGTCGAGCTCGATCGAACGGAGAACCTCGCTCCGTTCGCCTGTCGAGTAAACACGATTTGCGAGGGGTGGAGACTTTTTCTCCACCGAGCTACTTATTCGTGTTCACGCTGACTGCGATACCGACTTGAGCGGTAATCACGGACTCGCGCGGCTACAAGGGAATCTGCAACCTCGACTGAGGCGATGATCACGAAAGTATATTCCCGAACTCGCCGCCGCGATTTAGCGCTATTTCCGAGGCACGCCGAAAAGGGGAGCGTTGTGTATCTCCCACGGTCTTACATACAGGTCTTGAAACTCTGGTGGTGGGGGTATGTCCTCGGATTGAAGCAGGAAGACTAGAGGTAAGGAGTACGAACGCCTGTGGCGAGCCCGATCCAAAAGCGTCCGTGACAATGTGGATTTTAGTAGTTAGTGTTTTCACGGCGTGCGTCGCTAGTGCATGACCGCACAGAAGTGAACTAAGCGACAAGAACACAACCGACGTCATCGATGATTCCCGCTCGTCGTTTGTGTTGGCATAAAGCGTGTTCAGGCTAACCAATTTTGCGAATTGTGTTAGATGTAAAAAAAATAATTGTCTCGGTATAAAATATATTTAGTGATCTGCGGCGAAAACAATCATTCGTAGGTAAGAAAAATAGTACTTACATTCATAAAAAGAATGGTTTCGTTTTATCGTACCATTATCGTACCGAGTGAAATAAAAATTATAACAAACGCGAGATATGGAGCAAGTGTCCCGTCGATGAGACAAAACGTGCAATATATGGATTTTTTTTCATATATTGTACGTTTTGTCTCATGTCTCGAAAATAAACAAAATGTTTATTTTTGAGGCGTGAAAATGGGAAGTGAGTGGGTGAGTGGGTGAAATATCAATTTGCCATTTTCATAGAAAGTCAAATTAAATAAAAGCTCGTTATATTGTTTGAATTGTTGCTTTCAGTGCCCGAACGCGAGACAAACTTGGAGTGCAGCGATCGATCGAGAACTGCCGTTAAAATCAACACTCTCCATCAAGTTCTCGACAAAGTTTGGGATATGAAAAATTTTGAGTACGTGGGATGCCAAGCACACAATAAAGAGCTCACGAACAGAGTGATAAACTATTATCTCGTCATGAGAGGACATTTTCTAGCGCGATCGGTCAACGAAAATAATCACGCAAGAAAAATAAAAACAAAAGACAATAGGAAAAAATCAAAACTGTAAGATCAATTTATCTGTACAGCGTGTCATAATGTGCAAATATGATGCGTGATAATTTGTAAATCTTTTGTTTGAATTCAAAATTCTTATGAATTTTCTTGTGTCTATGTTTTTACTGCTTCCGCAACGAAAAAAAAACATTGACGTAATATCTGTATTTCGTTATTATTCTTTATCTGTACAGCGTATCATAATGTGTAAATATGAGATGTGATAATTTGAAAAACGTTTGTCTGGATTGAAATTTCTTATGAATTTTCTTGTGTCTATAAATACATTTTGTTTGTTACGGTTTCCGCGAGGAAAAAAACTGACTTTATTTCTGTTTGTCGTTATTATTCTTTATCTGTACAGCGTGTCACAATGTGTAAATAAATCTGTAATAAATAAAAAAAATAAATTCTTTGTCTGGATGCAAATTTCTTATGAATTTCCTTGTCTATAAATAAATTTGGATTTTTACTACTTCCGCAACAAAAAACTGACTTAATTTCTGTATTTCGGTATTCTCCAAAACAATCTATATATAAGAATTCTGTCTATCTATATAGAAATTGCCTTCATCAACTGGTTGAACGACTAATTTGATGAAATGATCGCTCCATATGAAGTGGCAAAGGGTGCTTTTTGCATATCGTACGGCACTGTCTTTACAATTAATTTGATCAAATTATCGCTCCATATGAGGGAGCGTATCGTACTGCACTTGTTTGTTGCTGACTTTACTTCGGTGTGGTAGGAGAGCAGCGCCGCCCTTCTCGTCCTCACTTTTGCGGACGTTTCGACGACACGGCGTTCGTACTTCTTACCTCTAGTATTCCTGGATTGAAGCACCGGCCGTTTCGCCTAGTGACCACGAGTGTCGCTGCGATAGAGTGATGCAGGCTGTGCGAGAAAGATGGAAATCGATTGTTGACTCATAGGAACCTAACCTAGCTGTGCAAATGGCTTGTGTAGGCAAATTATGATATTCAATGTCAAAAATGCATGATGGACATAAATACAATTAAAAGTAACTTTATCTTAAACCTGAAAAAACCAAAAGACAATAGTTATCCAAGTGGGTACAATGAATATGAATGTTTTTTATATAGGTGTCAATGTGAGCTCGTGTTGGTCGAGGGGTTCGGTGCAAGCTTCGTAATGCTGCTTTCAGGGGTTCGATCCCTGTGCGCTCGGTTTTTTAAAAACATGTTTTAGCTTTTATGAAAAAATAGGCTTTACGCGTTTTTTAATTGACCGGAAAGTAAGTGGCAACTATTCCAGACCGAAGTGGAACCCAGACCGAAACACTTGCAGGGTGTATTTGTTGAAAATGAAACAAATACTTAAGAAACAGTGCTTCTTTTGCAATTCATTATTTCCTCTTCGAAAAATTTTAATGCATGTCCCAAGAAACATTTTCAATAATCTCTACTTTGGAGTTGCCGAAACGGTTTGCGTTGGTAAATTTAAATAAACACCTCTTTTCCGACCTTTAAGCGAAGGACTCTCGAGTAGGATAAATTAAAATAATTCACTAACTTTGTTTTATGTTTCCCAGCCTGGAAAGTATTTATTGTAATGATCCCACCAATTTTTCTTTTTTTTCAGGTTCCCGGCTCCAACGCCTGTTTCGCCCATTGTCGATGAATATATTTCGGTTCGAAATGACGCACACAACGTGTCTCGGCTCTAATTTCTTAACTCCCGGTATCGCGGCCTCCCATTTTTTTAATTGCGCCAAGTCTCTCGGCACCCGAAACACTGAGCGTTTCGATTTTTCACTCCGAGAGCCTGTTTTACACGTTGGCACAATACACCACTTAGTCATTTTTCAATATCACCGTTTTTACAAGTTTACAAGTAGAGCAGGTCGCGTGAATCAGCGGTTATGTTTGGGTTTTGTTTACTTTTGAAATCTATTTCCGTCTCTCGCACACAGCCTGCATCACTCTATAGCAGCGATCCTCGTGATCACGAGTTGAAACAGTCGGTGCTTCAATAAGAGGCCATCCCCCACCACTGAAATTTTGAGCGAGTTTCAAGACCTGTATGTAAATCCGTGGTATCTCCCTACTAATTTCTGGTACGAACCACGGTCTTACATACAGGTCCGACAATGGCGGTAGTGGGAGTAGGCACCCTTAGCGGTTTTGTTTTTTATTCCGATTTCTGCCGCCTGGTGCGTGACGACAAGGGGAAGCAGTGGTGCGATAAAGAGAGAAATAGCTCTTCTGTCCTTTTCCCTCCTCAACGCAACGCATACGCCGTTTGCCCTAACTTAATTTACCGTACTGTCGTGTAAACTGCATATTATACGAAACCAATAAAAAAATGTGTTGATTAAAAAAAACACTTTTACTTTCATCGAAAAAAAAACTGAAAACTTTTTTAATACATTCATTCATACTAGCACATATTACGACCATTTACATCCTTTTTTCTCTATTGTCTCCTAATACATCGTTCTTCGAAATGTTTTTCACACACGTACTGAGACTCTTTCAGTCCCGGAATAGCATCGAGCCATTTTTTGTATCGTTCGACGTTTCTGGGCACGCGAAAACGGAGCATTTCTGTTTACAATTTTTGTACCCCGTTTTACAATTACGAACCGCGCAACTCTTAGCCATTTCGTATTTTTTTCGCAAACACTACCAAAAAACGATCGCACTTATGTGTAAAAACACGATAAAAATGTATCACGGTAAATCGCGTAGAACCTTCTGGTATATGGTCGCAAATAACGGTTATTTCGACAATCGCGCCACAAAAACATACGTAAACACTTCGGGCCCATTCGCCGGTAAGAGGTAAGGGGAAAACTACTTCCCCTTGCTAGTAGCGACGCGTAGCGGCGCCTAGTGAATCGAAAAGTGAAGCCGATAAGCGTGCCTACCCCCACCACGAAAATTTAGCTTCGTTGCAAGACCGTGGTACGAACGCAGTATCCAAAAAACATCCATGGAAATCCAGTTGAGAAAGGTGGCGCTGCTCTCCTATCGAACCGAATTGAAGTAAGCAACCAACCAGTGCCGTACAATATGCAAAAAACACCCGTTGCTACTTCATATGGAGCGATAATTTGATCACATTAATTGTAAAACCAGTGCCGTACGATATACAAAGAGGACCCTTTGCTTCTTCATATGGAACGGTAATTTAATCAAATTAATTGTGAAACCAGTTGGTAAACCCAGTTGTGAACTGAAACAAACACATTTCTATATATTAGGTTGACAGAATTCTTATATAGATTGATTTGGAGAATAATAACGAAATGCGGAAATTTAGTCAATATGTTTTTTTTTCGTTGCGGAAGCAGTAACAAACAAAATTTATTTATAGACCTAAGAAAATTCATAAGAATCTTGAATCCAGACAAAACTTTTATAAATGATCACACATCATGATACGCTGCACAGATAAAGAATAATATCGAAATACACAAATTAAGTCAATATGTTTTTCTTCGTTGCGGAAGCAGTAACAAACAAAATTTATTTCCAGATACAAGAAAATTCATGAGAATTTTGAATCCAGACAAAACTTTCACAAATAATTACACAGTATAATACGCACAGTATAATACGCTAAATCATAATAACGAAATACAGAAATAAAATCAATATGTTTTTTTCGTTGCGGAAGCACTAACAAACAAAATTCATTTATAGACACAAGAAAATTCATAAGAATTTTGAATCCAAACAAAACTTTTATAAATTATCACACATCGTATTCACATGTTATGATACAATGTACAGATAAATTGATCTTAGAGTTTTTATTTTTTCCTATTGTCTTTCGTTTTAATTTTCCTTGCATTATTATTTTCGTTGACCGATTGCGCTAGAAAGGGTCATCTCATGATGAGATAATGGTTTATCACTCTCACAAAATTTATTAGAATTTTGAATCTAGACAAAACATCTACAAATTATCACACATTATGATACACTGTACAGACAAAGTACAGAATTAAGAATATAGAGTACTTAACGAATAATAACGAAATACAGAAATGAAGTCAGTATGTTTTTTTTCGTTGCGGAAGCAGTAACAAACAAGATTTATTTCTAGATACAAGAAAATTCATAAAAAAATTGAATCCAAACAAAACTTTTACAAATCATCACACATCATATTCACATATTATGATACGCTGTACAGATAAAGATTAATAACGAAATACAGAAATTAAGTCAATGTGATTTTTTTTTTCGTTGCGGAAGCAGTAACTAACAAAATGCATTTATAGACACAAGGAAATTGATGCGAATTTTGAATCACGACAAGAGTTTCACAAATTATCACACATGATATTCACACTGATGATACGCTGTACAGACGGAGGATAATAACGAAATACAGATATTAAGACATGATTTTTTTTCGTTGCGGAAGCAGGAACAGAATTTTTTTATAGACACGAGAAAATTCATAAGAATTTTGAATCCCGACAAACGTTTTACAAATTATCACACATCATATTCACATATTATGATACGCTATTCAGATAAAGTATAACACCGAAATACCGAAATTAAGTAAATATGTTTTCTTTCCGTTGCGGAAGCAGAGAGTTGGAGAGTTTCGTGGCTGAGGGTTGGGCCGTCGTTCGCTAGGCCGACTCCGCTTAAATGATGGTGGAGACGAGTTTCGTTATTTTCGTTTAATTTTCTCTCTTCCTTACATGTAATTGGCAATGTTATAATACGCAGTGTGAGTTTGTTTTAGGACGCCAGACTAGGCTGGGTTTCGTGGACGTCCGTTGCGCTGGGCTAGGCAGAAGCGGGGTATAGGAGTTCCCCGTGTTGGCGGTGGTAGAGGCTCTCTCCGGCGTTGTCGGCGGCGTTGGCACCTCGGGTGGAGCTGTTGGCTGCAGGAGAGCCTGGCTGGCTGTGGCCGTTAGCGAGCGGCTAACGACTGGCTTGGCGGGCTCCCACTCGCTGCTCGACGGGTCGCTGGTCTGACAGGCTGTGGCCGTTAGCGAGCGGCTAACGACTGACTCGGGGGGCTCCCACTCGCTGCTCGACGGTTTGGCAGGCTCTGCTGATTGCACCCGATGGGCTGGTCTGAGTGCCCTGGATGGTCGAGGCTACGCTGGTGCCGAGTGGTGGCGGGGCAGGCAACGGTGAGTGCGGCGTGGGCACAATGGTCCAGCGTGGAGATGTCCAGCGTCTTTCACGGCAGCGTAGGTTGTCCGGGGTGGGTAGGCAACGAGTGCTCCCCGAGATAGCTTTACTGCCGCTAGGCAAAGGTGAGCGTCTGCTCTCGTGCAAGGACCTGCTTGTAAGGCAGTGATCTAGAGCGGATCTGGTCCGGAGAGTTCAGCTGACGAGTGAGCCGCGGCGCCACTATAAATAGATCCTCGCGTATCGCGCCGCGTGTGAGAAACTTGGGCGCGTCGGCCGGGTCGCCTGACTCGGGCGCTCACTGCCGCGTCGCGCGGGTAGCTGCCACGTAGGCGCTGGTCGAATCCCATTCATTCCGCCCGCCTCATCTTGAGCTCAAGATGATGGTTCCGTTCGACTTCCTACCGGGAGTAGTACGATCTTGGCAACAGGTCTCGTGAGTGTGGTCGTGGCGGTGCGGAGCTGGACGACCCGGATGAGATCGTCAGGACCAGGTAACACGTTGATGATGCGAGCTAAGGGCCATTTAGCAGGTGAAGTTGCTTCGTTCCTGATTCGGCATAGCCGCCCGTTGTAGTATTCGTCTACTGGGTCTCGCCATTTGGTTCGCGGGCTCAAATTGTGGATGTATTCCGTGGACCAGCGGGCCCAGAAATGGTCTCTCATCTGATTTAGATGCTGCCAGCGCGTCAAGTGATGTGGGTGACATTCCAGCAGCGACGGTTCGGAGATGGCAGTAAGTGCTGTTCCCACAAGGACGTGTCCCGGAGTTAACGCAGTGACGTCCTCCGGGTCGTCGCTTAGAGCGCAGAGCGGCCTTGAATTAAGGCATGCTTCGATTTGAGCCATGAGGGTGGCTATTTCCTCGTAGGTGAGGGTAGCTTCTCCGATGACTCGCTTAAGGTGGTATTTCGTGGACTTGACTGCGTCCTCCCACAGACCACCGAAGTGTGGTGCGCCTGGAGGATTGAATCGCCAGGAGATAACTTGGTCGGCAGTTGCCCCTCTAATTTTCCCAAATTCTTGGGAGCTGGCTGTAAAGAGGCACCGTAGCTCGTTGTCAGCCCCTACGAAGGTGGTTCCTTGATCACTATAGAGGGTGGAACATACCCCGCATCGCGCCACGAACCGTTGGAGTGCAGCGATGAACCCTCTGGCTGAGTAGTCGGAGGCGACATCGAGGTGCACGGCCTTGGTTTCCAGGCACACAAAAATGACCAAGAATGCTTTTGTGGTCGTATGTCCTCTTCCGGGCGTAGTCCTTAGGAGGATGGGGCTGCCATAGTCGACTCCGGTGTGTTCGAGAGGTCGACTTGGCGTGATACGGACGGCGGGAAAATTTGCCATCTGCTGCGTCGTAGTTCCCGCCCGCCATCGGCGGCACGTCACGCAGCCCGCAATTATGGTTTTAACCAGGCGGCGTCCCTTTGGGATCCAGCACCGTTGGCGGAGACGATAAAGGGTTAGCTGTGTTTCCCCGTGCAGAGTGAGCGCGTGGAGCTGTCTCACCAATAGTTTGGATAGGTGAGATTCCGCTGGTAGCAGAAACGGGTGTTTCTCGCTCCATAGCTGGGAGTTCTTTAGTCTGTCTCCGACTCTCAGTACCCGGTGCTCATCCAGAAACGGAGCTAGTGCTCCTAGAGGTCCTTTCCCGTGCAGAGGGATCTTCTGCTGTAGGCGCCGTATGACCTCATGGTAGTAGTCGTTCTGAACCACCCGTATCCACGTGAGTTCCGCTTCCCTTAGCTCGTCGGCCTCTAAGATTGCTGCTCTTTGTTTGACGCCGCGCCGCCATCTTTTGCACCAGGCTGTGATGCGTAGCAGGCGAGTATACGAAGAAAAGCGGCTAAGCGTAGTGTTTGGAGGCGGCTTGGGATGAATAACCACTGCGTGTGTGGTTACCCTTGCCTCGGGCAACTCCGTCGCCGTCGGAACGGTGGTGCTAATTTCACTTCACAAAGCGGTATGGAGAAAAGGCGGCTCTTGCCACGAGAGCGGATGTGTGAGGAGCTCTCGAGGAGACAATCCCCTGGAGGCGCAATCCGCTGGACTTTGTTCTCTTGGTATGTGCTGCCAGCCATCTGGTACTCGTTGCTGGATTGACGCGACTCGATTGGCGACGAATGTTTTCCACTTGGAGGGATGTTGTAGGATCCACCCGAGCGTCACCGTCGAGTCTGTCTAGAGCCTTATGCTTGTTGGCTGCTGGGTTATGATGCGCCGGCTGTGATTCACTAGGCCGCTGAGCAGATGCGCTGCGCATAGCTTCAGCCGAGGGAGCGTGACGGGCTTCAGTAGAGCTACCTTGGTGCGTGCGGCGATGAGTGTCACCCGGTAGCCTTGATCAGCTGTCTTGGTCCGGGCGTAGAGTACGGCCCCGAATGCTCGTTCCGAGGCGTCTGCAAACCCGTGAAGTTCGAAGGGGTCAGATGTTCTGATCCAGCGCGGAATCCGGACGTCACGCAACAGTTTCCACTGGTCGCGAAATGCATTCCAGCCTTTAGCTAGCTTGGGAGGCAGTGGATCGTCCCAGCCCAGCCCTGTCAACCAGCAATTTTGTATGTTGATTTTTGCCTTTATGCTGATGGGAGCCAGCCATCCCAGCGGGTCGAAGAGTTGGGCCGCTTCGCCTAACACGCTTTGCTTGGTTACGGTATCTTTGGTTGATACTTCCACGCGGTAGTGAAAGACATCGTTTGAATGGTCCCACAGGAGACCCAGCGTCTGCTGACTTTCTATGTCAGCTGTCCAGGAGCGTGCAGCGTCCTGGATAGTTTGCTCCTTGGGCAGTGTTTGCAAGAGCCTTGCGGAGTTGGAGGCCCACTTTTTTAGCGGGAATCCGCCCGCCATGCAGAGCTGTTGAAGTTCCTTCTGTGTCGCTGTCAGCTCGTCCAGTGTTTCGGCGCCAGTAAGGATGTCGTCCATGTAAGTGTCCTCCCGGAGGGCTTTTGCCCGCGCGGGAATTGGTCCCCATCGTCTGAGGCTAGCTGGCGGAGCGTCCGTATAGCCAGAAAGGGGGCGCAGGATAAACCGTAGGTCACGGTTTTAAGGCGATACTGCTTCACCTCCTCCGCCTTGTGTTGCCTCCAAAGGATTCGCTGGAGGTCTTGATCGTCTGGGTGGACTAGAATCTGCCTGTACATCTTCTCGATGTCCGCTGCTACGGCATAGCGGTGCGTTCGCCATTTGAGTAAGATGTCGGGCAGGGCTGGCAACAGGTTAGGCCCCGTCAGAAGTGACTCGTTCAGGGATTGTTCCCCAGAGGCGTGCCAAAAACCGTTAAACACGACTCTGAGCGGAGTCGATGTATTGGAGTTTCGTAGTACTCCGTGATGCGGGAGGTAGCATACTCGCTGTGGTACAGGTCCACTCGTGATTTCCTCCATGTGGTCAAGTTGCTCGTAAGTTCGGAGAAACTCGTTGTATAACTCTTGAAGCGCGTGGTTCTTGCTGAACCTTCCCTCGAGATGAGTTAGGGCCCGAGAGGCTCTGTTGAATGTGTTGGAGAGATCAGGTAGCTCTCCCCTTAGTGGCAGACGGACTGAGTAGCGCCCGTTCTGTCTTGTGTAGCTAGAGATGAAAAGCGCCTCACATTGTTGGTCCCCCATGGAGGGAGGAACCGGAGAACTTGGCCCTTCTTCTTGCTCCCAAAAACTCTTGACGGTGGTAGCCAGATCGTCCACCACCACGCATTGTTGGACTGTTCGAAGATCGTTGGGTGACCCGTGTCCCGTTGTTCCCACCAGTATCCAACCGAACGATGTCCGTTGCGCGATCGGTTGGTGGGATCGTCCTTTCCGTAGGCCCGTTTGCACTATAGTAGCGTATGCGTCGGCGCCTAGGAGGATGTCGATTTGGTCGCCATTGTGGAATGTAGGATCCGCAAGTTGCAATCCCTTAACGTGCTTCCACTCTGGTCTCTTACGTGCCTGGAGCGGTGAGTAAATTGTTAGCTTAGGGAGGATCAAGGCTGTGGTCCTAAGCTTAGCTGCCGTTTGCTCGGCCTTCAGGCTTACTACGACCCTTCCCTTTGCTTTGGTCGTCTGGACTCCTCCTACTCCGCAAATGTTCAGAGAGGTCCTGGACCGTTAGAGTTTCATCTGTTGTGCTAGTCTCTCAGAGATTAAGCTGACTTCCGACCCCTGGTCAATGAGTGCGCGGGCCGGATGTGTGTTGCCATGCTTATCGTAGAGTAGCACCCTAGCTGTTGCCAACAGAACGGAGATTTCTTTGCCTCTCGTGAGGTGGCTGCTAACGCTCGCTAGCCCGGTGGCAGAATGCAAGGTCGAGTGGTGTTTTTCGGCACAAGTCGTGCACACCTTGACTGACTTGCATTCGGCCAGCTGATGTCTGCCCAGGCAGTTCGTGCAGCGTTTCAAGCGTTGAACTGTGTACCAGCGTTGATCCGGAGTTTGCTTCTTGTATTTGTTGCAGAACATGAGGAAGTGCTGCTGGTTGCATAGGCCGCAGGTGCCATGCGCGGTTTCCCTTTTTTGTGCGACAAACGAGTTCGGGCGGGGGCGATCGTCCGCCTTCCTTGGAGGTTGGTGAGATGGTAAAGCTTCCAAGATTTGCATCCGCTGCTCAAGGAAGCTCCTCAGCGCCGCACAGTTAGGTGGCTCGGCTGAGGTGCTGACCGCTCCTTCCCATTCGCGTCTCGTTTGTGGGCCGAAGAGCTGCACTGCGAGAAAAATGAGTAAGTCTTCTGTCGTTCCCACCGGGCGTCCTATGCCGGCTAACCCGTCGATGGTGGAAATGGTGACATTGAAGATCCGGTGAATTTCGGCTACCGTCTCCCCTTTCATTTTTGCCAGGGCGGTGAAGCTTCCTAGCATCGAACTGATGAGCAGTTTCTTGTTGTCGTAGAGGCTGCTTAGAGCAGCCCAAGCGCTCGCGTAATTGTCTTCTGTTGTCGCGAAATTGCTGATCACCTTCCCGGCGTCGCCGCGCAAACTGGTTTTCAGATAGTACAGCTTCTCTACGTTGCTGAGGCGTTGATCGTGATCAACAATGGATTGGAACAAATCCTTAAACGCTGGCCAGTCGCTGTACTTTCCCGAAAATGAAGGTATCGTGGTGCGCGGTAATATGTCGGCCGTATGTCCTGCTGTCGTTGTCTCATGCCTCATGCTGGGCTGTTCGGCCAGGCGAGCCAACTCGGAGAGCCAGTCGAGGAGCGTGCCTCTTTGGAGGAAATACGTTTCCTCCGTCATGCTGAGGAGGCCCTTCCGAGAGTACTCGTGCTGCTTTAGCTGAGCGGTGTAATCTCTGCTCAGCAAGTTGTGTTGCTCCTCGAACTTGTCCCAGTATTTTTCAAAGGTGTTTATCCGCGTTTTTACGGCTCCTTCCGTGATGTTGGCTTGCCCTAGTTTTTTTTAGGTTGTCCATCGTGCGTGCTATTCGCCCGTGCAGCTCCGATTGGCTCTGGATGAGTGCGTCGAACGAGTCACTCATGATGCAGCTGGTGATAGTCCGAAGTTCTAGTTGCCTTCGAATCCGGCTCGAAGGACCAATGTTTCGAATTGCGCTCGTGGAGAGTTTCGTGGCTGAGGGTTGGGCCGTCGTTCGCTAGGCCGATTCCGCTTAAATGATGGTGGAGACAAGTTTCGTTATTTTCGTTCAATTTTCTCTCTTCCTTACATGTAATTGGCTATGTTACAATACGCAGTGTGAGTTTATTTTAGGACGCCAGACTAGGCTGGGTTTCGTGGACGTCCGTTGCCCTGGGCCAGGCAGAGGCGGGGTATAGGAGTTCCCCGTGTTGGCGGTGGTAGAGGCTCCCTCCGGCGTTGTCGGCGGCGTTGGCACCTCGGGTGGAGCTGTTCGCTGCAGGACAGCCTGGCTGGCTGTGGCCGTTAGAAAGCGGCTAACGACTGGCTCGGGGGGCTCCCACACGCTGCTCGACGGTTTGGCAGGCTCTGCTGATTGCACCCGATGGGCTGGTCTGAGTGCCCTGGGTGGTCGAGGCTACGCTGGTGCCGAGTGGTGGCGGGGCAGGCAACGGTGAGTGCGGCGTGGGCACGATGGTCCAGCGTGGAGATGTCCAGCGTCTTTCACGGCAGCGTAGGTTGTGCGGAGTGGGTAGGCAACGAGTGCTCCCCGAGATAGCTTTACCGCCGCTAGGCAAAGGTGAGCGTCTGCTCTCGTGCAAGGACCTGCTTGTAAGGCAGTGATCTAGAGCGGATCTGGTCCGGAGAGTTCAGCTGACGAGTGAGCCGCGGCGCCGCTATAAATATCCTCGCGTATCCTCGCGTATCGCGCCGCGTGTGAGAAACTTGGGCGCGTCGGCCGGGTCGCCTGACTCGGGCGCTCACTGCCGCGTTGCGCGGGTAGCTGCCACGTAGGTGCTGGTCGAATCCCATTCAATAACACTTCTTTGATAGTTTTCGCCTCAGATCATAAATATATTTTATACTGAGACACAATTATTTTTTTGTTAATCGCGAACTTCGTTAGTCGGCACGATCCGCACACGCATTATTCCACAACATGGATGACAAGCGGGAATAGTCGATGGCACGGTCTTATCCAGGTCGCAATTTCAAAATAGTTGTCGAAATGGGTACCAAATGTCCGCTTGGAAGTTACCTATAAGTTATCATGTGTCCAACTGTTATCTTTTTGGATGGTTGTTGACTTCAAGATAACTTCCGGGCGGACATTTGGCACCCGTTTGGTCGACTTTTGGACAACTTTTTGAAAATTGCTACCTGCGTACATACAGGTCTGGAAACTCCTAGGGTGGGGAGTGACTCAGATAATTAGGCAAACGGGCAGTTCTCGCTTTTGTCACCCGAAGTGCTGCTAGGTAGAAGATAGCCAATCAAACGGAGGTCTGAACAGCTGTGCAAAGGCGCACATTTGTCGAGACTAACATAGAGTCTGGTGGGTTTAGCTACAGTCTCTACAATTGCAATAGATACAGTAATAGAAAGTCCTCAGAAGGCGCAAGAAGTGTAGAAAAGTGTTGCCAAAACGAACAGGCCCAATGTTATTTGTAAGAGCGATATAAATGGAAAATGATTGAGTATTTTTCACTGTTGAACTCCTGGGCAGAAAGAGAATTATCATTTCAGTAGATTGTATTTATCGTATGTTCGAACTTCTGTATTATTTTAGTAGTAGAGCTAGAGCGGTTCTAACGCTGGGGTCTCAGGGGGGAGCGGGGCGGTGGGGTCCAGCGCAGGGAAGCCAAGTGCCTGGTGGAGGGGGGGGGGTCCAGCCCGGGGACGTGACGTCATGCCAGGGGTCTCTGTGGAGGGGGTAGACGTGTGGCTCGAAGAGCGACTGTCGGGAGGGGGAAGCCGCTGTTGACGAGTGTTTTGTGGGGGCGGGGATCAGGTAGTGGTGAGTGACCGTTGAAAACCCATAAATCTCCTAATTTATTATAGGCGTAAAAAAGATTGGCATCGATGCAGTGTTTTTCTTTCTACACTATTTAGTCCGTGTAAAAAACAAAACTCACACATACGATGTGTGCATGTAATGGCCATATATGGGTAGGAAAATTTCGTTAATTTCAAGCGATACATGAAGGGGGCGGCTTTTCAAAGCCGTTTATTTATGACATGCAGGTGTGATGCGCTTGGTTTCGTTTCCGAAATCTTCAAAATGTTTGTATGCGTGTCCACCCCTGTCACGACTCTCGCCAACACTCGAGACAGGTCCTGACAAGTCGGGATATCTTGGAAAAACTATAAACTTTAGGGATCTATCGTCAACGGGTTTTTGACCGCAGATGGGTCACCGGAGCACAGCTGCACCCTGGACAAAAAAATCTAGCCAGACGCATCAAGCATTGACTTTTATGCTCTCCACACATTTTCGGATTGCCATGTATGCGCAACTTGCCTCCAAAACATAGATGAATACGACGTATTTTCGCGGGAAAAAACTATCAACTTCAGGAGTTCATCGTCAAAGGCCTTTGATACCAATAGACCACTTGAGCATAGCTGCAGGACCCATAAAATACATATTTCAACCCGATGCATCCCGACTTGTGTTCTATGTCGTTTCTTCCTCGGGCAATCTATACCAACACGATATCGGAAAAAAGTCCGGTTTTTCCCCCGAGATACAGGGGATAGCCGACATTTTTCTTCCGAATGGGGAGCCATTTTTTAATATTTTTTATTATCTGCTGCGCTCCGAACTGGCCACACTTTAAACGAAGCCGTCAGTCAGCTAACATCGCGGAAGTCGTCTCCAACTTCTTACTATGGATTACAACATTGAACAAAGCTTGCACGATCAAGTCGCGCTTTAAAGTTCGTTCGAAGAGTTTACTGCGTGGGAGCAGCGGTGCGTCGAGTTCATCGAAGTGCTAGAAACGCAAAGCCGAACTAAGCGCCCGCGCTTGGCAATTGGACATCAACAGTCACTGATAGCCCAAATAGCGCGTCTGGAAGGATTGAAGAATTCTGTATTGCAGCCGTTTTATATACACGGCCGCTGGGCATGGTGATCATGGATTAATCTGGCGTGAGATTGACACATCATTCAAGAGTCGAATATTAACTAGTTCTGTAATTAATCGCAGTCACATCGAGCTGAAACAATTTCTTAATGATGCTCGGGACCTAGAGCTTCAACATGTACAAAATATGATCTGCAAGCACAACAGTATTAAAGTTAATGCAGTGTTCAATGGTGAATTCGCGAGTGGAGACAAACATGCTAATAAAAGTGTCAACACGCGAAACTGTGAACTCTTTAACACACGTGATTTGAATGAGTGGTATGAACAGCGTGGTATTGAGCCCACTTTAACCTCACTCGACGAATTTCAAGAACGAGATAGTGGCTGGGCTCTACGGATTAACCTCACGATAAATGTGAATAAGTATAATCCGATGCGTGCTGGGTGCTCCATATCATTATCGCGGGAAATAATGATGAAGAGGGCTGTGATTAACGTCAAATCCAACGATAACGCATGTCTCGCGTGGGCAGTTGTTGCTGCTCTATATCCAGCCGAACGAGACAGTGCCCGTCCATCTTCTTATCCGCATTATTCGACTGTACTGAATCTCCAGGATATCGAATTCCCGGTGACGATTCATCAAATTAAAAAGTTTGAATTTCATAACAATGTATCGATCAACGTGTATACCACCACCACCAAAAAGGACAATGTTCCAATACGAGTCACTCAACACACGAAGGAAAAGCACATCAATTTGCTGTACATGCAAGATACTGAGGACAACAATGTGGGGCACTTCGTATGGATCAAGAATCTGTCGAGACTCGTGAGGGCACAACTAACGAAAATGGAGCATAAAAAATATATCTGTGATCGGTATGTAGTTACCATAATACATATATATATATATATATATATAGGTAATTATATATGCTAGACGAATTAAACAAAACAATCTTTTTTTTGCAGGTGTTTGCACTACTTCGGTTCCGAGGAAAAATTGCAATCGCATGAGGTTGATCGTGGGGCGATCAACGACTGTGCAATTCGACTACCAAACGACACCAATAAGTGGCTCCAGTTCAGCAACTTTAGCCGGAAAGAGCGACATCCTTTCATTGTGTATGCTGATTTGGAGTATGCGCTGGCAAAGACCGATGAGAAGACCCAAGCAAAATATATGTATCAACACCATAAAGTGTTTAGTATCGGATATTACGTGCGTTGTTCGTATGACGATTCATTATCTTCATATCACTCGCGTCGCAGTGCTGATTGTGTATCGTGGTTTGTCGAAGAACTAAAAAATCTAGCACTGCAGATAAAAGAAATTTTCTGCGACAACGTGCCAATGGTATATTTAACACCTTGTGAGTGGGCTAGTTTTCGAGCAGCGACTCAATGTTACATATGAAAGAAACCATTTGCGCAAGAAGATGGACGCGTTCGAGATCATTGCCATCTGACTGGACGCTATAGAGGCCCTGCCCATTCCAACTGCAACTTAAATTACAAACAGTCATTTTTCATTCCTGTAGTTTTCCACAATTTATCCGGCTATGATGCGCATTTTATAATCAAGGATGTAGCCACAGCGTTCGAAGGAAGAACCGATGTGCTTCCAGTTACAAAGGAGAAATCCATCTCCTTCACGAAACATGTTGAAATTAAAGATGATTCAAAACATAGGATCCAATTGCGCTTCATCGATTCGTACAAATTCCTGAACACCAGTATCGACAAATTAGCCTCATTTTTTACCGAGGACAAACTCAAAATTTTACGCATGCGATTCCCAACTCTCTCGACAAACGATTTCAATTTGTCGACGCGAAAAGGGGTCTTACCTTATGAGCATATTGATGACGTGACCAAGCTAGACGACACTTGCCTACCACCACGTGACGCATTTTACGTCAGATGCTACAGTATGTGAGAGCGAGTACGCCCATGCTGAGAACGTTTGGGAGGGGTTCTTCATTCGAACGATGGGTGACTATAGCGATTTGTACTTGAAGACTGATGTCTTATTATTAGCTGATATTTTCGAAAACTTTCGAAATACGTGCATTGAGAGCTATGGCCTAGATCCCGCGTATTACTGCACATTGCCGGGGTATACCTGGGATGCAATGTTAAAACATTCGAATGTCAAATTTGAATTACTAACTGACATCGACATGGTTTTATTCGTTGAGCGGGGTATAACGCGGTGGTCTCAGTCAATGCTCAAACCGATATGCACACGCTAATAACAAGTACATGGAGTCGGTTGATCCAGCGAAAGCATCATCATACTTGATGTATTTTGACGTCAACAATTTCTATGGATGGGCAATGTGTCAACCCTTGCCATATGCAGATTTTCGATGGGTCAACGACGTGTCCAATTTTGATCCATCTTCCATCGCGCTAGATTCACCGACAGGGTACATCCTTGAAGTCGACTTGGAATATCCCTAATCTCTACATGATGCGCACAAAGACCTGCCGTTTTGTCCAATCCATGAAAAACCGCCGGGTAAGCAGGGGGAAAAGCTGTTAGCAACCGTCTGCGATAAAAAGCGCTACATCATTCACTATCGAAATTTACAGCAGTGTTTACGTCATGGACTTTGCCTCACGAAAATCCATAGGGTCTTCCAGTTTACACAACCCCCATGGCTGCGTTCATATATTGAGTTGAATACCCAGTTTCGAACGCTTGCCAAAAACGATTTCGAAAAGAATTTATTCAAATTAATGAATAATGCGGTGTTTGGCAAAATGAGGGAGAATGTGCGCAATCATGTAGATGTAAAGCTTTTAACAAAATGGGAGGGCAGGTATGGCGCACAGGCAATAATTGCGAAGCCGAACTTCCACAGCCGAAGTGTTTTTTTCGGAAAACCTCGTTGCCGTGGAATTGCGCAATCTCGAGGTGAAATTCAACAAGCCGATATATGTGGGTATGTGAATACTCGACATATCCAAAACGTGCTTGTATGGATTTCATCACGAGCATATGGTACCTCTGTATCGAGATAAATGTAAAGTCATGTATACCGATACGGATAGTCTCATATATGACATTGAAAGCGATGATAAATATGCGGACATGAAGCGCGACATTTCAAAATTTGATACGAGCGATTATTCAGCGGACAATAGGTATGGTATACCGCTCGTCAACTAGAAGGTACCCGGTCTCATGAAGGACGAATGTAATGGAGCAATTATGACCAAATTTATTGGACTTCGATCGAAAATGTACGCGACACATGTCGAGGGTAAGAAGGACACGAAAAAAGTTAAAGGTGTCAAGAGTAGCGTTGTGGCTAGGACAATCATGTTTGACGATTATGCTCGATATGAAGAAGTTGAAATGGAGCGTAGTCAAACGTGCATTCGATCAAAGTTGCATAAGGTCTACACCATCGGTGAGACAAAAATTGCTCTGAGCCCACATGACGATAAGCGGTATATCATAGCTGGGACCTCTGATACCCTACCATGGGGGCATTATAGAATACCATCGTAAAAAATTATGTAAATTTTTTTTTTACAACGTTGATTTTTTTTTAGTAAAATTGTGTACATTTTTATGAATATTGATGAATAAAACTCGTGAAAATTGTGTATATATTTTGTTCACTCGATGTAAAACTTGTTAAAATGATGTTTGTTGTAAATATTTAATTGTATAAGAATGGATTTATTATTTTCTGTGAATAAAGAAACGGACTTTTTATAATGCCATGTGTTTATTCACTCTATCCATCTCCTCGTACCCACGTTCCATGAAAAAGGAATTATCGACGGCCAGAAAGGAAAAAAAGCAAGCCTGCTGTGGAGTCGGTCGGAGGCCTTGGAGGGATACATACGGAAGCGATCAGTAGTTTAGGTCAAGAGTCATAAAACATATTTATTTTTCCATCTTCTTTATTATCGCTTACAAATCGGATTTACTTATCCAACTATTGTGGCTATTGTTGAATCCTAACCACTTTACGAACATCCGATTACCACGCTTCTTCAACACTGCTTCAATGAGATAGATATCGGGGTGCTTGACCCCGAGAAGCTCTTGTTCATAGAAGCCAATGGCGATCGGTTCATCTTTATGGTCCTTCAAGTGGTACGTTACGGGATGAGTTTTTTTCACACGATATATTGTCAATATTTCTGTTTTCCAGTTTGGGGTGTAACCCTTTTCGAAAATAGTATTAAATTTGCTGATTCTCACTTTGTTGAGATTATCGAAGGGAAAGAGAGACGATAGGGTTAAAGACAAAGATAACTTTCAATATATATAAGTACGCTTTATTAGTTTTGTGTTAACAAAGGAACTTCTTATTGCACACGTCTAGTGGGCAACGGTCACGGACCAACTAACGAAAAATTACCGGCAACGCAGGTAGTGCGCTCCGGCGCCTTAACACTAAGTTTTGCTCACGCATGCGCAGTGAGCCTATAGACGTGCGATAATTTTACTTCTCAACACTCCCAACGTTTAAGTGCGTCGAGGACCCTATGCCTAAACCGTTACATAGCTTGCTTTGGTAAATATATCAGCTAGCTGCTGATCAGTAGGAACATATTCTACCGATATTTCCCGACTCTCCACAGTTTCGCGAACATTGTGATGCTTAATGTCTATATGCTTGGTTCGCTTGTGGAAGTCCGGATTTTTTATTAATCGGATTGCACTTTGATTGTCTACTCGCAAAACTGTCGCAGTTGCCGGTAGACACCCGAGATCGTTTAACAATTTCCTCAGCCAAATGGCCTCTTTCGCAGCCGCTGCTGCCGCGACGTACTCAGCCTCCGTTGTGCTGAGTGTGACTAGCTTTTGTCATTGGGACGACCACGTCACAATCCCGTTCGATAGACAAAACGCATACTCCGTGGTAGATGTACGCGTCTCCACGTCACTTGCGAAATCCGAGTCTGAAAACCCCTGTAACTCCGAGTTACCCCTGCCGCTTTTGTACATTACCCCGACTTTCGTTGTTCCGACCAAGTACCGGTAGATTCGTTTCACCGCTTGCCAGTGGCTCTCGTTGTAATTGCTAAGAGATTTACTAACCGAATTCACCGAATATGCGATATCCGGCCGCGTCACAACCGCAAGAAACATTAACGAGCCCACTGCTTCTCGAAACGGTACTGTACTTGGGTTTTCATCGTCGCGATCGTTTGGAACTAGTCGGGCGTGCGGGTCGGCAGGAACACTTGTCGCTTTTGCATCAATCATCTTAAATTTATTAAGGATTTTCTTCACATACGCTTCTTGATGCAAGAACATGGTTTTCTTTACTCGATTTCGTTCTATTCGTACCCCGACAAATAACTTTCCATCCCCGATCGTAATTCCGGGCTTTACTTGTTTTTGCTGCGATGAGTCCGTCATCTACAAAAAGCGCCAAAAATACATCTACACCGTCTACCCGTCCTCGAAAGATATACTTGTCGGCTTCCGTTTCGCGAAACTGATATTTCTCTAAGAACTCGCGAAACCTTTCGTTCCAGCACCTGGGTGCTTGTTTCAAGCCGTACAACGACTTGTTCAGTTCACACACGAAACCACGTTTTTTTTCTTTCTTGATGTTGAGTACCTCCGGTATTTCCATGGAGATCTCTTCCTTCAGCTTGCCGTGAAGAATGGCTATTCTCACATCGAATTGTGTGAGCTCCAAGTCCTGTTCAGCCACCATGGCCAATAGAACTCTCAACGAGTCGTATCTCACGACTGGCGAGAAGGTCTCCGTGTAGTCGAGTCCCTCTTTTTGTTGAAATCCTCGTGCACAAAGTCTCGCTTTGTACCGGTATACGTCGCCTGACGTGTCTCGTATGACCTTGAACACCCATTTCGAATCTACGGGCTTTCGATCCGTTTTCCTTGGTAAGATCGACCAAGTCTCGTTCTGCTCGTGCGCGTCGAACTATTCCTGAATCGCCTCGGCCCAATTTTCTACCTCGGCACTGTTCATCGCCTCCTGAAATGTGTTTGGCGGATTATATTCAGCGAAGTCGATCTCATACCGTATGGGTCGTCGGATGTTTGCACGGTCCCGCAGTTGTCTGTCATTGTCTGGTTGATTTTGATCTTCTTCTCGAAGATCTTCGGGTGGTTCGTTTCTTTCAGGTTCTTCCTGAGCTTCCTGGCGTTCTTCCTCCGGTTGCTGCTCGACGGGTTCTGCCACATCTTCATTTTCGTCCGCTGGAAGGATGTATTCGAATTCTTCCCCTTTTTCTGCCCCAAGTTGCGACTTCTCGTTGAATGTGACGTCTCTCGATACATATATTTTCTTATTCTGTGGATTGTACAAACGGTAATTCATCTAGTCGTTCTGATATCCAACTAAGATCAACTTTGTGGCCTTCGGATGTAATTTCTTGCGAAATTGTTTGTCGATATGCATGTACGCATCCGATCCGAACACTCGAAAATGAGACACATCTGGTGTTTTTCCAAACCAGATCTCGTATTGCGTTTTCTCTTTACCGGTAGCCAGAACTCGGTTGAGCACGGTCACTGCTGTGCCGACTGCTTCCGCCCATAGCGACAGAGGAAGTTTCTTTGCCGTTATCATCGTGCGCGCACTCTCGATGATCGTTCTGTTGTCGCGCTCGGCTTTCCCGTTCTGCTGGGGAGTGTAAGGTGCCGTGTTTACCAGCTCGATACCACGAGCTTCGAGATATCGCTTCATTTCATGGTTGCAATACTCTCGACCATTGTCCGTACATAACACCTTCATCGGCTTGCCGAATTTGTTGTCGATCAACTTTTCGTATTTCTTGAAAATGTCGAAAACATCAGGTTTGTGTTTCATGAAGTAAACATACAGAAATACTGATGCGTCGTCCTTGAAGGTTATGCAGAATCTTGCACCACCGATCGACTCTGTTGGGAATGGTCCGCATACATCCGAATGTATGTATTCTCCCGGTTTTGTGTTTCTTTTTGTCTCGTTCTTCTTGAACGGAAGCCTGTGTGCTTTTCCAAAGGCACGCGATTCACAGAAGAAATTGTCAATGTCCGCTAATTTTACACCGCGAATTAGCCCCTTTTGCGTCATTTCGCGCAAAACGTTATTGTTTACGTGTCCCATTCATTCGTGCCAGACACGCAAGATGACAGTTGACACATTTGCTTCTCTCGCAACACTTGG
Organism: Ophion ellenae; assembly: GCA_963210295.1. Classification (NCBI taxonomy): domain Eukaryota; kingdom Metazoa; phylum Arthropoda; class Insecta; order Hymenoptera; family Ichneumonidae; genus Ophion; species Ophion ellenae. The sequence continues at coordinate 2,829,583 of OY723394.1, forward strand.
TTTTCTCACTTTAAAGAGCATTCGGTAAATCTGGTGGTCTTGTTGCACACCGACACCGAGAACTTCACCGTCACGGTTAATTGTCACTAGATTTCCTTTGAACAAAACATCGAAACCCTTTTCAGTGCATACGCCAACTGAAAACAAGTTCTTTCGAATCTTCGGAACGTAGAGCACGTTTTCGATTCGAGCTTCACACCATTTACCGTTCACTAGTCTATTGATGAGCACAGCGCCACTACCGGTAACGTCACACACGCCATTGTCCCCGAGCGATATCGACTCGCCACTGCTTGGTTCGAACTCACTGTACCAGTCTCGTCGGTAAGTGATATGCCTGGACGTACCACTGTCGGTAATCCAGACATCGCTTGTGTCGACTGCCATGAGTCGTTCTACGACCTCACTACTCGGCACTGTCTCCGATTTCACTTGTCGCTGTTTTTGTTCACTTGTCGAAGCAACGAACGCACACTCGCGAGGGTTTTCACCGGCATTGTCTTTGTCCCTTTTCTTTTTCCGGCAATCACGAGCAAGATGTCCTTTCCTTTTACAATAGAAGCACTAGACACTCGTATTTCTACTTTCGGGGTTTTTCTCACTGTTATTGTTTTGATTCGCGGCGAACTTTTTCTTTTTGTTCCCGCCAAGACTAACAGCGGCTAACACTCGAGTGACGTCATCGTCACCTTCGAGTCTTCTTTCTTCCTTCAATAATCGTTCTAATAGATTATCAAGAGTTTGTCTTTCTTCGGGTACACTGTCCCATGCTGTCTGGAGAGCGTTGTACTTTACCGGTAGGCTGCCAAGAACCTTCGCCATTATGGCCGTGTCCGAAATCGCTTCTCCCAGACCCTTCAGTTGAGACGCCATGTTTTGTACCCGGGAAACGTGTTGTACAACCGACTCGTTTGATTCCATGCGATGTCCGTGGAACTTTTGTAGCAAGAGCATCTTGTTCGACACTGATTTCTGCTCGTGAATTCTCACCAATTTGTCCCACATTTGCCTCGCTGTGGTGCAGTTGAGCATACAGTCGAGCTGGGAATCCTCTATCGACGAGGAAACTATGCACATGGCCGTCGCGTTGTCTTTCACCCACTTTTTGCCATCGGCCGAATCAGCCTCTGCCGGCATCACTCGCGCGCCCGTTACGACGCCTTGAATCGCGTTTGCGATAAGCATCGAGTTTATTCGAGATTTCCACGCTTGAAAATTCGAGCCATCAAACTTTTTGATGTTCTTTATCAGAGTTGATTCCGCCATTTTCGTTCGATTATTTTCTCGTACGCGTTTACCGGTACACTACAATGGCGACCACGTATCGACCACAAGGGAAGAAAAAATCGAGATAACCGTTTTCTCTCTATCGTTCTCTGACTTCGATAATCGGGTGGTACGCAGGCTGCTTGCCTGGGTCCATAAGCTGTTGAGATTATCGAAGGGAAAGAGAGACGATAGGGTTAAAGAGAAAGATAATTTTCAATATATATAAGTATGCTTTATTAGTTTTGTGTTAAGAAAGGAACTTCTTATTGCACACGTCTGGTGGGCAACGGTCACGAACCAACTAACGAAAACTTACCGGCAACGCAGGTGGTGCGCTCCGGCGCCTTAACACTAAGTTTTGCTCACGCATGCGCAGTGAGCCTATCGACGTGCGATAAATTTACTTCTCAACACACTTTATCACCAACGGCGAATTTCGGTTGTCTTTTTATTGGAGGCTTATTAAAAATCTGCTGCAATTGCTTCTCATTTTCCGCGTTGACATTTCTCGGCTTCATCTTAATGGTGCGATGTACAGAATCGTTTTACTCGGCTACTAAATTATCAAGAATATCGATCCACTTATAATTACCACGAAGACTAAATTGCATCCACATCTTATTTTTCAATGTACGATTGAAACGCTCGCAAATGGATGCCTTCAAGTTGCTATATGTTGAATACATGTGAATATTGTACTTTTTCACGAGGGCCTTAAAGTCACAATTGTAAAATTCTTTTCCCCGATCAACGTGTAAGTTCTGCGGTATGCGTCCCTTAACGAGTATCGATTTCATTGCGGCTGCTGCATCTTTGCCATTCTTACTCAGCATTGGCATGGCCCAGGCGAATTTTGAGAATAAATCGATGACGGTGAGAAGAAATTTGGGTTTGGAGTTTTGACGCGCGTATGATGACATATCGACGAGATCGGCTTGCCAGGTTTCGTCCAATCCACGGATGTCCACATGCCGACGCGGATAGTTTCGTCGAGCAGGCTTATGTAGCTCTAGCACGAGAGCGCTCCTTTTCTCATTCATTTTCCAGTCCACGCAGTCGCGCATCCAATTCAGCAATGACGTGTGAATTACGCATCACCAAATCTTGTAAAGTTTTGACATTGGCCTCGAGTGTCTTTGCAATGTCTCTTATCGTAGCTTCAAGTCCATTAACCAACAGCTGACTACTCTCATTCATTTCTTTGCGTATATACTTAATGATAGTTCGGGATCTCTTGTGTAACGCACTTAGAGTGATAGCATCATCTTCTCCTTCCGGATTTGCAATGTTACACAATCGTTTCTGCCCCAAGTCATAATGACCATCTGCGGTAATTCTGAAGCCAATCCCAGGTCGACCTGGAGGACCTTGCTTACTGTGGAGTACACTCCTACTTGAATGACGTCCAAACACATCGACACTCATGATGAGAATGCGTAAATTCTCCGATGATGAGTTAATAAATTATTTCAGCTTCACGCAATTCCTCGATAATCGATATAATTTCATTCGCATGGGCCGAATTTCCGACTGCTTGTGATGCCAAAAGTAAGCGAAGACGATCTACTAGCTCGTTTGGAATATCCCAATAAATATAGTCTGATTGCGTGTTTTTTCTAGCTAGCTTATACTTTGGCATATCCTGTCCCACATGATGATCAACTATATTTGCAATATATGTGTTAAATTTGTGGCTGGTGTTACGTCGTATAGCCTCACTAGGCTTATAAAATTTTTTTTGCGCATTCGTTGAGATTTGAATCTTTTCATAGTTTTTCAAATCGTCCGGTGTGAGAGTTTCGACATTAAGCACTTTTTTAAACAACAGCTCTTTCAATCCAACAGTTTTCGCATAACTCACATCTCCCACGCGAATATGTTGAGAGTCGAAAATTATCGGACAATTACGAATCATTAATTTGTTGCTTGCGAGATTCCGTACACCATATAATACATCCAAGCTTGCCTTTCTATTTGTTTGTAATAGCAGGATATATTCTCGGATCAATTCATCGACATTTTGCGAGTCATCATCATCCTCATATATTAATTTAAACGAATCTTGGATTTCACTCGTGAAGGAATCTTGTGCCTCGTTCTTCAATTGATGTTTCGCACTATTTATCGCATCTCCTTCTTCAACATCATCACTCACTTTTTCATCCCTAATTTCCTCCTTCACCGCCACTACCTCGCCGTTTTTATACGACACCGATTTCTCCAATGGTCTCATGATAGGCTTAAAGACGTCTTGCATTCTCTGCTCAACGCTATCTTTTCCAATTTTCATCATTCGATGCTTTTGTCTGATTGCATCGCTTGCCTTGGCAATTTCACGCAATACATCCGTTTCACGCAACAGTTGTTCGCTTTTCATGTTGTCACTACCACGGCATGCGCAATACTGTCTCTTCAACTACCAGCGATGAGTCATTTATCAATGGTGAGAAAACAATCAAAACCTTGTCTATATCGACCTTCGTTAATGTTGCTATCCTTATCAATCGTGACAAATGCATACTTGTCGGAATTCCAGCATTTCACGCACATGTTTTTAAAGCACGTATAAGTCATATCTGCATTAACATGATTGTTGTAGACGTGTTTGAGATTTATATCGTCCTGCTTGAAAAGCACCACGAAATTTGCATTATCTCTCCCGAAATGTTTGGGGATACGAGTGTACGTCTGACAAAGAGAAAAACTGTCAACAATCTCGTGTCTTCCCATGGAATAGAAAGCCCGAACATTATCCTGCTTTTCGCATGCTATATCATCAAAGATGAATATAGAGTTGGATCGTGCTTCACTTGGTGCTATCACTTGTTCATGCGCCTCGAATGGATGATATTCAACTCCGCTCACAGGTTTGAGTAATTGTTCGAGCAACTTATACTTTGGCTGCTTCAACGATTTGGAATACCAGTAAATGTTCTCAAATCTCAAACCATTCGGATGGATGATGAGAGTGAGCAAAGCGTCGGTTTTCCCACAATTCGATGGACCGCAAAACAGTGCACGTATGCTATCCGGCAATAAATTCCCATGACGTTTTTGTTTCTTCTTCCTCCCACCGTCTTCGACAAACTCATCGAAATTTATCACGGGAGTCCGCCTCCGATAGTTTACTTCTTGGACGTCATCTCACACACGACTAACGATGAAATCATATAAATAGGATTCTTATAGGGATTATCCGTCAGTCGCATATTGTCTTTAGACATAATCGTGCATGGCAAGAGCGGTAAAGGTTTAGTCAACCGCCTAATCAACAAACTCCCCGTTGAACTACATCTGTCTGGGTATCAGTATTGTGGACCAGGCACAAAGTTGGTCAAGCGCCTTGCTCGTGGTGATCCGGGCATTAAACCATTGGATACGGCTTGCAAACAACACGATATTGCGTATTCGAAAAATCCGGATAATCTTGAGGCGCGACATTTGGCGGATAAAGTGTTGGCTGAACAGGCTGAGCAACGTGTTACCGCGAGAGATGCTAGTATCGGTGAAAAAGTCAGTGCTTGGGGTGTGGCAAATATTATGAAGACAAAGAGAAAATTTGGCATGGGGATAAAGACCCGCAAGGGTAGCGTTTGTTTGAAAAAGATAATTGGCGCTGCTGTTACGTCCGGGTAACATAGATAAAATTTGTCCTGTTTTTGACCTTAGCTACGGCTAATTAGTCAGGGATCCGGGCACAGCAATTTGGTAAATTGACTGTGTTCCAGAATCAATGTTCTAGACCCGCGTATCTGGTGTTGGTGTTAAATAATTAATAAACGCGTGGGAGTCCGTGTGGTGATGTCTTTATTTATAAAATTGTAACGGTCCCGACAATAACGTGTAACGATCCCGACGAAAAGATGGACGAAAGATGGACGAAAAGTAATGAGAAATAATGGCGCCGACCACG